>CAJQUN010000141.1:1200000-1567245 GCA_907163345.1 Haberlea rhodopensis | reverse complement strand
AAAGGATATTACGAAGGTCTCACCCTTGTAGCGTGTTTGAGCAGATTCCACGAGCTGCACCACGTCCAACGCCTCCTCCGAGTCACTAGCAAAAACTTGTCTAGCTTTGCCTCAACGGTATCCACACGATCAAATCGAAAAGAGTATTTAAGAAACAAGTTGCTAGACTCGTTCTTAAACCGGAACAATAATTCCACACGATTCCAAATCGTATGAAGATGGCGGAAAACACCACAAGGTCAGGCGGCGACCGAGAGCCTTTTAGTGAGAGGTGGCCGAGAGCTTCATATGATGGTGGCTAGGTTTTTGATATCAAAGTAGATATGAAAAGTATGATTAACAATTAATCAAAATCTAGTAGTTTATATTATAAGGCTTTTAATTAAGGTTCAAGACTTTCTTAAAGTCTTATGGGCCCAAACCCATGATTAATTAAAACCTTTTAATCAGTTAATTAAGACTCTTCTTAATTAATTAATTCATCCAATGAATTTAATTTCCCTTATCGATTTAATCTTTTGTGCGACCCGATAGGTTCTTGTAATGTTGGCAGTGACATAAAATCTCATTTTACGTTACAAGCAAAGAGCGGTGTCTAGCACACATCAAGGCTACCCAAATTACAAGAATGTCAATGACTCGACATGACCTTTAGAACTTGTGATAATATTAACCATGTAACTTAATCCCTTTGTCCTTTGTGTTTAGATTGAACACGAGTCATGGAATAGTCATACTCGTATATTCAATCTCTATTTCTTGATCCCCAAGTAGAACTAGAATAAACGAATAAGCTCGATATCTCATATCGACTCATTCGAGCATGGCCATGCATTTTAGTTCTCACTTGATCAAGGGCCAAACACATCTCCTGTTATATAGGAGGGACAAATCCTATCTCGATCAGTCAACATCCCTCTACATAATTCGTAGTGTATCCAATAGTCGCCTTATAGATTACCCTGTTACGGGTAACGTTTGACGATATCAAGATACATAACTCCTTATGTTGGGATCTCTGATGATCACAAGTCGTAAGGATTACATACATTATTATCACTATGAGAATTGCATATGACGATCATATAACTATCCATGTTGCATTCTCATGGTGGGTCTGTCCAGTACATCGTTCTCTAACATGTACCCATGTATTGATTTGATATCTCATATCAATGAACAATTCATCAATCAACACATACTAGTCTCTACGTATTATCATTATCCATATCATGATAATACTTGACTAGGGACATCTTTAAGAATAATACAATATTATTCTAAGGACATTAACATATATATTAATTCATATTTGCACAGTTAAAAGAATAATATATAATAATGAATTGCCATTCATAAAATCATATTACATTGTATGTCATAAACAATCATTTAATGATATGTCTTAGGGCATATCCCAACAAGACATATACCTAATGCCTAGAGATCTAGTATGACGATCATGCTTCTGCTTGTGACAGTGGCTTCGTCAATGGGTCAGATACATTATCATCTGTTGGTACTTTGCATATTTTAACATCTCCCCTTTCAAGGATTCTCGATTGAAATGGAAACGCCTAAGTATGTGCTTGGATCTTTGGTGAGATCTTGGTTCCTTAGCCAATGCGATCGCTCCATTGTTGTCACAATAGAGTTCTATCGGATCTTTAATGCTATGCACCACTCCAAGTTCAGAAATGAACTTCCTCATCCAAACCGCTTCCTTTGCTGCATCCGAGGCAGCAATATACTCAGCTTCCGTTGTAGAATCGGCTACTGTTTCTTGCTTTGAACTCTTCCAGCTCACAGCACCTCCATTTAGGCAATACACATATCCAGATTGCGATCGAAAATCATCTTTGTCAGTTTGGAAGCTTGCATCAGTGTAACCCATTACATTGAGCTCTTCCTCACCTCCATAAATCAAGAATGTATCCTTAGTCATTCTCAAGTACTTCAGGATGTTCTTGACAGCAATCCAGTGACCTTCACCTGGATCAACTTGATATCTGCTCGTCATGCTCAAAGCATACGATACATCGGGACGAGTACATATCATGGCATACATGATAGATCCAATAGCTGATGCATATGGAATCTTACTCATGCGTTGTCTCTCATCTGGTGTTGAAGGACACTGTTCCTTCGAGAGATAAATGCCATGCGTCATAGGCACGAATCCTTTCTTTGATTCTTGCATGCTAAACCTTTTAAGCACTTTGTCTATGTATGTACTTTGACTTAGACCAAGAAGCCTTCTCGATCTATCTCTATAGATCTTGATTCCTAATACATAGGTGGCTTCTCCCAAGTCTTTCATCGAAAAGCAGTTCCCTAGCCAAATCTTTACAGATTGCAAGGCAGGGATATCATTTCCAATGAGAAGTATGTCATCTACATACAACACTAGGAAAATGATTACGCTCCCACTGACCTTCTTGTAGACACAAGGTTCATCTTCGTTTTGATAAAACCAAACTCTTTGATTGCATCATCAAATCGAAGATTCCAACTCCGAGAAGCTTGCTTCAATCCATAAATGGATCATTGTAGCTTGCATATCTTTCCAGCATCCTTTGGATCGACAAAACCCTCGGGCTGTGTCATGTACACATCCTCGAGCAGATTTCCATTAAGGAAAGCTGTTTTGACATCCATCTGCCAGATTTCATAATCATGAAATGCAGCTATTGCAAGTAAGATCCTTATGGATTTAACCATGGCCACTGGTGAAAAGGTTTCATCATAGTCAATACCATGAATTTGTTTGAATCCTTTTGCAACCAACCGACCTTTATAGGTTTGTACGTTACCATCCATATCGGTCTTTTTCTTGAAAATCCATTTGCACCCTATGGGTCGTACCCCTTCAGGTGGATCAACCAAAGTCCATACTTGGTTTGCATACATGGATTCCATCTCAGATTTAATGGCCTCTTGCCATTTCTCAGAATCAGTGCCCATTATAGCTTGTTGATAAGATGACGGCTCATCCTCATCAATAAGTAGTAAGTCACCTTGTTGAGTCACAAGAAATCCATATCTCTGTGGCTCCCGGTGTTCTCTTACAGACCTACGCTGGGCTTGTGTCTCTTGAGCAGGTGCTTCTTCCACAACAGCTTGCGGTGCCTGCTCTGTTTCTATCTCAATCTCAGGTTCAGTGTTTTCTTGTGGTTGAACTTCACTAAGTTCTATTTTTCTCCCACTGGTTTTTCTAGAAATAAATTCTCTTTCAAGAAATACACCAGTCCGAGCAACAACTACTTTGTTCTCGGTGGGATAATAGAAATAATATCCTTTCGTTTCCTTAGGATACCCCACAAATAAACACTTATCAGATTTGGGTCCAAGTTTGTTAGTGGCGTGACGTCTAACGAAAGCCTCACAACCCCAAATCTTCATAAAAGACATACTAGGACGCTTCCCAGTCCATATCTCATATGGTGTCTTTTCCACTGATTTAGATGGAACACGGTTCAGTAAGAAAATCGCTGTTTCTAGAGCGTGTCCCCAAAACGATATCGGAAGATCTGCATGACTCATCATTGATCTAACCATGTCCAACAAGGTTCGATTTCTCCTCTCGGATACACCATTCCATTGTGGAGTATACGGAGGAGTGAGTTGTGGGACTATCCCACATTCCTTTAGATAGTCATGAAACTCTTGGCTTAAGTATTCACCTCCTCGATCTGATCGAAGGATTTTGATACTTTTGCCAAGTTGGTTTTGTACTTCATTTTTGAAATCTTTGAACTTTTCAAAAGTTTCATGCTTATGCTTCATTAGGTACACATACCCATATCTACTGAGGTCATCAGTAAATGTAACGAAGTATTGAAAACCACCTCTAGCTTGTGTACTTATTGGTCCACATACATCACTATGTATTAGTCCCAATAAAACATTTGCCCGTTCAACATGTCCCTTGAAAGGGGCTTTAGTCATCTTGCCCATTAAACAAGATTCGCATGTTTCATATGATTCAAAATCAAATGAATCTAATACTCCATCCTTATGAAGTTTAGATATGCGGTTCTCGTTTATGTGGCCCAAGCGACAGTGCCAGAGATAAGTCGGATTACAATCATTATTTTTAATCCTTTTAGTATTTATGTTATAGATGGGCATATCAAGATTTAATACATAAATACCATTCACCATTTGTGCACTAGCATAAAACATATCATTTAAATAAATAGAACAACAGTTGTCCTTTATTATAAATGAAAAACCATACTTGTCTAAACAAGAAATAGAAATTATGTTTTTAGTAATAGATGTCACAAAATAATAGTCTTTTAAAATCAACGATAAACCAGAAGGTAAAGATAAACAATAATCTCCTATAGCTAATGCAGCAACTCTTGCTCCATTTCCAACTCGGAGATCAACTTCACCTTTCGCCAACGTCCTACTCCTTTTTAGATCCTGCACATTTACACAAATGTGAGATCCACATCCAGTATCTAATACCCATGATGAAGAAGTAGATAAATTGACTTCTATAACAAAAATACCTGAAGTGGAAGTCACACTTCCTTTCTTTAGATCCTCCAGATATACTTTGCAGTTTCTTTTCCAATGGCCGGTCTCACCGCAATGGAAACAGTTCCCTTCCTTTGCTATCCCTCCTTTTGGTTTCAGTGCATAAGACTTTGGCTTAGATTTAACAAAGACCTTCTTTGCTTTCTTATTGCCTTTAGCTTTGGCCTTTCCTTTGCCCTTATTCACAATTAGAACATTTGTGGCCTTAGTCTTCTTTGTATTTGCTTCATATGTTCTCCACATACCAAGCAATTGTGGTAGAGTCTTTTCCATGTCAGTCATATTGTAATTTACTACAAATTGACTGAAGCTCTCAGGCAACGATTGCAAGATCACATCGGTGGCCAACTCTTGGTCCAATGGAAAACCCAGCTTGTCTAGATTCTCAATGTACCCAATCATCTTGAGCACATGAGTTCCAACTAGGCTTCCCTCTACCATCCTGCACTGAAATAACGCCTTAGAGACGTCATACCTCTCTTGTCTTGCTTGCTGTTGGTACAATTGCTTTAAGTGTTCGATCATATCGAACGCCTCCATTTCCTCATGTTGCTTCTTAAGCTCAGAGTTCATGGTGGCAAGCATAAGGCACCCAACATCAAGTGCGTCACTTTGATGCTTCTTGTAAGCATCTTTTTCGGCTCTTGTAGCCGTTAGGGGAGGTTCCTCAGCGGGCAAGGGTTCCTCTAGGACATATTGTTTCTTTTCTTGTTTGATGACTATCCTCAAGTTCCTATGCCAGTCTAGGAAATTTGTCCCATTTAATTTGTCCTTCTCAAGGACCGATCGCAGTGATAAAGTGCTAGTAACGTTGTTAGTTGCCATGGATATCTACAATATAAATATGCAAATAAGTTTATGATTTAATCATTTAACATGGTCTTATATTAAATGATACTCCCACTATTTTGTTTAAAAAATATCAACCCTCAAAACCTTTAGTGGGCCAAGATCCATATTTCGCCTAATCTTGAGTTAGCTTTGGCTAATCGCCCAAGACTCGGTTATTTAGGTAGACAACACTTTGTCAATTACATCACATATAATTCTTGGATAGTTGGACGAACAACGCTTTGTTCAATTCATCAAATGAATTATTATCCAACCCATGCCTCTAAGTTCCCAATCCTATTGAGATAACTTAGTTAAGTCGTACCCAATTTAAAGTATAACGGATATCACTTTTATCCTTTCATGCCTTACTAAGATTGCCACGGTGCTTTGCTTTGGCAAACCCACACATGTACAATCGAAGTTATTGACGAGTACTTTTAATTTTGGAAGGCATCTAAAACTTAATATTTTAGAGGGATTTATTGATCTCATGATTAGTTTGATAATTTAAAATATGTCCACTACATATAGTTGTATACATATCTACATATATGTGTAATACAATTATCAATCTAAAACATAAGATAAATCATGCATCAACATACATAATTAAACGTGACATGGTTATAGCCCCTACTAACGATTCTCTCAAGCCAATGAGAAAAATCCTAAGAGTCAACCTAAGGTAACTTCACAAGCACCTTCCTTTGGCTCCAATTTGTGAATGGCCTCCTCATCCCGGCACGATGCTCCATCTTCATTGATCACCATCAATAAAATAAACTACACTATTTACAAGATATAGAATTCATCGATTCACATTCGAGGGGAACATAGGGGAGGGATTACATTTAGAATGAAATAGAGAAGGCACGACACGTAGGTCGTATTATATATTACAAACATCCACAAATCCTATCTAATAGGTCAAAGGGCTATAACCACGCACCATGCTCAAACAACACATAAAGCATGCATTAACATTTAATTAATTAAATTCTAAACATTTTAAATTTAATTCTAATTAAAACTGTAAAATAGAATTTTGAAAAATATCGTACGCTCGGGACATCACATGCCACGAACTAAAACGACTAAATCACGAACCACCATTGTTCGATCCACAAAAGCACACGGCTGGACCAATTATGGGCCTAGGGTTCGAAACCCTAGCCCATGGCCGAACCATGGCTCGAGCGGCGGCGGCGCTAGGGTTCCAAACCCTAGCCGCCTTGCACCATCTAAATTTTTCATCGAGCCAACTTGCTCGAAAACACCGAAATTCATGAGCCACAAGCCACGGTCCAACCATGGACGGTTCATGACGGTGGCGGCTTAACCATCTCGAGCCAAGGGTTCGAAAAACCCTAGCCCAAGCGGCGGCCGAGAGTTGATGTGACTAGGGTTCAAAACCCTAGCCTTTTGGAGGCGGCGGCCGAGCCATGGTGACTAGGGTTCGAAACCCTAGCCCTTTGGTGGCGGCGGCCGTGAGCCATGCACGAGCCAATGTTCCGGTTTTGATCACGAATTATCATATATTTCGATCCGTCAATTATATCATATATAATATTATACGATGATTTTCACAAACTCGATTTATTCCATATCATATATGAAAATACAGTTTTAAAGCATGCAATATTAGTTCTAATATGATTAACACAATTTAATCACATAAATCCGATATGAGCCTTGTACACGACTCTGATACCACTGTAAGTAATCCTTAGAGCATACAACGCAGCGGATAAAATATTTTGGATTACTAGAACAATGGATCTATACATAGGATATCATATCGGATAAAGGATATACGAAGGTCTCACCCTTGTAGCGTGTTTGAGCAGATTCCACGGAGCTGCATCACGTCCAACGCCTCCTCCGAGTCACTAGCAAAACTTGTCTAGCTTTGCCTCAACGGTATCCACACGATCAATCAAAAAGGGTATTTAAGAACAAGTTGCTAGACTCGTTCTTAAACCGGAACAATAACACCACACGATTCCAAATCGTATGAAGATGGCCGGAAACACCACAAGGTCAAGGCGACGGCCGAGAGCCTTTTAGTGAGAGGTGGCCGAGAGCTTCATATGATGGTGGCTAGGTTTTGATAACAAAGTATGATATGAAAAGTATGATTAACAATTAATCAAAATCTAGTATTTATAGTATAAGACTTTTAATTAAGGTTCAAGACTTTCTTAAAGTCTTATGGGCCCAAACCCATGATTTAATTAAAACCTTTTAATCACTTAATTAAGACTCTTCTTAATTAATTAATTCATCCAATGAATTTAATTTCCCTTATCGATTTAATCTTTTGTGCGACCCGATAGGTTCTTGTAATGTTGGCAGTGACATAAAATCTCATTTTACGTTACAAGCAAAGAACGGTGTCTAGCAACACATTAAGGCTACCCAAATTACAAGAATGTCAATGACTCGACATAACCTTTAGAACTTGTGATAATATTAACCATGTAACTTAATCCCTTTGTCCTTTGTGTTTAGATTGAACACGAGTCATGGAATAGTCATACTCGTATATTCAATCTCTATTTCTTGATCCCCAAGTCGAACTAGAATAAACGAATAAGCTCGATATCTCATATCGACTCATTCGAGCATGGCCATGCATTTTAGTTCTCACTTGATCAAGGGCCAAACACATCTCCTGTTATATAGGAGGGACAAATCCTATCTCGATCAGTCAACATCCCTCTACATAATTCGTAGTGTATCCAATAGTCGCCTTTATAGATTACCCTGTTACGGGTAACGTTTGACGATATCAAGATACATAACTCCTTATGTTGGGATCTCTGATGATCACAAGTCGTAAGGATTACATACATTATTATCACTATGAGAATTGCATATGACGATCATATAACTATCCATGTTGCATTCTCATGGTGGGTCTGTCCAGTACATCGTTCTCTAACATGTACCCATGTATTGATTTGATATCTCATATCAATGAACAATTCATCAATCAACACATACTAGTCTCTACGTATTATCATTATCCCTATTCATGATAATACTTGACTAGGGACATCTTTAAGAATAATACAATATTATTCTAAGGACATTAACATATATATTAATTCATATTGCACAGTTAAAAGAATAATATATAATAATGAATTGCCATTCATAAAATCATATTACATTGTATGTAATAAACAATCATCTAATGATATGTCTTAGGGCATATCCCAACAATGTTCAGCCCGCTAAATAGGAGAGAGAAGACACGTGTCTTTATCTCAATGACTGATAAGAAGAAATTCAAAATAAACGGTCAGGATAACAGATAGATAAGGCGGTTAAAATGCGATCAGTCCGGGCTGTTTTTGTTATAAAAAAAATATATTGACCAGACAGATCATAGGATAACATCAGATTGACATGGATCGGTCTGAAAGTTCGGACCGGTCTGTGTCTTTCTGAACATTGTATTATCGATCTGTGGCAACAAAAATCTTTAAGAGCGAAAGTAAGAAAACATCTAAACTATTAAGATAAGTCAATTAAACCAAGAATTTGATGGAAATAATTAAACTTAGCCTCTGGGAGCGGTTTGGTGAAGATGTCTGCTGCTTGCTGCTCTGTTGAGATATGCTCGATCCGAATTTCCTTTTTGCCAACATGATCTCGAATAAAATGATGTCGTATATCAATATGCTTTGTTCGAGAGTGCAGAACTGGATTATACGTTATAGCAATTGCACTTGTGTTGTCGCAAAATATCGGAGAGTCAACAGCTTGGATGCCATAGTCTTTGAGCTGGTGTTGAATCCAGAGCATTTGAGCGCAACAGCTTCCAGCGGCTAGATACTCAGCTTCAGCTGTAGATGTGACAATCGATGTCTGCTTTTTACTGAACCAAGAGATCAATCTTTCACCTAGAAATTGACATGTTCCACTGGTGCTTTTACGATCAATCTTACACCCAGCGTAGTCTGCGTCTGAATATCCGATCAAGCTGAAGTTTGAATCTTTGGAGTACCAAAGACCTACGTTCTGAGATCCTTTTAAGTATTTCAGAATACGCTTGGCAGCAATAAAATGTGATTGCTTTGGTTCTGACTGAAATCTGGCGCACATACAGACTGAGAACATAATATCAGGCCGGCTCGCTGTAAGATACAATAGCGATCCGATTAGTCCTCTATACATGGTTACTTCAACTGCCGTTCCCCCTTCGTCTTTGTCTAACTTGATTGTTGGACTCATTGGAGTTGATGCAGTTGAGCATGTTTCCATTCCAAATCTCTTGAGGAGCTCTTTGGTATACTTGGTCTGGTTGATGAAAATACCATTGTTGAGCTGTTTTACTTGGAGACCCAAAAAGAATGAAAGTTCTCCCATCATGCTCATCTCAAACTGTCCCTGCATTAACTTAGAAAATTTCTCGCACAATTTGGGGTTAGTTGACCCAAAGATTATGTCATCAACATAAATCTGAACTAATAGGGTATGTTCCCCCTTAATAAATTTAAAGAGAGTTTCATCTACTGAGCCGATCTGAAAATCATGGTTCAGCAGAAATTGAGATAGAGTGTCATACCAGGCTCTTGGAGCTTGTTTCAGACCATATACTGCTTTATACACATGATTGGGATACAAATGGTTCTGAAATCCAGGTGGTTGCTCAATGTAGACTTCTTCCTGAAGCTTTCCATTAAGAAAAGCGCTCTTGACGTCCATCTGATATACTTTGAAGTCTTTAAAGGCAGCATATGCAAGAAAGATTCGGATAGCTTCATGTCTGGCGACTGGTGCAAATGATTCATCGAAGTCGATTCCTTCTTCTTGTCTGAATCCTTGTGCTACCAGTCTGGCTTTGTTTCTAACCACAGTTCCATCTGCGTCCAGCTTATTTCTGAAGACCCATCTGGTTCCAATAATAGGCAGATTGCTTGGTCTGGGGGTTAGACTCCAAACTTGATTTTGTTCGAATTGATTAAGCTCTTCTTGCATTGCCTTAATCCAGTTGAAATCAGTCAGAGCTTCATCGATCTTCTTAGGTTCCAGAGTTGAGATGAAGGCAGCATGAGTGAACTCATCCATCATCTGTCCTCTGGTTCTAATCGGTGCAGAGGGACTTCCAATCACTAGATTAGGTGGATGCCTCTTAGTCCATCGATAGCTTGACTCTGGATTGTCTGGTCCTGTCGGATGAGTAGTAGCAGCATGATCAGCATCTGCTTTAACATTTGAGTGAGGAACATCCGGATCAGCTCGATCTGAAGAAGCTTCAATGCCTTGATCCGGTCTGTCTGGTACTTCTGGTTCTGGTGGATTGTCTCTTGACCTGTTAGCTACAATCTCATCACCACTGTTAGCTTCGAGATGATATTTTCCATCTGATTTTGAATTGATTCTTTATTGCCCTCAACACATAAAGATTCATCAAAAACCACATGAACAGATTCTTCTACAGTTAAGGTACGATTATTGAAAATTCTATAAGCTTTACTAGTTGATGAATATCCCAAGAATATTCCATTATCTGACATAGCTTCAAATGCTGTAAGATGATTCTTACCATTGTTATGAACGAAGCATTTACAGCCAAATACATGAAGATGAGAAATAGACGGTCTGTTACCAGTCCATATTTGATATGGAGTAAGGTTCAGCTTCTTGTTGATCATAGACCGATTTTGAGTGTAGCAAGCAGTGTTTACAGCTTCTGCCCAGAACTTTTGCGAAATACCAGAATCAGCAAGCATTGTTCTTGCTGCTTCCTTGAGCGTTCTGTTTCTTCATTCTGCAACTCCATTCTGTTGAGGAGTTCGAGCGGCTGAAAACTCATGCTTGATTCCATGATCTTCTAGAAAGGATTCAAGATTCTGATTTGAAAATTCAGTGCCTTTGTCACTGCGAATCCTGTCTATGCTGGATGATTTCTCATTCTGAGTGCGTTTCAGCAGCTTGATCAACTTCGGACCGGTCTGATCTTTACTGCTAAAAATATAGTCCATGTAAAGCGTGAGTAATCATCAATAACAACAAGAGTATACCTCATTCCCCCTAAACTTGTTATTGGTATAGGACCAAACAAGTCCATATGCAGTAGTTCTAAACAACGGGAGGAGGATTTGGCATTCTTGTTCTTGAAGGATGATCTGATCTGTTTGCCCATTTGGCAAG
This sequence comes from Haberlea rhodopensis, assembly GCA_907163345.1. Taxonomy (NCBI): domain Eukaryota; kingdom Viridiplantae; phylum Streptophyta; class Magnoliopsida; order Lamiales; family Gesneriaceae; genus Haberlea; species Haberlea rhodopensis. The sequence continues at coordinate 1,555,698 of CAJQUN010000141.1, read as the reverse complement.
TTTCGCAGATCTTATCCTTAGCAAAGTCGATCTTGGGCAGACCGATAACTAAATCATGTTTACACAGGCTGGAAATAGTCTTAAAGTTTATATGATTCAAGCGCTTATGCCACAGCCAATGTTTATTATCATTGTTAGCGATGAAGCAAGTAGGATTATCAGGTTGAACATGATTCCAATTAATCTTATACGTATTTCCATTCCTGATTCCTACAAGCATGGTTATACCGTCTGATGATTTAACCGTGCAAGTATGTTTGTGAAATTCTACAGCATAACCATTATCACAGAGTTGACTTATACTAATCAGATTATAGCACATATTTTCAACTAACAACACATCGTTGATAATAATGTTACCATGGACAATCTTACCCTTGCCCACGGTCTTACCCTTTGAGTTATCTCCGAAGATGATCTTGGGTCCAGTACATTCTGTGACTTCAGACAGCAGCTCGATGTTTCCAGTCATGTGACGAGAACACCCACTGTCCAAATACCAGTCTGATGCGAGTTTCTTCGGTACCTGTCATCAAATATAATTATTGTTGGTACCCAATCCTATTTGGGTCCAGAAGGATTAGCCCTTTGGGAACCCACACCTGTATCAGCTTCAATGGCTTGTGTGTGTAAGGTGTGCTGTGTGCTGGTCTGTTTCGATGTTATGTGTGATAATGTGTGCACTGTGGAAGCCTTTGATTCTCATAAGGTAGTCTATATCTTCGTTGAATCGGTTTTGAATCATAGTAATTGTATTGTCTTCCTTGCCTTCGATCTTGCACCTTTGGATTTGGTCTGATAGACGCAAATCTTGCTGGTGCCTTTTCTTTGGCTTGGTCAACATAACCAATCCCTTTTCTCAGATTTTGATTCACGTAAGAGACTCCTGTTTGAATCGTATGTGCTTCAGTTTCATATACTGTGCTGGATTTAACAAATGCCATTTGATTGATTTTGTTCTTTACCAGCAACAGTTCAGATTTATCTTTGGTGGATTCTTTGGTGTCAAAGCCTATGCCGGTGAAATCACCAACGTTTCTTTGTACCTCTTGTAATTCTTCCAAAGATGTTCTGGATTTTGTACATGTTTTGAATATATGAGAAAGCTTAGCATTTTGTGTGCTAATTCTCTTATTTTCTTCATGGAGCTGATCATAGGAGATTTTCAGCTTATTCAGCTCGAGCTTTAGATTATTGCACTCACCCTGCTCAGAGCAGCTTGGTTTATTGTGCTCATCTATTTGATTACTGGCTTTAGCTTTATTTTTCTCAAATGATTCAGCCAAGATCCTATAATCATTAGCCATGTCTTGCAGTGCGGACATGAGCTCTTCTCGTGTAAATTCATTTGAGTCAGGATCATATACCTCGTCTGTCTGACTCATCTCTTCGTCTGCCATAAGACATTGAATATCTTCTTCGCTTTCGCTGGAAGAATATTCAGAGCTTTCCGAGTCTGAGTCTGTCTGAGCCCATTTGCTGTTTCCCTCTTCAGCTACTAGGACTTTTTGGGATTTTCCATGATTCTTGCGGTCTTTGTATTGCTTCTTCTTCCTATCATCACGATGCTTCTCTTTCCGTTCTTCTTTCTTCGGTCTGGTGCAATCTGTAATAAAATGTCCGGTCTTACCATAATTATAGCAAGCCTGATCGTTAACATCATCATCTTTTCTTGATTTATAATGATGAGAGGGTTTGAAGTTCCTCTTATTCTTAGACATGAATTTACCGAATTTCTTGATAAATAATGACATAGCATCATTACTTATTTGTTCAGCGGATCGGTCTGATGTTGAGGCGGTCTGGTCTGGAATGGCTGCCAGGGCCTTGTTTGGTTGAGAGATGAATGCTCATAGGCCTTAAGATCTGCAAACAGATCATGAAGTTCAACTTTGTTAAGAACTTTTGATTCCCTCATGGCAATGGTCTTAACATCCCATTCCTTTGGCAGAGCTCTCATAACTTTCAGAGCGATCTCTCTGTTAGAATATTCCTTCCCCAGACCATTCAGTTCATTTATGATGCCAGTGACCCTTTCATCAAACTCATTTAGAGTTTCTCCACTCGTCATCTTTATGCTCTCAAATCGATGAAGAGCAACAGTTAACTTGTTTTCTTTGGTCTGGTCGTTGCCCTCACATAGCTGTGCTATCTTTTCCCAAATTTCTTTGGCAGTAGAGCACATTTTGATTTTGCTGAACATGTTCTTGTCTAATGTCTTGAACAAGATGTCTTTGGCAACATTATCGAGATTTGCTTTCTTTCTTTCCTCATTCGTCCAGAGGGATCTGTCTTTCTATACCATTTGTGGTTCACCACCAGTAATGGCGACTGCTGTATTTATTTTTAGAATCTTCATTGGTCCATCAGTGATGACGAACCACATATCGTCATCCTGAGCTGCCAGATGAGCTTGCATTCTGATTCTCCAGTCATCATAGTCTTCTTTTGAGAACATAGGAATTTTGTTGAATGATGCCATCAGCTCGAGTGATTTTGTGCTGATTAAGATAACCTGCTCTGATACCACTTGTTAGGATCGGTCCGGAGTGTTTAGAGGGGGGGGGGGGGGGTGAATGAACGCTCCTTGTAAAAATTAATCCCTTGTGATTTCTTTCGGATTAGTGAAAGAAATCTGTTTCTTAATCAACTCTTGTACATAACAGACCACTGAAGGTATAAGTGCGGAACAGTCTGTTCTTGTATATGTAAGAACGGCTCGATGGCTAGTATGAAAGAACAAGTGCAGAAAGATAATACACAGGATATGTTTCTGGAAGTTCGAAGGTGGTGTAATCCTTCTACGTCTCCCCTTCTTCCTATTAAGGAAGGTTTATACTAGAAGACTTTGATTTATACAATCCTGTTGTACAAACCAGATTCAGGCTGGATTTACCTCACTACCAGTCTGAAACTCCTAGTCACTCGATCTGCTCAGACACACTCTGTCTGACAATTACAATATGTTTCTCACTTCTATTTTTCAACACAGAATACACAAGATGCGCACAGTGATCCTAAATGATCAAATATTACAAAGTAATCGTGCTTAAGAATAATTTCAGCTCGAGAGCTTCTGAGCTTGTAAGCTTGTGCTGTTTTGCTTTCTTGTGCGTTTTTCAATTGATCAGCGAGAGTCATGTATATTCCTTTTGTTGCATCCTTTTATAGTTGTAAGTACCAACGACATTATTTCCCTTAATGTGCAACTTTGACTCTGCTTAAACTCTGAGTAAGCTACAGTCTTCTTCTTCAGGATACTTGCCGTTCTGGTTCATACTTTCGGCGACTGTCAGGTAGGCTCTTCTTTGTCTTCTTACCTTTTATGGCAATCTTCAGTCTTTGGTCCTTTGTAGCATTAATTACGACATTAAATGCTACAATAAATAGCCGTTAATGATTCGGACTGAGGAGCCATTTTTTATGTATCCTTGACTGCTCTGATCTGATAAAGATTGAGATCGATCTGAAGCATCGATTTAGTCAGTCTGAAATCCATCGATCCGGTCTGATATGCTTTGTCATCTTATCAGCTTGATCTGTTTTGGGCGATCGATCTGGTCATTCTGATTTCACTCGATCCGGGTCTGATATGTTTTGTCATCTTTAAAATCTCATCGATAAGGTCCGGAACTAACACTTAGTCACATGGTAGGCGTGACCCGTGAGTGCATTTCAGGGTGCATGTTGTGCATGTTGGGAAATTGGGTGTTGGCATGATTTAATTGTAATGGTTGACAATTATTTGGAAAACATGAAATTATTGGGAGTTTGGTGCATTTTTATAAAATGCTTTTAAAATACCATGTTGGGGTATTTTATACACCATGTTAATTAATGGGGTACAATTTAATTATAACCTTATAACCCCACTTTACCCCCCACTTTACTTTACTTTACCCATCACTCTTAAATCCCCAAATTTCATTCCCAACCCTAACCCACTTCCCATTTTCGAAATTTGGCTTCAAGGAGAGGAGAAATCCTTGCAAAAACTTGATTTGTGGGATTATTTGTGAGATTTGGAGTCCCCAAGAGGTATGGATACTCCTTGGTATTTTTATGGTGTTTGGTTTAGTTTTGATATGGTTTTGGATGGTTTTGAAATGGGTTTGTTTTGGGTTGGTATTGTTTTGGTTGGGTGTTGGATTTTTGGTAGTATTAAAGTGTGTTTTGAAGTTTTAGGGTGTTTTGGTATTGTTGGTTTATTGGTTTGTGAGTTGGTTTGGATTAGGGAGGAAGAAATGTGAATAGTGCCCGAAAATCGCGAGTTCAGACTTCCGCGATCGATCGGGACAATCTCTCGATCGATCGCGAGCACCAAGGGTGGCACCAATAGGCTTCCACGATCGATCGTGCATTGGACTTTAATTGGCTTCTAATATTGATTTGTAAGGTTGTGTAGAACCATCCCAGGTACCAACAACTTCAAGGAGATAAAGTTATTCAACTTCTCCACTTTTGAGACTAAGGTACGTAGTGAGACGTACGGGCATCGGACGGTAAAATGTGTTCTTACGCTTTGGCTATATATATATCGTGGACAAGTGTTGATTACGAAATGTGTTGATATATATTGAGATAATGGTGATGCATTATGATTGTGGACTCAAGTATTGTGATTATTTATATGTGGTTGGAAATGTTTGATTGTTCCGGTAGTTGTTATATACGAGCGATGGAGGTACTTGCCGCTGTCATATGAAGCGATGGTAATATGATATTTGCCGCTGTCATGTCGAAGCGTTGTGCATGACGATGTCATTGTAGAAGCGAGGGATATCATATGATGCCGCTATATGTCGAAGCGAGGGTCCTAAAATTCCGTTGTTGTAACAGGACCGGAACAGTCACATTTCTAGTGATTAATGTGGAATATGTGGTTATAACTGGAACGTGGTATCGATCATTATATTATGAACTAATGATTTTGTGCATGAGTTTTTGAAACAGGAACAACAATGAAAATGTGCTAATGTGGTAAATCAGGGAGCATACATACATACATATCTCATGGAATTATTTATGTTATTGTGCTTGGATTTTGTTGAACAGTGATGTATATGCTCATGGTGAGTTGTTCCTGTAGGTACACCTTTTGGACTTGGAGGGCTATGGGCCGGGTTGAGGCAGTGAGCTACGAGGAGCATTAAGGAATTAGGATACAGGATTTTGGATAGTCTCTACTCTAGGAGTAGTGTAAATCTATAGTATCAACATTCATTATTGGGAATGTAATTAAGTAGCTTTTGGAATTTTATTTTTGGCCTGTAATCCTAATAGCTCAAGGCTGCAACCGGAACCATAAACTGTCTTTAATGCATGTTAGCCCTATTTATATTTTTATTTCACTGTTAAGGTAGAGAGACCTTACATTAGTGGTATCAGAGCAGTGGTTAGAGAACCCGGGAATGAGTGAAGGGTAGCCTTAGCAATAGGTTGACTATGTGCTCTTTTTAAACATGTTTAGTGCATATAGAGTATATGAATGTTATATTAATATGTTTTGGTTATTGTTACTCATGTTATCTAACGGAGTATTATATGAACTATTTTTGGTGTTATTGTTAACCCTTGTGTTACAGCATGTCAGCAAATATCGATATAGGAGACGCAGTGAGTGTTAATGCAAGTGCTGGGCGTACAAATCCTCTACCTCCGCCAGCTTTGAGCGAAGAACCATCTGAACAGCACTTGTTGCCCGGGGAACTGAGCTTGACCCAATTCCTTGCATACCGACCCCCGATGTTTGAATGAACTGAGACAGGGGAACAGGCCGAAGAGTGGTTAGAAAGGATGGAGCAAATCTTCGTGGCGGCTCCTTGTGCGAAGTCGGCCTGGATAAGGTTAGCAGAATTCTAACTATCCAAGAAGGCACTAATGTGGTGGAAGACCACGGTGTTAGAACAGGAGGCTCAAGTCATGATATAAACTGGAAGCTGTTTAGAACTCAATTTCTGACCCGGTATTTTTTCGGCTGCTGCACGGGAAGCTAAGGGGGATGAATTTACTAACCTGAAGCAAGGTACTATGCCGGTGTCAGACTATGCTCTTCATTACTGTTCTTTGCTCAGATATGTACCTCATGTCGCCACAAATACTCAAGCAAAGTTGATGCACTTCATGAAAGGCTTGAGGCCTGAATTGTATGATATGGTGATCACTATTGGCCCTACTTGTTTTGATGACGCCCTTGCATGGGCCGAGCTGGCAGAATTGGGAGTGGGTGCATATCCGACTGTAGCGCCACCTCCAGCACCACCACAGAGATCGACCCCGGAAAACTTGAAACCAAGGGGCGACCATTTTAAGCCAATGGGGAACTCATCAGCTTCCCGATTCAGTGGTAGACAGCCTGATGTGCGTGGAAGGGGAAATCGTGGGAATAATGGCCCGTCAAATAGGGGACAGTCACAAGCAAGTAATCATGGGAGAGTTAGATGTTTCCTTTGTGGGGGACCCCACTCGGTGAAAGAGTGTTCTGCTTGTTTTGAATGTGGTAAGCATGGCCACTTTGCTCGAGAATGTCCTAATCGGGGAGGACAACAGAACACTATGGGGAGACCTTTAGACAGGGCAGTGCAACAAAGACCACCGTTTGCACCAAGACCATTGGGAGGTCAGCCGTTGGGGCCACCTCAAGGGCAAGTGTACGCTCTGACCAGGGAGCAGGCTACAACGGCTCCAGAGGAAGTGATAGCGGGTACGTGTCATTTATTTACGCACCCTGGTTTTATTTTGATAGATACATGTGCGTCACACTCCTTTGTGTCGACGAGTTTTGTGGAGAGGCACCACATATGCACGTCTCCGTTGCCCACGCCTCTTCTGGTCTCGACACCCGCTGGAAAGAGTATGATTGCTGATCGATTTGTTGTTGACAACCTCATTTATTTTGAGGGCAATGAGTTGAACATCTTATCATCTTTATTCATTATACACGTTATCATAGCATCGTAAATTCTTATGCAATCATAGTATGATCATAATATAGGAGTATGGTTTACCGTCCGATGCCCGTACGTCTCTTACGTACCTTAATTCCAAAAGTGGAGAGATTGCAGAACTCTATCTCCTTGAAGTTGTAGGTACATGGGATGGTTCTACACAACCATACAAATCAATATTAGAAGCTAAATAGTCCAATATCCAAAAATCCCACAAGAAAATCAAAAACACATATTTTTATATCTCGCGATCGATCGCCGCTCAGGCCCGATCGATCGCGAGATCGTACTGGACATTGCTGAAAATTTCAGCTCTTGGCGATCGATCGCCAGCTTTGGCGCGATCGATCGCCAGCCTCGCCGATCGATCGCCCAAATGTGGCGATCGATCGCCAAATGCTACTGGCATCTACTGCTGGGTCGCGATCGATAGCCTGGAACGGGCGATCGATCGCCGATCCCTGTACATCGAAAAATCGCCATTTTGAGCATTTTTCAAGCTCCATCTTAAACCATTCGAACCCAAACTTCCCTACAACAATAACAACATCATAACACACTAAAACCCACATAAAACACTTCAAAAAATCATACCCCAACAACATGCAACACATACTCAAAACAAACCCACATAATCACTTCAAAATCATCCCCATTTCAAAACTAAACATTATAAAAACTTTAGGAAGGGTTCCATACCTCTTGAAGGCTCCAAATCTTGACAAAAATCACACAAACACAAGTTTTGTGGAGTTTTCCTTCTCCTTCCTGAAGTTCGAAGCACAACACTTCTACGTCTCCCCTTCTTCCTTTGCAGGAAGGATTCACTAGAAGACATGGTTTACACTTTACAGTATACAACCTTCTTAGGCACTCACACAGCTTGGCCTAAACTCCTAGAAATCACAACTACTTGATTTGGTTACACAAGATTCTAAGACACTCTTTATAGAATACACGTTTAGCTTTGAGTGTTCTTGATCAGCAGACTTCAGTTGGAATAATCTATCACAGATTCAGTTGCACTGCTTGTCTGCTCTTTGCTGAACTTTTGGAATATCAGTAAGTTGATTTTCTTGTTTGCTTTGAAGTGTTTTTGTTTGTTGAAAATCGCTCAGCCCCTCTTCATTCTTTGCTTGGACGTATTTATAGGTTTGGTTGTCCAACGGTAGCTTTTCTGTATATGGAAGAGATTAGCTTTCCAAATTCATATTGTCTTCTTTCCTATTTTGTTAAGCAACGGCTCTTTTAACTTTGACGGTAATGGTGGCGGAGATATAGCAGGGTGCACCGCTCTGTTGTACCTTTGTCAGAGAATGTTGTACTTATTTTGTCTCGTTGCTTAGTGCTCTTACTGGAAGTTTAGACTTCTACTGGTTTTCTTTGTTCAACTGGTCGTTCATCCTCTTATGACCAGTTGATGTCTTTGTTCAGTGTGAGACTATTCGGTTGATAGTTGTCCAGTAGATGTCCATCCAGTTTATGTTTATCCGGTTGATGGTTGTCCAGTAGATGTCCATCCAGTTTATGTTTATCCGGTTGATGGTTGCCCAGTAGATGTCTGTCCAGTTGGTGGCCATCCAGTTGATGTCTATCCAGTTGGTAGCCATCCCGTTGATGTCTTGTCCAGTTGATGTCTATCCAGTTGGTAGCCATCCAATTGATGTCTTGTCCAGTTGATGTCTATCCAGTTGGTAGCCATCCAGTTGATGTCTTGTCCGGTTGATGTATGTATCCATTTGGTAGCCATCCAGTTGATGTCTATCAGCCGGTTGATGTCTTCACCCGGTAGGTGTTCATCCAGTTGATCTTTATCACCCGGTAAGACTTCAATATCCGGTAGGTGTCTTCATCCGGTAGAACTTTAACATCCGGTAGGTGTCGTCATCCTGTAGGACTTCATCCAATTGGTTTTTTTCACCCGGTAGGACTTCATCCAGTAGGTGTTTGTAATCACCAAAACTTAGAAATCGTTTCCCAACAATTTCCCCCTTTTTGGTAATGACAAAACTAAGCAATAACGGTTTCAACTCGAATATATAAGTTGAGAATCCTGAAAATACTTGAAGACATAATGGAAAAGAAATTTTCATTTGTTATAAATATAAGCAGATTACAAGTTGTAATCAAACTGGACAATTGAGAGAGATTCATCTTTATTTAAGATGAATTCTAATAACTTGAATATAATCTAAGACAAATATATTTTTACACAATATAGCTGATACATGGCAAATTTTTAAACAGGCAATTTAGACCGGAGAGCTTCGATCCACCTAGTTGCGGAGAGGAAGAGCTCGATCCACCTTGTTTCAGAGAGGAAGTCGAGAAGAGTTCAAATGTATATTCATCTGGCCTCCATGATTTATGGGTTCACCTAATGAAAATACTCTATCTCTGTCTTCCGGTCTACCTTGTTTCAGAGAGGAAGTCGGGAAGAGTTCAAATGTATATTCATCCAGGCCTCCATGGTTTATGGATTCACCTAATGAAAATACTCTATCTCTGTTGAGAATACTCTATCTCTGTCTTCCCCCTTTTTGTAATGCCCGGAACAAATTAATTATTTATTTGAATATAATTGCGATAATTATAAGATAATTACGGAATTCTTTGGGATAAAAGATTCCGGGATTGTATTTATAAGGTTAATTAAATTCAAGGAGATTATAATTATTGGGAATGTAATTTTAGTACGTGATGAGAATAAATAATTCCGGGATGAACTTGTAGTGTAAACTAAATTTTAAAAAGGGGCTTATACATTATTTAATTTTGAGATAGAAACTGGAGAGTGGGGATTAAACCTAGTATTGAGATAAGATTTAATTTGAGTGGTAGGGATTAAATATAACACTAGGTTAAATACTCTCTCCCATTTTCACAAACAACAAAAAAATGATTCTCTCATATTTTTCCCCTCTTCGCACGATGTCTCTCTCTCGGCCATGAAGGCTGAATCCTTTCATCATTTCAGACCCGATTTCTTGTCCAGGTTCGTGTATAATCGATGCTTTATGGTTCCATGATCGATTAAACTTTTATATTTGTATTCTGGTGCGATTCTGGTTTGTTTTTTTTTTTTGGGGAAAGAATGGCTGCTACATTTTTCCCTTTTTGTTCACTATGGCTTCGATTTTTTGGTTGGGTATTATTGTAAGACGTCTAGCCTTGTGTTTGTATGTGTAAACTTGTAGCACTTTGTGATTTCCCATTTTCCCTGAAAATCCCAACCTTTGTTCGATTTTTTTTATGCCCTATTTTGGCAGTTTGGTAATCGGTTCTTGCTCAAGCTACAGGAAGTGTTGATTCATGTTTAGTCGATTAACTATCCCATTTGGATTATATTTTAGCTTGAGTAATCTTCTGTTGGAGGGGTTGTATAAGTTTTAATTCTCAATTGTGACAGTGTCGATTTTTTTTCTGCTATGTTTTTGGGACAATTGTTGCTGTCGATTATGGTGGGATTATCCAGAAATCAACTGGTTCTTGTTTGGCCTTATTTTTCATTGATTTAGTAGTGTTGTAGCTTGAAGATCATCCCTCCATTTCCTTCCCCTGCTATTTTACGTTGAATATGCTACATTTGGGACTTTTATTCCATGCTGTTGGTCGAGGCTAATGCTTGTTGTTATACCTCGGGTTTTCATGTCTATTGTATTTTAGTTAGTTATGATATGTTAGACCATTGATGAAGTTATGCACTACAAGCCTCAAAATGTCCCTCCCTGTTATGAAATTCAAGCAACGTCTTGATATGTAGCTGCTTTGGTTCGAGAACTTCAATGTCCTTTGGCTCAGTTTCTCGTTATTTATAATTCAAAATTCTACTGCTATTTGGACTGGAATTTGTTGTTGTTCCAGTCGATTATTTTTGTTTTGACCAAGTTTTACTGCTGTTTTATAATGAAAATTTGTTGTTGCTATTGACCAAAAATAACTACTGGTTTGGCTAGAAATTCTTACTGTTTTGGATCGAATTTGATACTGATCTTGGTTGAATTCTTGTTGTTAACTTGTGGGAAGAAATATTACTTGAGATTTTGAGTTAAATGAATATAATGATTCATCTGATGCACTTTGTTCTTAGTCAATATGGTGATGCCGATCGAATGGGCTTGTTATGATTAGATTGTTCTTTGTTAATGTTTATTGATGATGGGTTGCTGAAATGATGTAGATACTTCATGAAACTTCGGACAAAGGGAATAACTAGACTTGGACTGTGATTATAAGGTACGTGGTGACGTACGAGCAGGTATATCTAGTATCTATACATTCACGTACACATATAATTTGAATATGATGTTTCAGGTTAATCGATTGAATCTGATAATTGAGTTTAAAATACGTAGTTTGGTAGATACGTAGTTATACGTGATCCAAGAAGATGAGTAAAGAAAAGAATATGTGTATACATGTGTTGTGTGAAGGACTCGTGGTGGTATGTGATCCGATTATACTGGTTGAGTATTGATGCCTTGGGCATGAGCGACATGAGAAAGTGTCGAGAATGACATGGTGGGATAACCAGGTGTACATCGATGTTGAATTATTTATGTTGAGCATAAATAATATATTGTTGTTGTATTGAATTCATAGTGTCGTTGAATATCATGTTTTCAATGATAATACTAAACTTGACATTATGAAGGTGCGTGAGTTTGAAACAGGAACAGCGTGTGGAAGCTATACAAATTCGGAATTGTACAGGGAGTATACTTTATGAGTTTTGAATAATTTAAATTATCGCATTATGATTTTGTATGTTGATTTGTGATTGAATATTGAGTTGGAGTGTGCTCACCCTGTGTGGGGGCTGTTTCTGTTGATACAGGTACAACAGGTACGATGCTGCTTTGGCGTACTAGGCTCGAACCTTGTTGGATGATGCTTCCAGAAGCATAGTATGAGATTGAGCCGATATACGAGGTTGAGCGGTTGGTATTTATACTAATTATGCATCCGGATGTGTATCCGTTATTTGTTGCTCTTCTGTGAGCACTTGTATCTGTATATGGACTGTATAAGGGTGTTGAAACCCATTTTTGTTGTCTTATTAGTGTGGTGTCTTCCCTGGTTGGGAATTTACTTAGTGTTTCTGTATTCTGTTTAGTATTGTGTTGTCTCTGGTCGGGAGTTATATTATGTGATGTGTGTTTATTTCCGGATAGCTCAGTTTGTGGGGAGACTCTGCCCAATTTTTTATAAAAACCCACAACGTAAAAATGGTGTAATGGGGATGGTAATGGGCGAAATCTTTGAGTCTATTTGTTGGTAGAGATGATCATATAATGTTGAACATTATTTATGTCATGGGATTATGGGAAGCATGTAATGATTCTTTTTAAAGAATGAAAAGAAAATGAAAAATTTATACGTATACGACGTCATAAATGAACTAATGACGAGTTTAGGTGTTGGGGTCTTACACTTTTTGTCATCAGCACCCAGATCACTCCTGATTGTAGTTCCTGACTGATGATGAGCATCAGAGCAGGATCCAAACGGTGAAGCTTAACAGAGCTGGGTTAGATAAGTAATCAACCCATGAGGGGTTGATTTAGATAAGTAATAAACCCATTAAACTGAACAATTGTGAAAAGGAAACCACGGAATTTTCAGAGAATTGAAAAGAATCATGATTAGTGAATGTGAGTTATGAAAGCAAACATGAGTCTCTATTTATAGAAGGAATTTATTTAGTGTGAACACATTTATGTTGTTACGATAAATGCGAAGAAAAAGTCAACTAAAAACAGTAAATAGATAAGAGAAATTAATAAGGGATCAGAAACTGATACTATTTTCTCCCGAACCAATGTTGGGAATAGTCGCGCTTTTCGGTAGGCCGTTGGCGCGGACTTCGAGATCTTTGTTGAGTAGAAGATCTAGACTGATGGGATGCTCCAGCTGCAGTAGATGAACGATTTGCTGAACTCGGATCTCGCTGGGACGGAGGAGCAGTTCTGCTGGGCTCAGGCAGTCTTCGGATTATTTGCGGAGCAGCAGGCAGGCTGTTGCATATATCTTGAATTTGGGATGCGAATGCTGCCTGCATGGTGGCCAATTGATCGGTCAAGACTTTCTTGGCGTCTTCAATCTTATCTCCAAGAGCCAGGGATGTGGCAGCATGAAGTGATTCATTATGTTGAGTGATCTGAAGACGAGCCTGGCCAATTCGAGAAAATGCGTCCGCAACTGCATTCTCAGCAAAAGTCTGAAGTCTGGTGACAGTAGTCGTTAGACTATTTAAGTCCCTGTAGACTTGCTGGAACTGAGAGTCCGCGTGCTGCTGATGGGTTCCAAGAATAAGAGTCGCAGTGCGTTCTTCCTGCTTGAGTTTATTGACATCGCTGGCTAGTGCTGAAATCGCATTGGATAGATTTGCTAGCTGTGCAGCGATGTTTGGTGGCTCGTCCAGAGGGTTTGAAGATGTAAAGACAAAGAAATCCTCTGAAAGTTCTTGAACCATGGAAGGATCTATGGCAATTATTTGAGGATCAGCAGTAGGAACAAGAGCACCGGGATGAGTATCTTCAACTGCAGTGGATAGTAAAACAGAGGCTTCAACATGTGGGGCAGCTGTTGAGTCTGAGATAGTAACAGCCATAGTAGCAGTTTCTTCAATCAGTGGGGCAGCCATATCAGCAGTGTCTTCAATAAGTGGTGCAGCCATATCAGCAGTGGCTTGGACAACCGCAGCAACAGACGACTAGGTGTGATCATTGGAATATGAGGACTCACTAGGTTCATGGTTGCCAGAGGATATGGTAACTTGCTGAACCACCGTCTGAATTACTGTGTCCACATTGGTGTGATCAACAACCATCGGTTGGGGCGGTTGATCATTATAAGAGCTGGGAGCAGAGGAGACGAGGGGAGAAGTTGGAGAGGAGAGTTCTTTAACAGAAGAGGCTGCCTCCAAGGCAGTTGATGCTGTCTCCGCTCCAGTGGGAGTGGTCTCCAGGGCAGTCGAAGTGATCTCCATATGGGTAGTAGCAATCTCCAGATCAGTAGTGGCTATTTGTAAATCAGGCTGATCGGGACTTGCAATATTTGCAGCAGTAGAACATGAGTGGATACCAGTTGAGATGCGAAGATCATGAAGAGCTAGCTCGGCCATTTCCAGCTTTGGTCCAAGAGCATTTAGAACTGCTCTATCATGATTCGCAGTGCCTCATCACCGTTGAAATGCTGAAGACGTGTTTCAACAAGGGCTTGAAGTTCGCCCACATAGTTCATCATACGGAATACATCTCTCAGCTTCAGGCTCTTCTCAGGGTCTGTGAATTGTAGATAAGCCAAATTTGGTTTTCATCTTCCCTTGCCTGATCCAGAATAGGATCGAAATCATCAAATCGGACTTTCACTCGACCCTTCACCCATCTATCAAAAATGTCTAGCCGTGGCTGCAGATTGGCTTCAACGGTATCCATGACCATTTGTATCTCGAAGGCAACAGGAGTGGACACTGGAGCCATAAGAGTTTTGCCTTTACCAGCGGTAGTGGTCTTCGGATGACAGTAAGGACACAAGGACTTGGGTGTCCTAAAGTTGATAGAGCCTGGTGCTTGCTGAGAGCTCACCAGTGCAGAAGAATTGTCAGCGGGAGCCACTGAGGTAGCGATTACCATGGCCAATGAAGCAGTTGGTTCCTCAGGTGGAGGATTTTCAGGGCTCGGTTCTCGTGCTGGGATATTTTCTATAGGGCCGGCGGAGGAGATGGTATCAAAAGCTGCAATGACTTTCTGTCGGACAGCCGGAGGCGCAACTTTTCTTGTTCTGGGCTTCTTAGGAGGGGGAGGGGGAGGAGAAGACGCAGCGGATTCCGATATGGTTTGCTAAGAGTCACTGATAACTTGAGTTGATCGGCGCTTCGTCACCCCAACTTCTCTGCCACTTCGCTGTCTGTGAAGCTGAAGATACTTTGCAGTGACAAGTCTCCCTGGATGGAGTTTGGTGAGATCCCCTGTCTTAATATGTTTGCTGTCAAAGAGGCTGCTTAGTGGTAGGGCGAAGCCTGATTGACCTTTGCCAGAAACTACGAGACCAGTCAGAACTTGAAATAGTACAACTGACCAGTTAATATCCAAGCCTTTGCAGATAGCGCTGATAACATCAAATTTTTCTGGGGTGATGATATCAAATGACCCAGCTTTACATAGTAGCCCCTTTGAAATGATATCCGCCAGTTGTCGAAAATGGCTCTTCATTAATACTTTCGTGAAAGGAGGACGTTGAAGGCGATGAGCAGAGTCAGAAGCTGTGAGGCGCATCTCTTCTCGTAGTTCCACTGGAATAGTGGAAAAGTCAGTAAGTCCGGTGGAGGGAAGGCACAGGTGTGTGGCAAATTCAAGTTGGGTGATTGTAACCAACTGTCCAGATACGGATGCCACCACGGTGTCATCAACGAATTTTGCAGTAGCAAAGAACTCGTGTAACTCGTCCTTGTAGAATGAGGGGGGCTGGCTCAGGATTACCAAGAGACCGGAGGTATCCAGCTTGTGAATCAGTTCCTTTGTCGCTTCATCAGAAGATGTGTACATAGAATGAAAATCCACGTGAACAGCATTTGTGATGAAGCTTGGCTGTGTATTCTTTGACATTTTGAATGATTAAGCGGAAGAAACAGCAGCAATCCTGTTGAGTAAAATCAGTCGCAGTGAATTGTTGGAGAAGATGAAGAATAATGAAATCAAAGGCGGTGAAAAAATAAAAGTATATGTAACGTCGTACTGTAGATGAGCGGACACATGTATACGTGGCGATCATCTAACGATTTAACAAAAAATTAACCAATAAATAAAAGGACAGGATTTAGGCGGGAGTGAAATAATTTATTTTACAAAAAAAATAATTTTGAATTCCGACGTTCCATTAGGTTAATGAGTATCGAGGGTTATTTTTGTCAAAGCATATTTGGTAAGGTCTGCTGGTATGTAGGGTCCAACTGGTAAGAGAGCATCTACTGGATGTAGAGTCCTACTGGTACGTAAACACCTACTGCAGCTGACCATTGTGTTACCAGCTGAGCTTAAATAACCAAGATAAGATTATAACAGAAATTCCCCCTAAATTTATGCGAATAACCTAGAATAATTCCCCCTGAATTTATTATCAAAGCAAAATAATCAAGGAGTAATTTCAATTAAACCCAGAATATTTCGAAAGTAGGAAAACTTAGCGTCCGGTAGAGGTTTTGTGAAAATGTCTGCTGCCTGTTGTTCGGTAGAAATATACTCCAGCCGAATTTCTTTCTTCATAACATGATCTCTGATAAAATGATGACGGATGTCAATGTGTTTAGTACGAGTATGAAGAACTGGATTGTATGTTATAGCAATGGCAGACTTATTGTCACAGAATATGGGAGCCTCTGTGGACTCAATTCCATAATCTCTGAGTTGTTGCTGAATCCAGAGCAGTTGAGCACAGCAGCTTCCAGCAGCAAGGTACTCTGCCTCTGCAGTGGAAGTTGCTATGGATGTCTGTTTCTTGCATCCCCATGATATCAATCGATCACCAAGGAATTGACAATATCCACTAGTGCTTTTTCTGTCAATTTTGCATCCAACATAGTCAGCATCTGAGTATCCAATAAGATTAAAAGTTGAGTCTCTTGGATACCATAGACCAACATTCTCAGTGCCTTTCAAATATTTGAGGATCCTTTTGACAGCAGTGAAGTGCGACTGCTTGGGATTTGCTTGAAACCGGGCGCACATACACACTGCAAACATAATATCTGGTCGGCTGGCTGTCAAATATAGTAAAGATCCGATAATGCCTCGATACATTGTAACTTCGACTGGTATTCCTGAATTACCCAAGTCGAGTTTGGCAGATGAGCTCATTGGTGTAGCAGCAGCTGAGCTGGTACTCATTCCATATTTCTTCAGCAGCTCTTTAGTGTATTTAGATTGATTTATCAAGATTCCTTCACTAGATTGCTTGACTTGCAATCCTAAGAAAAATGATAATTCTCCCATCATGCTCATCTCAAATTGATCCTGCATAATTTTAGAAAATCTTTCGCACAATTTTGAGTTAGTACTTCCGAAAATAATATCATCAAATTTGAACTAGCAGAGTATGATCTCCCTTTGTGAATTTGAAAAGGGTCTTGTCCACCGTGCCAATGATAAAGTTATGCTCAGTCAAATATTTTGATAGAGTTTCATACCATGCACGGGAAGCTTGCTTCAGACCATACAACGCTTTATTGAGACGAAAAACATGAGATGGCTGCTGATGGTTTTCAAATCCAGGAGGTTGTTCAACGTAAACTTCTTCCTATGACCTGCTCAGGAGGATGATTCTTCATCCACCGAAGCGGAGGTCCAAGAGGGTTGAGTTCTTCAGTTGACTGGATGTGAGTGGGTAATTCAGAAGTTCTGATTGTCGCATCTTTTTCACTTGCTCCCTCAACTGCAGCAGGAGTATATGCAATAGTGTCATTGTCAGCTGGATGCGGTTCTTGTTGACCAGCAGACTCCTCTGTTTGAGCTTCAGGAACTTCTGGTTCTAAGGAGCAGTCAGTCCTGCTTCTGTAATTTATCTCATCATCAACATTTTCATCAATGTAAGTGCTTTCCAGTCGATTGCTAAAGTTGTTGATTTGTATATCAGATAGTGTACAGTCAGTAGGTTCATCAAATTTTACATGCACTGATTCTTCTACATTAAGAGTTTTATTATTAAATACTCTGAAGGCTTTACTAACTGCAGAATAACCAAGAAATATTCCAGCATCAGATTTGGCATCAAAAGCGGTGAGATGAGTCTTTCCATTGTTGTGAATAAAACATTTGCAACCAAACACATGGAAGTAGGAAATATTTGGCTTACTGCCATTCCAGATCCCATAAGGGTTTTATTTGCTCGCTTATTAATCATTGATCTATTCTGCGTATAACAAGCTGTGTTGGCAGCTTCTGCCCAAAATCTCTGCGATATTTCTGATTCCGCAAGCATAGTTCGCGCAGCTTCTTTCAAAGTGCGGTTCCTACGCTCAGCAACTCCGTTTTGTTGAGGAGTTCTAGCAGCAGAGTATTCGTGTTTAATACCAAGGTCATATAGATATGATTCGAGTGATTGATTGGTGAACTCAGTACCTTTATCACTGCGAATCATATCTATCCCACACGATTTCTCATTTTGGAGTCTTTTCAGTAGTTTGATCAGCTTTGGAGTAGCCTGATCTTTTCCACTTAGGAACAAGTCCCACGTGAAACGAGTGTAATCGTCTATTAACACTAGGGTATACTTCATTCCCCCTAGACTTGTTACTGGTATAGGACCAAACAGATCCATATGCAGCAACTCTAAGCACCGAGAAGAAGATTTAGTCCCTTTGTTCTTAAAGGAGGATCTGATTTGCTTACCAAGTTGGCATGCTGCACAGATCTTGTCTTTTGAGAACTCAATTTTGGGCAGTCCAACTACTAGATCAAGTTTACGCAGACTGGCAATAGTTTTAAAATTTAAGTGACTCAACCGTTTGTGCCAAAGCCAATTTTTGGAAGAATTCAAAGCAGCTAAGAAAGTATAGGAGGTAGGCTGATTAAGATTCCAATCAATTTTATATGTGTTATCATGCCTTCTACCTACAAGTAATATACTGCCATCAGTAGATTTGATTGTGCATGAGTGTTGATTGAATTCTACAGCATGACCATTGTCACAAAAGTTGACTTATGCTAATCAAGTTATAGCATAGATTTTCAACTAAGAGAATATCTTTAATGACGATGTTACCGTAGATAATCTTACCCTTACCCACGGTTCTACCTTTCGCGTTATCTCCAAAAGTAATTCTGGGTCCGGTGGAGTTCACCAGTTCAGACAATAAGCTCGAATTTCCTGTCATATGTCTAGAGCATCCGCTGTCCAGGAACCATTCTGAGCTCCGAACTTGATGCATTCTAGTTTCCTGCAATTAAAGCGATAAAATGATTGGTACCCAATCCTACTTGGGTCCAGGTAGGATTAGTCCTTTCGGAACCCACACTTGTATGACCCTGAGTGACTTAGGTCGGTGTGTGTTCTGAAATGATGGTGATGATCTTGACCATGGTGTGTGATAATATGTGTATGCATGTGCTTTTGGTTTGTAGTTCCTGTTATAGAGCATATACCTCTTCTGGACAGGCTTACAGTTGTAGTACCAGTTGGGTCTAACCTCTCTAGCTGCTCGACCAGTAGGTTTAAGTTCATTTCTGAACTTTTGCCTCGGTTTAGCCTCTTTGAGTGGTTCTACATAACCGATACCCTTGTGCTGTGCCTGTTCCTTGATGAGTGTTGCTTTAACAGGTTCTTTAACCAGTTCATAAGGGTCATATACTGTGCTAGATCTTACAAAGTTCATTGATTTAACTTTGCTTTTTGTTAGACACAGTTGAGGTTCATTACCAGATGAACTGCCGTCATTGCTATTTATAGCCTATGCCTGTTAAATCACCAGCAAGTCTTATAGACTCAAGCATTTCATCTTTTCTGGTAGTAGACGCATTCCAAGTGCTAACCAGTTTGCTAAGTTTTTGGTAGGCACACTTGGCTTCATCTCTTTCTTTCACTAGGAGACTAGCTGTTTCCCTTAAGCAGTTCAACTCCCTCGATTGTTCACAATCAAGTTTGTTTTTATGCGTTTCATTTGGGATTGAGTGCTCAGTCTTATAGCTTTCAAAAGATTCATATAACGTCCGATACTCATTGATCATGTCCTGCAAAGCATTGGTAAGTTCATTATGTGTGAATTCAGATAGGTTAGACTCGTGTACCTCAATTTCATCATTTGTCATTAAGCAGTGGACTTCCTCGTCTTCACTTTCGCTGGACGAGCTGGTTGATTCCTCTGATTCTGATTCAGAATCAGCCCACTTGCTCTTGCTTTCTTCTGCCATCAAAACCTTTTGATCTCTGTCCCTTTTGGATGATCTTCTAGTTTCCTTGGATTTTCTGTGATCCTTGGATCCTCTTTTGTGATCATCCTTTTTAGGTTTTGGACAGTCGGCGATGAAATGTCCTGGCTTGAGACAGTTGAAACATACACGCTCATCTTCTTCTGATCTTCCTTTGAAGCTCTGCCTTCGTGGATATGATTTCTGATTCTTCTTCATGAATTTCCCGAATTTCTTTACGAACATTGCCATAGCATCATTACATATTTTTTCTGGAGTCATCTCTGTAACGGTAGATATGGCCTCCGATGCGGTGAGAGCTTTGGTAGGCTGACTGGTATTGGGTTCATCTTCAACCCGAATGCCTAATTCGAATTCATAGGCTTTCAAATCAGCAAACAGGTCATGCAGATCTATTTTGTTGATGTCCTTTGATTCCCTCATAGCAATGGTCTTGACATCCCATTCTCTTGGGAGACCTCTCATCACTTTGAGGGTGACTTCTCTGTTGGGTAACTCCTTACCCAGACTGCTTAGTTCATTAATTATTCCGGTCACTCTTTCATCATACTCGTTGAGAGTTTCTCCATTCATCATCTTGATATGTTCAAACTTCTGTAATGCCACAGTAAGCTTGTTTTCTTTGGTTTGATCATTTCCTTCACAGAGTTGGGCAATCTTCTCCCAGATTTCTTTAGCTGTGGAACACATTTTTATTTTGTTGAACATGTTTTTGTCCAAAGTTTTGAACAAAATGTCCTTAGCAACGTTATCCAGATTGGCTTTCTTCTTTTCTTCATTTGACCATTGAGATCTGTCTTTTTCTACCATTTGTGGATCACCACTTGTGATAGAAGCAGGTGTATTGATTTTCATGATCTTCATAGGACCTTCAGTGATTACATACCACATATCATCATCTTGAGCACTTAGATGAGCTTGCATACGGATTCTCCAATCATCATATTCGTCTTTCTTGAACATTGGAATCTTGCTGAATGAGGCCATCAGTATTTGGTAATTGGTAATTTCTCAAGATTGAGAAAACCTGGGCTCTGATACCACTTGTTAGGATCGGGGTAGTGTTTAGAAGGGGGGGTTGAATAAACACTAGATTCAATTTCGATTTCTTTTCTTAGTTAACTGTAAACTGTTAAGTATTACAGTTGCTTCTAAATATCAGGCAAGTCAGCAGACACTTATTATAGTGCGGAAGACGTCTGCTTAACTTGTGAGGAATAAACTGGTAAATAAGCAATAACAAATGACACAAGAATTGTTTCTGGAAGTTCGAAGCACAACGCTTCTACGTCTCCCCTTCTTCCTTTGCAGGAAGGATTCACTAGAAGACTTGGTTTACACTTTACAGTATACAACATTCTTAGGCACTCACAGAGCTTGGCCTAAACTCCTATAAATCACAACTACTTGATTTGGTTACACAAGATTCTAAGACACTCTTTATAGAATACACGTTTAACTTTGAGTGTTCTTGATCAGCAGACTTCAGTTGGAATAATCTATCACAGATTCAGTTGCACTGCTTGTCTGCTCTTTGCTGAACTTTTGGAATATCAGTAAGTTGATTTTCTTGTTTGCTTTGAAGTGTTTTTGTTTGTTGAAAATCGCTCAGCCCCTCTTCATTCTTTGCTTGGACGTATTTATAGGTTTGGTTGTCCAACGGTAGCTTTTCTGTATATGGAAGAGATTAGCTTTCCAAATTCATATTGTCTTCTTTCCTATTTTGTTAAGCAACGGCTCTTTTAACTTTGACGGTAATGGTGGCGGAGATATAGCAGGGTGCACCGCTCTGTTGTACCTTTGTCAGAGAATGTTGTACTTATTTTGTCTCGTTGCTTAGTGCTCTTACTGGAAGTTTAGACTTCTGCTGGTTTTCTTTGTTCAACTGGTCGTTCATCCTCTTATGACCAGTTGATGTCTTTGTTCAGTGTGAGACTATTCGGTTGATAGTTGTCCAGTAGATGTCCATCCAGTTTATGTTTATCCGGTTGATGGTTGTCCAGTAGATGTCCATCCAGTTTATGTTTATCCGGTTGATGGTTGTCCAAGTAGATGTCTGTCCAGTTGGTGGCCATCCAGTTGATGTCTATCCAGTTGGTAGCCATCCCGTTGATGTCTTGTCCAGTTGATGTCTATCCAGTTGGTAGCCATCCAGTTGATGTCTTGTCCAGTTGATGTCTATCCAGTTGGTAGCCATCCAGTTGATGTCTTGTCCGGTTGATGTATGTATCCAGTTGGTAGCCATCCAGTTGATGTCTATCAGTCGGTTGATGTCTTCACCCGGTAGGTGTTCATCCAGTTGATCTTTATCACCCGGTAAGACTTCAATATCCGGTAGGTGTCTTCATCCGGTAGAACTTTAACATCCGGTAGGTGTCTTCATCCGGTAGGACTTCATCCAATTGGTCTTTATCACCCGGTAAGACTTCATCCAGTAGGTGTTTGTAATCACCAAAACTTAGAAATCGTTTCCCAACAACCTCCTCATCCCGGCACCTTGGTCCATCATCATTGATCTCCATCAACAAAATAAACTATACTATTAACAATTACATGATATAGAGAATTCCTCGAGTTACATTCGAGGGGAACATAGGGGAGGGATAACATTTAGGAAAATAGAGAGGGCACGACACGCAGGCTGTAATAAATAACAAACATTCACAAAATCCTATCTAATAGGTCATAGGGCTATAACCATGCACCATGCTCAAACAACACATAAAACATGCTATAACAATTAATGAATTAATTCTAAACATTTTAAAATTTAATTCTAATAAAAACTGTAAAATAAAATTTTATGAAAATTATCGTACGTTTGGGACATCACATGCCACGGATACTCGGCGCGTCTCAAGCCATGGACTTGCTAACCCTAGCAAGCCCACGGTTGCAGCCATATCTCGTACCAAGGGTTCGAAAACCCTAGCCCAAGACACGGCCCAACCATGCACAAGACTAGGGTTCGAAAACCTAGCCAAGTGCGGCGGTGGCTTGACCTCCTCAAGCCAAAAAGGGTTCGAAACCCTAGCCACAAAAGCGGTGGCGGCCGAGAGCCATGGAGCCAAGGGTTCGAAACCGTAGCCCTCATGCGGCGGCTCGGCCCATGCTCAAGCCAAGGGTCCGAGACCCTAGCTTGCATGCGGCGGTCGAGAGTTCACATGAGCCAATGGCTCGGTTTTGCGCATGTATGATCGTATACATCAATTCGTCAATTATATCACATATAATATTGCGATGATTTCCACAAAACCTATTATCACATATCATATATGAATCATACAGTTTCAAAGCATGCAAAAGATTCAAAACATGATTAAATAATTAATCACATATTTCCGATATGAGCTTTGTACACGTCTCTGATATCACCGTTAGGAATCCGATCAAGCAATACACAACGGAAAATAAAACTGGATTCCTACCATGGACCTATACAAAGTGATCATATCGAGATTGAATAGAATCATACCCTTGTAGCGTGTTTGAAGCAGATTCCTCGTTGCGTCACCACGAGTCACGAACAAAGATTTGCACCTTTGTCTCTACGGTATCAACACGATCAAATCGAAAATGGCGTTCAAGAACAAGTTTCTAGACTCGTTCTTAAACCGAAACAAAACTCACGGTTCAAAACCGATCAACGACGACCGTAAAAGCACACTATTCACGACGACGGCGATCGTGAGGTTGAGAGTGGCGACCGAGAGCTTTTGGTGGCTACTAGGTTATTCAAAATAATTAACTCTTAATCCAAACCTTGTTAGCATATTATATCTTATATTAAATTTAATTAAAGGCTTTCAAAAAGCCTCATTGGCCCAAACCCAATATCTTAATTAAATCCATATATCTAATATTTGTAATTAAGACTCTTATTAATTAATTAATTCATCCAATGAATTTTATCTCCATTTATTGATTTAATCTTTTGTGCGACCCTATAGGATCTTGCAATGTTGGCAGTAGCACAAAATCTAATTTTATGTCACAAGCAATGAGCGGTATCTAGCAACACATCAAGGCTACCCAAATTACAAGAA
The DNA here is from genome assembly GCA_907163345.1 of Haberlea rhodopensis. Classification (NCBI taxonomy): domain Eukaryota; kingdom Viridiplantae; phylum Streptophyta; class Magnoliopsida; order Lamiales; family Gesneriaceae; genus Haberlea; species Haberlea rhodopensis. Next base: position 1,531,782 of record CAJQUN010000141.1, on the reverse strand, counting down.
TGTCATTGACTCGACATTACCTATGGACTGTGATAATATTAACCATGTAACTTAATCCATTTGTCCAATGTGTTTAGATTGAACACGAGTCATGGAATAGTCATACTCGTATATTCAATCTTTTATTTCTTGATCCCCAAGTAGAACTAGAATAAACGAATAAGCTCGATATCACATATCGACTCATTCGAGCATGGCCATGCATTTTAGGCTCACTTGATCAAGGGCCCAAACACTTCTCCTGTTATATAGGAGGGACAAATCCTATCTTGATCAATCAACATCCCTCTACATAATTCGTAGTATATCCAATAGTTGTCTTTATAGTTTACCCTGTTATAGGTAACGTTTGACAATATCAAGATACATAACTCCTTATGTTCGGATCTCAGATGATCTCAAGTCGTAAGGATTACATATACTATTATCACTATGAGAATTGCTTATGACACTCATATAACTATCCATGTAGCATTCTCACGGTGGGTCTGTCCAGTACAGTGTTCTCAAACATGTACACATGTGTTGATTTGATATCTCATATCTATGAACAATTCATCAATCAAAACATACTAGTCTCAATGCATTATCATTATCCCGATTCATGATAATACTTGACTAGTGATAATCTTTAAGAATAATACAATATTATTCTAAGGACATTAACTTATATATTAATTCATATTGCACAGATACTCGATTAATATATAATAATGAATTGACCATTAATAAAACCATAATACATTGTATGTCATAAACATTCATCTAATGAGTTGTCTTAGGGCATATCCCAACAAGAGTTACGTGTGGCAAAAAATGGGGGGAAACATCTTTGAACGTACAAAATTCTGAGACGAGAATTCTCCAAATTCTGAGATGAGAAATCACTCACATACAGCACAAAGCAACAAAGCGAAAGACGGAGTTACGGATCGAAGACGCGAGTCAAAATCGCTAGTTTATGAGTACTTCTAAACTTTGTTTGTTTCTATTTGATTTCCTTATGCTTTTGAAGTTGGAAAACATTATTTTGCATTTGATTTTGAATATGTTTCTAGGCTAAGTTTGTTGTCAAGACTTAGGGGATCCTTTGTATGAACCCATGATTCAATTTTGATGTTTTTGATTGATTCTTATATTTCTAAGTGCATAGATCATTGTTCTTCATGCTATTGAGGGTTTGGCCATCCTTGAATGATAATTAATTGCAATTGAATTGACCATAGGATATTATAATACGATATCGTGATTTATGCCGTGGATTTCAGACTGATATCGAGAGATAAAATCAAATACACGTGTGATAGCTTTATATATCTAGTAATCGAAGGCTAGAAGTTTTCATAGACCGACATACAATATTAATTGTTCAATAAGGGTACGAGAGTAACTTATTGTAACGTTAGTATTAGATTTGTTATAGCTGGACCAAGCTATAACAAGTGCATTAGGAAAACTCGCCACCTTAAATTGTTTGAAGTTAATTCTTAACTAATAGGCGAATTATGGGGGATTACATGGGTGAACCGAAAGTCTTGACAATTGTCTCTATTTGATATTATTCTTATTCACTACTGTTTTTGTGGATTAATTAGTCAATTTAGTTAATTAATCACAACCAATTTTTGTAGGCTAAATATAGTTAAATTAATTGAGTTTGGTACTTATTTCCTAGTCCTGTGGGCTCGACATTCGTACTTTTCATATCATTATACTAAAACTTGACACCGTGCACCTGCTATTATACAGATGATCCAACATTCGGTTCAGTTTGGGGGAGCAGCTACTGATGATCCAAATACCCACATCTCCAACTTCTTTGAGATTTGTGATACATTTAGACATAATGACGTTACTGACGACACCATCAGGTTACGTTTGTTCCATTCTCTTTGCGTGATAAAGCTAAATCTTGGTTACAATCTTTGCCTGCAGGTTCTATTACTACGTGGGATAGGATGTCACAATTATTCTTGCCAAAGTTCTTTCCACCATCCAAGATGGCCAAGATGCGCAATGATATCACAACATTTGCCCAATACGATCCCGAGACAATGTACGAAGCATGTGAGCGCTTCAAAGATCTACTGCGGAGATGCCCACATCATGGCCACCCTATCTGGCTGTAGGTACAAACGTTTTATAACGGTTTATTTTCTGATAACCGTTCTATGATTGATGCAGCATCAGGAGGAACTGTGATGAGGAAGACACCCGAGGAGGCTTATACGCTGTTGGAACAGATGGTTGCTAATAGCTGTCAATGGCAGTCCGAAAGGAATGTGACAAAGAAACAAGCCGGATTGCATCAATTGAGTGAAGTCACTGCCCTAGCTGCCCAGTTGGAAGCACCGAACAAGAAGATCGATAGTTTGAGCATGCACGTAATGCAAGTTCAAACTGTTACATGCGAGCTTTGCCAAGGAGGACATCCGAGCACGGAATGCCAACTAGGTAACCCTTTCGTTACAACTAATGAAGTTGTTAACTTTGTAGGGAACCAACCACCACAGACCTACCCTTACCAAAATACGTACAATACGAGGCCTAGGAGCTATCCCCAACCACCACTGTGGTATGCACCAAAGCCAAGGATGGAAGAGCTACTAACCAAATTCATATCGTCAGTTGAAACAAGGATAAACAGTCACGAGGCGTCGATAAAGAACTTGTGTGATGCCCGGGAATTAATGGTGTAAATCCCGGTGTGCTAATGATCCTTTATGGATTTTAATTGTGGCAATTATGAATTAATTATGGTGTTGGGACTCCCGAGGATTTTAAATCGGGTATTTGGAGTCGTTGGATCCAAGGGATGAGATTGTATTCTCATCGTGGTGTTAAACCTTGCAATTGGGTTTTTGATGAGATTTTGGGTCTGGGGTGCCTTGAGTTGAGGCTGGTAATGGGAATTGAGATTGAGAGCTAATATTTGAACACAGATGATTTTTAGTGAGTCATGATGTATTTGTGGACTCGGGATTTTTGAGACTTGGTACTATATATATGCGCAGAGGGCTCGGTGTTTAGTCATTTTCCTCTCCTCTTCCACGTTTCTTCCCCCATTTCCCCAAACCTTTCTTTTCTCCTCCCATGGAAGAATCGAGAAGGCTCGATCTTGGAGCAAGATTTCTCGAAGAGAATAAGGTATTGCGATTCCCCTCTTCTTTATATTCGATTTGATTGTAGCTTTGTGGTATTTGGTTATGTTTTGAGTTGGGTTTGAGTTTATGGTTTTTAGAGATTTTTGGTTATTGTGTTTTGGGGGAGGATTTATAGTTCCTTGTTAAGGATTTATGGTGTATAGGGTGTAGGGATTGTTATTTTGGAAGTTTTTACATGAAAAACGCCATTTGTAGCTGTAACAGGTCGAAGCGATCGATCCTTAGGGCTGGGCGATCGATCGCTGCATCGTTTGTAAAAAAAGAAGACGATGAACAGTGAGGCGATCGACCGCCTCAAATGAAGCGATCGATCGCCAAGGGGCAGTGGCCATTTTAAATAGTGAAGCGATCGATCTCTTCAAAAGTGGTGATCGATCGCTCGGAGGCAGATTTTGAAATACGTTGAGAGGCGATCGATCGCCTGGAAATCAGCGATCGATCTCCGATGCCTAAACCCTGAAAAATTATTTTGTTTTGTAATTTCAACGTACGCCATGGCCGAGTCTTTTAAATGGTTAATCGTCATGGATTGACGATATAATTGGTGGTTTTAAACATGCTCGGGCATGTGTTTGCGGGACTAAGGCAAGGTTTGATTTGGATTACGGAATTATAAGGTATATATAACGTACGATCATAACCTTATATTTTATCGCAATTGTTGAATGCATGATATATTGTAATTGCAATAAATGGGTATGCATTGCGAACTATATGGTGCCGCTATGGAGCGAGCAATGGTTGGGATGTTGTCGCATGGAGCGAACATCGGTCACGATGCCGCCGCTGTTGAGCGTGCGAGAGTATGGAATGCCGCCGCTATTGAGCGAGCGATGAAATACATAATGTGATAGAACTATGGAATCATGGCATAGATACATGTGTTATCTGTAATCATTAATTGAATGATTTATTCATACTTAATTATGAAAGCATGATAAGAACGGATTTAGTTAATCATGAAATGATTAACTGGCTTTTGGGAATTTGATGGTTTCGATTATTTTGAGAACAGGAACAGTACGGGGGATCCCATGTGGTAACAATATTATACAGGGAGTATCTTTTACATTACTGTTTTATATTCTATAAATTATGTATGGTGATTATTGGATCGATGGTATTGGTATGCTCACCCCGTGTGGGAGCTGTCTTTGTTGAGGCAGGTTGAACAGGTACAACGATAGCTCCGGAGTTGAGATTGAGCTATGGATTGGAGGTGCTTCTAGGACCGAAGTACCAGTGTCGGTATTGAGTAGAGTCCCTTATACAGTAAATACACATTCATTCATTGAGTGCTCGTCTGTGAGTACGTTTATATGTGTATATGGGTTGTATAAAGGGCATGGCCTTTCTCTTTTCATTCATATGTTGCATGCAATGTGAGGAATTGCTAAATGAATCGAGAACATGCTAGTGTATTATAAGGGTGCATGCTATGTAAGTGGACTTGATTGGGGGAAATTGGACATTACATTGTTTAATGTAAGAAATTTTATTATTGGTATGTTATGCTATGGTACATTGGGGTTCTTTCCCCCTAATTATATAATTGTATGCACTAAATACATGGGTTAATACACTAATAACGGGATAAGGGCACGGGGGTCCTTACATTAGTGGCATCAGAGCAATGGTTGCTCTTTGGGGTTGTTGAGGGCCTAAGAACATGTTAATGGAATAATTATATGTCATGGCATTTGTGGAACCGTAATATAATCCGTTGATTATGATTATGAATTGTAATACAGGGACAACAAGGGGAGCGTTTATAAATGCATTGGAATACAGAAAGTTTGTATTTATGGTTTATGCATTTACTCATTATAATCATATAGTGGTGAATATGGATTATTATATGCTAATGGTTGGGGTCGTTCCTATAAGTACGTTTTGGCATTGAGGGCTAAGGCCAAGGTTGACGGGCACAAAACGGTAACATGTATTTTATATACATCTTGGATTATGCATTGTGGTTGCATATACGTATTGGATGTTTGGTGCATAGCATGTATAGTCGTTGTTATACTCGAGTGATGGTTTTAGTGCTTTGCCGCCGTCATTTGAAGCGATGATAGAATAATTGCCGCTGTCATATCGTAGCGAGGAAAGAATATTTGCCGCTAAATGTTGAAGCTATGGTAAATTCCACATGTCGCATTAAAGCGAGGTTATTCTATGCTGCTGATATGTCAAAGCGATGGGTATTAGTGCCGCGGTCGTGACAAGCGAGGTGCATTAAAATGCACTGCTATAACAAGGCTAGGGATTGGCTAGTTCTATGGCGATGGTTCATGCCGCAAGGTATATATAGCAATGATTCATTCCACTAGTTCTATGGCGATGATTCATGCCGCCAGGTATATATAGCAATGGTTCATTCCGCTAGTTCTATGGCGATGGTTCATGCCGCCAGGTATATATAGCGGTTCATTTCACTAGTTCTATGGCGATGGTTCATACCGCCAGGTATATATAGTGATGGTTCATTCCGCTAGTTCTATGGCGATGGTTCATGCCACCGGATGTGTATATATAGCGATGGTTCATTCCGCTAGTTCTATGGCGATGGTTCATGCCACCAGGTATATATATCGATGGTCCATTCCGCTAGTTCTATGGCGATGGTTCATGCCGCCAGGTATATATAACGATGGTTCATTCCGCTAGTTCTATGGAGATGGTTCATGCCGCCAGGTATATATAGTGATGGTTCATTCCATTAGTTCTATGACGATGGTTCATACCGTCGGATGTGTATATATAGCGATGGTTCATTCTGTTTGCTGCCGGATGTGTATATAGCGATGGTTCATTCTGCTAGTTCTATGTCGATGGTTCATGCCGCCGGATGGATATATATAGTGATGGTTCATTCCGCTAATTCTAAGGATATGGTTCATGCCGCCGAATCTATGTAGCGATGTTTCATTCCACTGATTTTATAGCGATGGGTTATACCGCGATGTACGTAGCACGGAATGGTGCCGCCTTCAAGCGATGGGTGCTGATTGCATATCGCTATTGGGCAATGGTACAGGTATGCCGCTATCTTGTTAGCAATGAGTTATGGTAGATTACTATTCTGTTATCATTATTGTGGATGTCATGTAATGACATATACCGTCACGGGTTGACGATGATCTTGTGGATGTCATATGTTGACATGTACCGTCACAGGATGACGATGACATAGAGGATGTTCTATGTGGACGGGTGCCGTTGTTACGATGAATAATACATTTAGGTATATGTATTAAGTCGTATAGTTTGAGTGCCGGTGGTGGGCACAGGGTGGTGTCTGCGTCACGGTTGACGAGACCATTATGCCGAGCAGTTTTGCTCGATGAATAAATGGATGCGCCGCACATGTAAGTGTACCGCAACACGTATTTGAGGTAAATATTTTACGAGTAGTGGTACCTTTGGGTATACTCGTTGGGATGGCTATGGCCAAGTGATTGGTGAAGGCGTAGTTATTGAGGAAACTACTTGCACGTACCGATGTGACGTATGGTGGACATGGTCACACCCACTCATGGAGGTTTGGAATAAATCCTAATGGGTTAGGATTGCATTGTGGTTGGGTAAGGACATCGGGATGTCCGTTGTGCTATGGTGTTAGAGAAATATTGGGTGATGACCCACTACTCTAATGGATGATACAATATGGTATACCGGGGTGGAATGTGTGATACGTTGGTAGGTTTGGTACAAACCTACGGAGGCAGCGATCTGCTAGCCAGGTATTGTTGCCGTGTTATAGTGAGCTTGTTGTAGCCATTATACTGCTCGTTGGAACCGAGTTTGGTGAATCGTATGATGATACGATGAGGGTTTATGGTGGGACTCTTATAGTCACTATGTGGCGTGAGTATTGAGGCAGGGAATACCTCACGAGAACGTCTATACGTTAAATGTTTTGAGGGACTTGTACAGGGACATCTCAATTTTGATGGGAGTACCAACGTGAGTGCCAACAAGTCGTTGTTAGCTCTGGTTGAGAATCCTTGCATATGGAATGCAATGGGGGACACGATCGAAATTGTGGGATATAGTTATTGGGTGACACTACTATATTTATTGTATCTCTTGGAGAGATTTGGAGCATACTGTCATGGAGACATCTGGTGTGATCGAGGGTTGATTGTGAATCAGCCATGGTAAGCATTACTGATGTTGGACTGGGTAATGGCTTTATATTTTTGGTGAGACGTACTGGAGACGTCCCTGGGGAGATGCTCGAGATTGTGGAGTACTATAGTATTAGTACAGAGCATCGTTAGAATGGGTATAGATTGTGTATACGGATTTCGAATTGGTAATAGTTGCAATGATGCACTATTCTGGACCAGTTGTGTATTTATTGGTTCCGTGATACATTTTGGTATAAATATATCCAAGTTTTCCAAACGCTGGTTCAAAGTTGGAGGGTCATGGGTTCATGACATTTTTCCTTGTGAGGAAGGCGTTATTCTTATACCTATTCGGAAACTTTGGAGGACTCAATGAGTCGGTTTGTGTGGTGTTGATGTTAGGATCACACCATTAATCGTTGGTTCGTCAATCAATATTCTCAGCAGGGTTAGAATAACTGGGGATTGACAGTTGTATTTGGGATTTATGGGTATGATTGGAGATACCCGAGCTGAGTGCATAGAGTATGCATATGGTGTTGGTTCTTAGGCATGTATACCGGTGTGTGTACACGAATACCAGCATTTTGGTACTTGTCGAGCATCGGATTAGTATGCTTGGATGAACGAATCTCTGGTGAGAGAGATTGTCGCACCCTGAGATTGTTAATCTCAATGGCACGATGTATTCTGAAGAATGATCATGAGGTCCGGTTGACTTCCTCTGAGGAGGGATGGTCGCATTTGGAATCATGGTAGATCATTACTGGGTAATTTGATAGCATCCCTGTGTTAGGATTGTTGAATCCTAGGGTAAACAAGGGATGGTCGGGGTTTAATCTGTTGGGTCTCGTTGTTGACACGTATGGTGGGAATGCAATCGATTTTCTTGCATGTTCTCTATGGAGTTTGAGACCTTGTGGAGTCTCGATGGTGTGTTTGGACAAAATATGAATTCTTGAAACACACAGATGTTGATATCTGTGGAGATGTGTTTTGTGTTGATCGGTGGACGTGAGTTGCCCGATCCGAGTTGCAAAGTGGTGCAACTACTCCGTTGATGGAGATGGAATTTGGAGAGCGAAAACCGAGTTTAGTGTGAGGACACTGTTGTGTACTGGCGATTTCTTTGGTAACGATGTATGTTTAACATCGTAGGCTAAGTCGTAGAGATATCAATGGGGCGATATCTCTGTTGGAATCATGAATTATTCGTTTGGATAGCGGTTAAGGTTGACTGACTGCTTTTGGGTGGTTAGCATCGAGGCATGCTGGCGTTCTTTTGAGATTGTGATGGTTTGGGAGGTTCAATCCATTCCAGGAATTGGTGCGAGGTCGGTGTCCTCGCAGTTGGTGTGTCGTTCATGATATGTTCATGATTCGACGATGTGGATCCGATTGAATTGTGTGGTATCGGCGATACATGGAATACGCCGCGCAAATTTTGAGGATGAAATTTTATTAGTGGGGGATAATTGTGATGCCCGGGAATTAATGGTGTAAATCCCGGTGTGGTAATAATCCTTTATGGATTTTAATTGTGGCAATTATGAATTAATTACGGTGTTGGGACTCCCAAGGATTTTAAATCCGGTATTTGGAGTCGTTGGATCCAAGGGATGAGATTATATTCTCATCGTGGTGTTAAACCTTGGAATTGGGTTTTTGATGAGATTTGGGGTCTGGGGTGCCTTGAGTTGGGCTGGTAATGGGAATTGAAATTGAGAGGTAATATTTTAACACATGTGATTTTTAATGAGTCATGATGTATTTGTGGAGGATTCGGGATTTTGGAGACTTGGTTCTATATATATGCCCAGAGGGCTCGGTGTTTAGTCATTTTCCTCTCCTCTCTCTCCTCTCCCACGTTTCTTCCCCCATTTCCCCAAACCCTTCTTGTCTCCTCCCATGGAAGAATCGAGCAAGGGTCGATCTCGGAGCAAGATTTCTCGAAGATAATAAGGTATTGCGATTCCCCTCTTCTTTATCTTCGATTTGATTGTAGCTTTGTGGTATTTGGTTGTTTTGAGTTTATGGTTTTTAGAGTGTTGGGGTTCAACAATTGCCTCTGCTTTGTGATCGATCGAACACGTGGCGCTTGTTCCAGTGTATGGTTGAAAAGATTGATGTTGCGCCATTACCCTTAACTATAGTTATTGGTAAAGCGGTAAGCGCTCGATCCTACAATTGGTATCAGAGCCAAGGTCGCGTGTCCGATTCCCATGAGTTGCAGATAGTGTAATTATTGGGGGAGGGATTGTTGGGGTTCAACAATTGCCTCTGCTTTGTGATCGATCGAACACGTGGCGCTTGTGCCAGTGCATGGTTGAAAAGATTGATGTTGCGCCGTTACCCTTAACTATAGTTATTGGTAAAGCGGTAAGCGCTCGATCCTAAATAGAGATTTTTGGTTATTGTGTTTTGGGGGAGGATTTATAGTTCCTTGTTAAGGTTTATGGTGTATGTGGTGTAGGGATTGTTATTTTGGAAGTTTTTACATGAAAAACACCATTTTTGGCTGGAACAGGTCGAGGCGATCGATCCCTAGGGCGAGGCGATCGATCGCCGCGTCGTTTGTAAAAATTTTGAAGATGATGAACAGTGAGGCGATAAGCGATCGATCGCCAAGGGGCAGTGGCCATTTTAAACAATTAAGCGATCGATCTCTTCGAAAGTGGCTATCGATTGCTCGGAGGCAGATTTTGAAATACGTTGAGAGGCGATCGATCGCCTGGAAAGCAGCCATCGATCGCCGATGCCTAAACCTTGAAAAATTATTTTGTGTTGTACTTTCAACGTACGCCTTGACCGAGTCTTTTAAATGGTTAATCGTCATGGATTGACGATATAATTGGAGGTTTTAAAAGTGCTCGGGCATGTGTTTGCGGGCACGATTTAATTGTGAGTTATTATTGTGTTTAGCACATAATTAGTTGGATTGCGGGTCTAAGGCAAGGTTTGATTCGTATTACGGAATATAAGGTACGTATAACGTACGAGCATAACCTTATATTTTATCGCAATTGTTGAATGCATGATATATTGTAATTGCAATAAATGGGTATGCATTGCGAACTATATGGTGCCGCTATGGAGCGAGCAATGGTTGGGATGTTGTCGCTATGGAGCAAACATCGGTCACGATGCTGTCGCTGTTGAGCGTATGGAATGCCGCCGCTATTGAGCGAGAGATGAAATACATAATGTGATAGAACTGTGGAATCATGGCATAAATATATGTGTTATCTGTAATCATTAATTGAATGATTTATTCATACTTAATTATGAAATCGGCATGGTAAGAACGGATTTAGTTAATCAATGAAATGATTAACTGGCTTTTGGGAATTTGATGGTTTCAGTTATTTTTAGAACAGGAATAGTACTGGGGATCCCATGTGGTAACGATACTATACAGTGAGTATCTTTTACATTACACTTTTATATTCTGTAAATTATGTATGGTGATTATTGAATCTATGGTATTGGTATGCTCACCCTGTGTGGCGGCTGTCTCTATTGAGGCAGGTTGAACAGGTACATCGGTAGCTCCGGAGTTGAGATCGAGCTATGGATTGGAGGTGCTTCCAGGACCGAAGTACCAGTGCCGGTATTGAGTAGAGTACCTTATATATTAAATACACATTCATTCATTGGGTACTCGCCTGTGAGTACGTTTATATGTGTATATGGGTTGTATAAAGGGCATGGCATTTCTCTTTTAATTCATATGTTGCATGCAATTAATACGAGGAATTGCTAAATGAATCGAGAACATGCTAGTGTATTATAAGAGTGCATGCTATGTAAGTGGACTTGATTGGGGGAAATTGGACATTACATGGTTTAATGTAAGAAATTTTATTATTGGTATGTTATGCTATGGTATCATGGGGTTCTTTCCCCCCAATTATATAATTGTATGTACTAAATACATGGGTTAATCCACTAATAGCGGATTAAGGGCATGAGGGTCCTTACAACTTGGAAGTCCAAGTGGTACAGCTACCAAAGATCGTAGCCGGAAGAGCACAAGGATCACCATCTGGTGACACTGAGACGAACCCTAGGGAGCAAGTCCATGCAATCACGTTGAGGAGCAGAAAAGAGGTCGCCGAGAAGAAGGATGCACACATTGAGTTGAAAGGCGAGGCGGACATCAAGAAAGAAGATGATCAAACACGCGACAAAGGTAATTCTACTAAGACCCCTATACCCATCACACATGCTAAGGTAGACATCCATTCCCTTTCCCCGCTGCATATAAGAGAGCAAAAATAGATACTAAGTTTGCTAAGTTTTTAGAATTGATAAAGAATCTCCATATTGAGATGCCTTTCATTGATGCTATCAGCACATGCCAAATTATGCTAAGTTTTTGAAGAAAATCCTGAATAAAAAAAAAGCAGAAATTGGGAGAGCACGAGATGATAAACTTAACTGAGGAATGTTCTCCTATCATACAAAATGATTCACCTCCTAAGTTAAAGGATCCAGAGATTTTCTTTATACCTTGCAAGATCAACTCTACTTCGTTTAAGAAATTTTTATGTGATTTGGGGTCAAGTGTTAATTTAATGCCTTTGTCTTTGTACAGGAAGTTGGCTTAGGAGAGCTCAAAGCGATCAATGTTTCACTGCAGATGGCGGACAAGTACCCTCATGGGATAGTTTAGGATGTACCAGTCAAGGTTGATAAATTCACCATTCCGGTGGATTTCATTGTGTTGGACATAACGGAAGATGCAGACATGCATCTGATTCTAGGAAGACCGTTCCTAGCTACTGGAAGGGCATTTATTGATGTCCAAGAAGGGAAGTTGATCATTAGAGTGGGGGGATCAAGTTGTTTATGATATGTTCAAAGCTTTGAACGCTACACGCACTGAGCACCGATGTTTTAATGTCAATATAATTGATACATTATCTGTTGATGCGATGCAGGTTAAGAGCGAGAAGAAGGTGGAAGTCACATCGAATGGCCATAAACAAGGAGGCAAAATCCGTGAGGGTGATTTGGTGCAAATGAATAGGAAAAAAATGAGACTTTTTCCATGGAAGGAGGACTTGCTATGGGCTGTACCGTTCAAAGTTGTCGATGTTCTACCATTCGACACCATCAATCTGAGAGATGACCACGGTTCACTGTTCATTGTGAAAGAGAAGTGGTTAAGACGTAACCACATGGAGGATGGAAAATCTTCCCCCACTGGCCCTTGCGGCACTTGAGCTTACATGGTAAAAAGTCCATCTTGGGACTATAAATCAAGAACTTTTTCTTATCCCTTTGATTTGTTTTTGTTTGTTTTTGTTTTTGTTTTTGTTTTTGATTTTGACGAGACTCCATGCGTGTTGTCGTGTTCCAACACTTTGCCCCATGAGCTGACGAGGAATAGGACAACGATCACTCACGATCGTTGTCTAAGGCAAATGCTTTGTCTTATTTTCCATGCCTATTACATTGAGGACAATGCATGAATTAAGTTTGGGGGAGTGCATTATTGTGTCATACTTTTTCTTTGGAATTGTACCGTTCTTTGAGCACCAACAAAAAATTTTCTTGAAAATGAGTTCAACTAGATAGAAAAGAATGAAACATAATAGTGGTCTCTATTCTACGAGGATATTAATCTCACTATGCATGTCAACTTGAGTTTTATTTTTTTTTATAAGACTTGTTGTGAATATTTTGTTTTGAGTTAGCACGTCAAAGATGAGGAATATATTGAGCGCATTTGAGTCATAATCTTGTGAATTGCATTTGTAGTAGTGAAAATCTTTGTGAACTTGATGAATTGTTTTGAGCATCTTAGAGTACTTTAGAACTTATTTGATGATGACACTTCAAGGCAAAATTTTATAGTCATGAACTTGATTAGGAGATGATCTAGGTGATCTTACAGCAACAAACCTGGTATCCGCTGCCAGTACACCGTCAAGCAGCAGCAAGCCACGACTCCGAGCCGTCCAACGCAGCAAGAAAAACAAATAACCTGCAACCACAAGCAAGTTGCTAAGACACCGCGAGTGCGATCCAGCCATAGCAAGCACACCATCCTCTCTAAAAACCGAGTCAAACAAGCACCATCAGAAAACTACGACCGGAGCCGCACTCCGCGAGTCCAAAAGCATGACTGCAAGCTGAAGCCATTTGATTTTCTACTACATGAAAATCGCATGAATCAATAATGTAATTCTTTACTGCATGAGAGTTGAGAAAAAGAAGAAAAATGATGAAGCTTCAAGGAAGCAACCACATTTCTTGAGCCCGTTTGAGCTCTCCATGAAGAATGGGTTGAAAAAACAAAGAAAAAGAAAGAAGAGCCATGGTTGAAAGCTCGCCATGAAAAGCAAGAAAGAGTGGAGAAAGCAATGAAGGAATAAAAATGATGAGTCAAATAATTGAAAGGAAGAAGAAATTGAATTAAGTGGGGATTGGTGAAAACGTGGGAGACAAAATTGGTGGTCTACACTGGAGAAAAGATGAGCAAATTGCTTATGTCATTAATCTCATTTACTATGCATACCCACGTCCACCAATAATACCAAATTGGTGGTTTCAGTCATTTACTCGCATTTAAACCAAAGGGCCACATATGTCGATTTTGGATCAAAGACCGAAAAAGAAAAAATTATAATTTAATAAAATTAAAAAATATAAAAATAAATAGAAATAACGATAACTAACATTACTCACATTTAAAACAAAGGGCCACATACCAAGTACCGTTATCACACCAACTATATCCCACAACTTCGGTTATAGTTCACCATTGCATTATCGGTGCAAGAACAACCAAATAGAAATAACGATAACTAACATTGTTATCAATCCCATCTGTAACCACTAACACTCATACCATCCAGATCATAGTACTCGTCAATCGAGATCATTCTCATTGACTCACACATTGATACTGTCAATGTGATATCCCCGAAATGATTATTGTGATGTTAATCATTTGAGTTAAATTATGATGATTTGGGTGTTAATTCATGGGTTTGGATTAGTATTATTGGGGAGTCTCATTTCTGGGTGCATGTGATATATGTTGAGATTTTGGGGGTCGTGGCTTGTTTATTTGGGGTGTGTGTTGGTTGTTTTGGGTAAAGCATGTTAACGGGAATTGAAGTATTTTATTGAGAAAATACTATAAATATCATGTGAGGATATTTTTATACATCGTGCTAAATACCGGGACCAAAACATAACACATCATACCACCCAACACCCAACCACCACCCCCCCCCAACCCATGCCAATCACACTGTGCCTAGGCTGACTTCCCATCCCACTTGGCTCAATCATTTGACCACTCTCAGCCATCCCAAATCTCGACCTTTCTCTCCCAATTCCTCACCAGCACTTGCTAAGCAATAATCTTAGGAGCTTGTCCCTCATCGCCTGGAAAGCCTTCAAAAATCGGAGCAAAGTAGGGTGAGAAACCATGCTCTGTTTTTGTTTTAAACTTGTTTGAGTACATGTTTTTAGGTGGCGAGAAAACGGCATGTTAGCTTAGGTTTCTTGAAACCTTTGATTTAAATGCTTTTATGGTGTTATTGTGAGGCTCTCTGTATTTTTCCTTGAGCATGTTGCATGTTTTATGTTGAGGAAATAAGCATGTAAAGAAGGGTGTTCGGAAATCTGGGTAGGTGTATGCCCTGTTTTTCTGGGAAAATATGGTTAGGGAGTGATTTTGAGGAGGTGGTATCATGCATGTTAGAAGGGTTTGTGGTGAACCTTCGATTTGAGTTTATGCATGGTAGTTTTGTAAAGCCCTTGTCATGTTTGTTCGAGCATGCTTTATGTTATATGTGATAGTTGTTATAGCATGAAATGAAGTACTCAGGAAATCTGGAAATAAAATGTGTTGCCCTGTTTCCGAAAAGATGATCGAGTACTTGTGTAAATGGTCGTCGTTTATGCATATGGGCTTATGTTTGGGGTGTAATTTTGGTATGAATACACTCAGGGTAGTGTGTTGTAACTAATAGCATGTTTATTTGGGCATGTTGTATGTCACACATGTTGGATTTAAGGGTGTGTTTTTAGGTGTTCGAGAATTCTGGGTTGGCATTTCTCGAACAGAGCATCTCGATCGATCGATATTTCATCTCGATCGATCGAGCGGGGCAGAACCTTGGTTTTGATTTTAGGCGTCTTCTCGATCGATCGGGAAGAGGGGCCGATCGATCGAGAGACCCAGAATGTTGAAAAATATAATTTGTTATATTTTGTTAAAGTTTTGATATTGGATTGTAATGAGACATCTAATATTGTGTTGTACACTGGTGTAGAGCCTTCACAGGTAGCTACACAGCGCAGGGGATAGAGTCCTGCAACACACCACATTTTGGAAAGGTACGTAAGCGACGTACGGGCATCCCAACGGTAACATGTACTTATGTTTGTCTGTGTGACGCATGATGAATGCAATGTGATGCATTAAGATTATGATACATGTTATTATGCATTGTGTTGCATATTATGCATTGTTGTTGCATATTGTGATGTGGGATAAAGAGGTGTATTCCACGAGTCAGGGCGATCACAGTTAAGGTTTTAATGCTTATGCTTTACCGCTGCGCATGTGGAGCGGGTGGGGGGAGGCTCGCTGGCACATGGAGGCGAGGTATACCATACTAAGCGAGGAAGAGATACCGCTAGTATGATGAAGCGTGTATGCGATACTGCTTGTTTGAGATTAAGAAAGCATTAAAATAACTGATGATGACTGACTCAAGAAAAAGAGGAAATGTCATGACATTCATTTGTAAAGCCATACATTCATATAATGTGTTTTATTATGAACTATGGTACAGGGACAACCATTGGGCGTTATAAATGCAGGAAATACAGGAAGTGCTTGTATTTAGGATTGCGCAATTATGCCTTACTTTCATATTATGTTGAATATGAATTGTTTTATGCTCACGTGTTGGGGGTTGTCTTTGTAGGTGCTTTTGTTGACGAGAACCAGGGTCGGGGTTGATTTGCTGAGCTGTAAGGAGTGCTACAGGATTAGCATGTTAGAGAAATTTTGTATAGCTTCTACTGGGTAGAGTAAGACTATAATGTAGTGCCTTTGTAGGAATTGTGTTATTCCTTTTTGAAACATTTTGGTACTGTAATCTCTAAAGCTCAGGTTAATCAACACGATACGTTACTCTGATATATTCACATGAATGTTTAGTTATCTAAATTGCACCTTAGTGACTTGATGTGATATCGGGGTCTCACAGTCAACAACACTGGATTGCCAACCATGCAATTACTCAATGCATTTGTACATATAAATGTTATCTCGAGGTATAACTCAACTCGAGCTCAGAAGCGTTACAGTGATTATACTGAGTTTACCATAACCTCTCATCTTATCATCATACGGTTCATCATACTCGATACAACAGTCAATATAGTGGATATAACAAACTCACTATATTTATACCACGATAACTCATCACACATGACTAGCAAATGTCATCCTCATAAGGTTTAAACAAAACCTCTAACGGTTCATACGTACAATCCCGGTATAAAATACCGTACCATTCACGTACTACTACCAGTCTCACAATTCACATGAGTTCTATCATGAATTAATTATCGTAGTACAAACAATTAGTGATAATAGATCATCATCTAATATTTCTCTAATACAGATACACTATCGAACATTCTAATATCCTCAACTAATCACATCTCAGTCCTAACCCATTAGATTTTATCTATATATTAACACATATATTGTGATTAAATCCATTATACACAACATCTATATACGTATGTAGGTTCCTCAACAACTACATTCACTACAAGTCGCTTGGTCATAGCCAACTCAACGAGTATACCCAAGGGTACCACTACTCGTAACACATTCACCTCAAAATACTATGCAATACACTTATCTGCACGACACAACCATTTGTCCATCGAGCAAACTTGCTCGGCATAATGGTCTCGTGTAAACCTGTAACACACACACACACACACACAATCTTATGCCAACCAGTGACACTCAAATCATATAACTAAATATATACATCTATCTATGTATTACTCTTCACAATGGCGGCACAAGTTACCCATCGCCCGTCATACCGTACCCATAGCTCGTTATAATTGCGTCACAATTTACCCAGTAATTCCTAACAGCGGTACCAATAGCTCATAATATCTATAACAACACATTGGTTGCATGTTAACTCGTGACATGTACAATTAACACTTACGCACAATAACCTCGTGTCCCAAGAACACAGAAAGGCATTGCATCCAACTTTTAATCTCAAAATACTGAGATCAGCGTAACATCTCGCAATTGCCATAATTTCCTACTACGTTATATTAGCGGCTCAATAATACCCCTTGCTTCGAATTATCTGCGGCTCAATAGATATCCCTCGCTTTGACATACCAGCGACCAGCGCTACGATATGACAGCGGCAAATTTCCTGATTCATCGCTTGATAAGACAACGACAAATATTCTGATCCATCGTTATTCGATGTAACTGTAGTATCCCAATGATCACATTTTACCAGTACACACAATGACAATATCAAGTAAAATAATTAAATATTAATGCACGTGTCAAACAATCAAAATACGTTCCCAAGCCGTGTATCTCGACACTACACTGTCTATACAAAGTAATCCTAGATGTATATATACCTGCCCACGACTGGACACACGGTGCGTCCCTCTATACTTGGACGACCTATCCCAACTCCTAAATCTATCATGACGACTCACTCTAGGCATCAAGCTAGCTCAACACTAGACAATTATTCTCAATACCCACTAGACATAGCCATCAACAATAATAAGCAGTGTTCAATTCACGCTAGACTCTCACTAGCCCTGACACCTAACCACTGCTCTGATATCACTAATGTAAGGGCCCGCTTATGAGAAACAATATACTCCAATAATACGAGGATTTTAAAATTTTGACAAATATCCCAACGTAATTTGGACCATCCAAATTAAACAACAAAAATAAACCCTCGAACAATAGGTCTCACGACTAACTGTAATCATAAAACGTCTACCCAAAAATAACACTAAATGATTACAGAACGACACACATATTACGAATCCCATACGAAATGTAATATACAAACTGTGATATCCCCGAAATGATTATGTGCATTTGAACATTTATTATTATGTTATAAGAGGATTATGGTGTTAAATTATGGGGTTGAACTATTTATATTGGGAAATGCTTAGTCATGTGGTGGTTGATCGCTTTTATTTTAAACAATTAATTCCAATCTAGCGATTTTAGACCGCAAGTGCACGGTGTCAAGTTTTAGTATAGATAGGAAGATACGGATTGTCGAACCCACAAGGACTAACAAGCAAGTACCACATAAGATTTCTTTTAACTATATTTAACCTACGATAATCATTTAATAATTAAACTAAACTAAATTAAGCTACTATAATCCAACCAAAATAGTCAACGATCACGAGAAAAATCCACAAGAAAGTATCAAGACAATTATTCACCTAACCCAACTCTTACAATTCTTTTCTTCATACATCTCTAAGGTGACGGGTTTTCCGGATTTATTCAATATACTCTCTCGAGCTATATTAAGTCTAACATCAAATTGCAACTAGTAACTCTCGTTCACGTAATTAACAATTTAATATTGAATGCGCTTTATGAAAACCACTAACTTTAGATTAAACAACCCAAAGTTATCACTCGTGTGTGATTTTATCTCTCGATCTCAATCTTTAACACACGGCATGAATTATTCTATCATATTATAATTTCATCTCTCGATCTCAATTATAATAAAATATCATTCAAAGGTGATCAATCCTTCAAAAGCATTAAAAACAATAACACATGCTCATAGATGATATATGAATTCAATCAATCAAGAATATTAAAGGAAAACAATGTTTAGAATATTTCTCAATCATTCAAAACACATAAAATCCAATAATAAATCAAAACAAATAATCGAAAAGTAAAAGCAAACTCCCAAGTCGACTCCGTTCGTTGATTCTTGATCCTTCCTCGCTTCTTTCTCGATCGTGCTCTTCGATTATCTTGTTGGCTCGTTCCAAATCATAGGGTGAAGGGTTGATGAGTGATGATGGATGAAGGTTGAATGGTAGAAGGATGGAGGTTGTGGTGGATGAGGTGTGAAGAAAGATGGACGTGAGGGGAGAAGAAGGTGGAGGCTGTGGTGATTGTGGAATTGAAGGAAAGAGATGTGAGATGAGATTGTGAAGGAAAAGGGGGCTGAGATGGAGGCTATTTCCTAGGTTAAAAGTATGATTTGGGTTGAAATTATGGTGTATAATATATAGGGGAAAGAATTATGGACTTCCCTCTTGCATCCAAACTCTACAAGGAAGGTATTTTAATGAAAATTGCTCGTCCCGATCGATCCGAAAGAAGAGCCGATCGATCGAGCCTTCCAGTAAGATTTTCGTGGCTTTTTCTGCCCGTCTCGATCGATCGGAAATTCTGCTTGATCGATCGGAAATCACAGTAAGTTTCTTCGCCTTTTTCACCTTCTGGCGAGTTTCGTATTTTGGCCGTAACTTTCTCATACGAACTCTGAATTTGATGAATCAGCTGTCCACGCGAAGATAAGAGAAATTTCTACAACTTTTATATGGACCACATTTCCAAAACATGGCTCGAACATATAGTAATTTGAGGAGAAAGGAGCAACATGTGTCTTGGATTCTGGTTTCTTCCTCTTTTCTTCAACTTTATTCATTTTTTCATCATTTTAGCTTGATTTCTTCCCCTTTTATGAATTTCAACATTGATTCCTGAAATATAGAAATATATACCATAAAACGTAAAATAACTCAAGAATCAACACGAAAACATATGCATATCAAAGCATAAAAACGCGTAATATTCAACCCTATCAACTCCCCCAAACTTATCACTTAATCGTCCTCGATTAAGCATTAAAATCACAAGGTAGAGTTCATTCTTGATATTTGAAACGATTATTTCATGACTTGCTTATTCTCAGAAATCTCATGCACATATACAAAAGTTGACAAGACATGTTTTCTCCTAATTCAAGCAACATATCTCAAAATCAGAATGTGTGTGTGTGCTAATTTCAATCTCAAGTTTCATTCACATATTCAAGATCAAATCATGCTAATCAACTCAAAGTCGAGATTATCATCAAGCACCCTATAAGCCTATTTTCAAACAACTTCTCCACTAATGATAGTTACTCCCCAGACTTGGATCAAAAGGACTTTTTAAGCTTGTAATGTAAGGCCTTTGGTGTTGGCTTCAAAGAAAAGATAGGATAAGCGCAATGAAGAGAGTATAATCATTTACAGTTCAAATTTTTCGCACACATCGAGCTTTTCTTCTTTTTCTTTTATAGCCTTGGCCACTTTGGGTCTTATTTAGTCAATCTTTTTCTCAAGGCTTTTTATCTATCTTTTTCTTTTCTCATTCATCATTTTTTTCAATAAGCTCATCAAGATATAACAATTCAAGTGCATCGAATGATATTCATTATACTCCCTTAGGGTAAGGATAACTTTTTTCATTTAGGCTCAAGGGTAAATATAATGAGTTTGCCAAGAATGTCGAATGGGGTCTAATTATATGCAATGCATATACCATTCTTTTTTCAATAAAGCCCAAATGGGACACTAGGGATTGATATGAATCATGGTAAGCTTGAAAGGCTCAAACGTTTCAAAGATCGCCTAGATCATTTCCAAGTCAAGTTTGTAACTATAAAATTTCGCCTCAAAGTGTCATCATCAAATAAGTTCTAGGATAACTCTAAGATGCTCAAGACAAATCATCAAGTTCACAACAATTATCACTATTCAACATGCAATCCACAAGATCATGACTCATTGTGCTCAAAGTATTCCTCATTCTTGACATGCTAACTCAAATTAGGATATTCATATACAAGTCCAATCACAAATCAAGTTCATATGCATAGTGAGATCAAAATCCTCATTGAATAGTCACTACTATAATTCATTCTTTTCTCAAGTTTGAACTCATAAAAAAAAATTTTTTAGCTCATAATAATCGGACGATTCAAGTGTCATTTAAGCACACAACATGTGGTTAAAACAAGTAAAACATGCAAGCTACTACTCCCCCAAACTTAAATCAAACATTGCCCTCAATGTTAAAAAGAATCAAAAGGGAAACAGTGAACTCCCCTGATCAAGACGCTTGCATGAGGGTTGAGGAAGATTTGCTTTTGAAAGCTCCACTGTTGTAGGGGTTCATCGCTCCAACCAAGTACCTAGCAAGAGAAGAATGCATATTGTAAAATATTCGACTTGAGAGATAAACAAAACTAAAATGAAAACTGAAAAATAAAACAAAACTAAATAGCAAAAGGATACGCTTGGGTTGCCTCCCAAGAAGCGCTGATTTTTGGTCTTCGGCTTGACCATCAGAAGCAACCATCAAAGAGCGGCTGCCGCCCATAGTAAGTATCGTATGATACCACTAATGGGTCTTCATTCAGTATGCCCTCAAGATTGGCAAGATTGTAACAGTGTAAGCTCGTCGCTCCAACAACTTTCTTGAATTGGTAGGCATGGGAGAATGATTCTTCACTTGGCTTCATATCTTGGAGGATGTAGTGCGGTGAAGTTGGCATCGATGGAAAATACGGATCTACATATGTCATAGAACATGTCTCCGTCAATGGGCTCAAATCAGAATCTTTGAAAGTCTCTTCCTTTTCCAACGTCACACTCGACTCATCTTCACATGAGAACTCCTCGGATAACATCTCTGAAGTAGGCTCAATCTCTTTAAGAGGCTCAAGTTCCCTTGACTTTTCCACATGAGTAGGATCACTCCACCAAACTTGGTTGGTTGAGTGATCGTCATCATATAACCAAACTCGATTCGTCGCCTCTTGATTTGTAGCCCTCATCTCTTCCTCTTGGCAGCTAGTTGAAAATGTTTCCATGAGGACCGCCATTTGCTGCTCCAGGTGACGCATAGAGTTGGTTTGGCACTCCAAACTATTATCGGTTGATGCCATGAATCTTACTAAGGTATCCTCTAACTGAGTCGTGACCGCTGCAGAACTATCTCTCCTCTCTTTGCGATGTTCAAATGGTTGGGGCGTATCATTAGGGTAGTGAGGCTCCGGTGGGTATTGGTGGCTCCAACCCTGCAGTGAAGGATTCCAATACCACTGGTAATCGAAGTCCGCCATGTCATTAAACAAGTTCAATACACTGTCTTCATCTCTTTCAACCAAAGGACTTCCAGTTGCCAATGCTCCGCTTAATACCCATACTCGTGTCTGTACATCCAACCCTTTGAAGAAATATTGCAGGAGAGTGTAGTTCAAAAAGTTGTGATACCGGAATGTGTTGGCCAATTCATTGAATCTCTCCCAAACAACGTAGAACGGCTCGGAACGTTGTTGGGCAAAGCTTGTGAAGGCTTGTTGATGTAGCATCTCCAAGTACCTCACAAGACAACCAAAACAAAAACAAAATAAATATATATAATTTTTTTTTTTTCGAAATAAATAAACAAAAAATGGTTAAATTACAGTCAAAGAACCTAATATGATATTACTAAAGTTAGTCCCCGGCAACGGCGCCAAAAACTTGATCGCTTTTATTTTAAACAATTAATTCCAATCTAGCGATTTTAGACCGCAAGTGCACGGTGTCAAGTTTTAGTATAGATAGGAAGATACGGATTGTCGAACCCACAAGGACTAACAAGCAAGTACCACATAAGATTTCTTTTAACTATATTTAACCTACGATAATCAATTAATAATTAAACTAAACTAAATTAAGCTACTATAATCCAACCAAAATAGTCAACGATCACGAGAAAAATCCACAAGAAAGTATCAAGACAATTATTCACCTAACCCAACTCTTACAATTCTTTTCTTCATACATCTCTAAGGTGACGGGTTTTCCGGATTTATTCAATATACTCTCTCGAGCTATATTAAGTCTAACATCAAATTGCAACTAGTAACTCTCGTTCACGTAATTAACAATTTAATATTGAATGCGCTTTATGAAAACCACTAACTTTAGATTAAACAACCCAAAGCTATCACTCGTGTGTGATTTTATCTCTCGATCTCAATCTTTAACACACGGCATGAATTATTCTATCATATTATAATTTCATCTCTCGATCTCAATTATAATAAAATATCATTCAAAGGTGATCAATCCTTCAAAAGCATTAAAAACAATAACACATGCTCATAGATGATATATGAATTCAATCAATCAAGAATATTAAAGGAAAACAATGTTTAGAATATTTCTCAATCATTCTAAAATCCAATAATAATCAAAACAAATAATCGAAAAGTAAAAGCAAACTTCCAAGTTGACTCCGTTCGTTGATTCTTGATCCTTCCTCGCTTCTTTCTCGATCGTGCTCTTCGATTATCTTGTTGGCTCGTTCCAAATCATAGGGTGAAGGGTTGATGAGTGATGATGGATGAAGGTTGAATGGTAGAAGGATGGAGGTTGTGGTGGATGAGGTGTGAAGAAAGATGGACGTGAGGGGAGAAGAAGGTGGAGGCTGTGGTGATTGTGGAATTGAAGGAAAGAGATGTGAGATGAGATGGTGAAGGAAAAGGGGGCTGAGATGGAGGCTATTTCCTAGGTTAAAAGTATGATTTGGGTTGAAATTATGGTGTATAATATATAGGGGAAAGAATTATGGACTTCCCTCTTGCATCCAAACTCTACAAGGAAGGTATTTTAATGAAAATTGCTCGTCCCGATCGATCCGAAAGAAGAGCCGATCGATCGAGCCTTCCAGTAAGATTTTCGTGGCTTTTTCTGCCCGTCTCGATCGATCGGAAATTCTGCTCGATCGATCGGAAATCACAGTAAGTTTCTTCGCCTTTTTCACCTTCTGGCGAGTTTCGTATTTTGGCCGTAACTTTCTCATACGAACTCCGAATTTGATGAATCAGCTGTCCACGCGAAGATAAGAGAAATTTCTACAACTTTTATATGGACCACATTTCCAAAACATGGCTCGAACATATAGTAATTTGAGGAGAAAGGAGCAACATGTGTCTTGGATTCTGGTTTCTTCCTCTTTTCTTCAACTTTATTCAATTTTTCATCATTTTAGCTTGATTTCTTCCCCTTTTATGAATTTCAACATTGATTCCTGAAATATAGAAATATATACCATAAAACGTAAAATAACTCAAGAATCAACACGAAAACATATGCATATCAAAGCATAAAAACGCGTAATATTCAACCCTATCAGTGGTCATGGCCTAATAGTGCATTTCAGGGTGCATGTGATATATGTTGGGAATTTGGGTTATGGTATGATTATTTGGGATGGGGTGTTGTTCGTGGTGATGCATGTTTTAATTGGAATTTGAAGTATTTTATTGATTAAATACTATAAAATATCATGTGAGGATATTTTAATACATCATGCTAAATACCGGGACCAAAACATAACACATCACATAACCCACCACCCAACCACCCCCCTCAACCCATACCCAAGTCAGCAGATACAGCTGCCCCATACCCCCACTTGCCCTCCCTATCACTCAACCTCTACCATTCATTCTCAACCCAATCTTCACCCCCAGTTTCGTCCAGCATCTGCTAAGCATATAGGAGGAGGAGATCTGCCATTTTATTGCTTGGAACTTTGCCAAAAATTGGAGCAAAAGAGGGTGAGGAACCATATCTTACTTTGAGTAAATTTTGGTTAAGTTTGGGTTTGGTTATGATGATATAATGCATGCTAGCTTATGTTTTGTTGATCCTTCGATTTAAGTACTTACATGGTGTTGTTATGAAGCCCCAAACATGTTTGTTTGAGCACGATTTACGTTTATAGGGGTATAATTGTTGGCTTGAAAGTTGGTGCTCGGAAATGTCATTGTTCGCGATTTGCAGGTATTGGCGATCGATCGGCGCGTCTTCCCGATCGATCGCGAGCACTAAGTGTGAGGCAGAGCACTTCAGCGATCGATCGCGAGTTTGGCGCGATCGATCGGCGATGCCGCGATCGATCGGCATAACTTCAGCAATCGATCGCGGAAGGCAGAATTTTGAATGTTGAGGCAGTACCATCTCGCGATCGATCGGGGCATATTGGCGATCGATCGCGAGAAGCCAAAACATGTATTTTTAATTGTTTTGTGGGATTTTTTGATATTGGGCTATTATTGGCATCTAATATTGTGTTGTACACTTGTGTAGAGCCATCACAGGTAGCCACACAACGCAGGGATAGAGCCCTGCAACTGAAGATATTTTGGAAAGGTACGTAAGCGACGTACGGGCACCCAACGGTAACGTGTATTATATGCTTGTCGATTTGACATATGATAAATGCAAGTTTGTGCATTATGAGTACGATACATGTTGTTATGCATTGTTGTTGCATATGTATGTTGTGGAACATTTGGTGTGTATTCCACGAGTCACGGTTATCACAGTGATGATTTTAATGCTTACCGCTATTATACCGCTAAAAATGTGGAGCGAAGGGTGTAGGTCCGCTTGCACATGGAGGCGAGGTTTACCATACGAAGCGAGGATAGAAATACCGCTTGTATGAAGAAGCGAG
The DNA here is from genome assembly GCA_907163345.1 of Haberlea rhodopensis. Taxonomy (NCBI): domain Eukaryota; kingdom Viridiplantae; phylum Streptophyta; class Magnoliopsida; order Lamiales; family Gesneriaceae; genus Haberlea; species Haberlea rhodopensis. The sequence continues at coordinate 1,505,869 of CAJQUN010000141.1, read as the reverse complement.
GGAGGGGAGGACCGCTTGTTCTAACGTTATGAAGCGAGGGGCATTAAAATACACTGATGATAAACTGACTAAGGATTGAAGTAAAGATTTAAGAAGTGAAGTTATGTCATGACATTTATTTAAAGAAACCATAATATCTTATATTGATTTGATTATGAGTTATGGTACAGGGACAACCAAAATGGGCATTTAAAATGCATTGGAATTCAGGAAGTATCCTATGCCTATGATTTATGCATTTATGCTTTACATTCATATTATGTTGAATATGAACTATGATGTGCTCATGTGTTGGGGGTTGTCTTTGTAGGTGCTTTTACTACGGAGAATCAGGGTCGAGGTTGATACTCTGAGCTGTAGAGAGTGCTACAAGGATAGCGGAATAGAGAAATTTCTTTTGTATAGCTTCTACAAAGTATAGAGTAAAGCTATAGTTTAGTAAACTTTTGTTAGGAATATGTATAATTTCTTTTTGAACTTTTGGTACTGTAATCTCTTAAGCTCGGAATTATCAACACGGCCTAATACTCTGATTATGAATGATTAGTTCTCTTAATTGCACCTTAGAATCTTGTATAGATAATGGGGTCTTACACAAACAAAGCACTATTACTAGCGTACTAAACCCAATTGACTATGCTCATCCTCTGACTCAGCAACTCTAACACCTCGAGCTCTCTGACAGTTATCCTGACACCTGTTTCGCTGAAACTGCCCCCACATGGGGTGAGCATACAATATATGGGTAATAACCAAACACAATATATAACTTGCATATCTAAAGTCACAATGATAAAGAATCATTCCTTGGATGATTCGCAAAGCGCATTGATATCGTTTCTTACCGAAGACCTGCTTCGTTTTTCTACCTATTTACAGCAGCACACCTTACCAAATATCATGTTCTCCAATACTTCTGTCTAGGACAGTAAATCTCACATCTTCAGTACCACATTGATCGATGTCTCCCAATTCATGCATATAAATGCTCAACAACAATAATACAATAATATCACATCAACTCGATCGATCTATAATGATGCATATATACCAGATATATATCAAACTCAACCATAAATACTTCTCATCGAGCCTCACACACACACACACAAATACACACACGCACACACACACTCACACACACACACACATATATATATATATATATAAACCATTCAACAATACCCAAATCAGGACATATAATATTTCCATCACTTTGATATGACAGCGGCATGTACCATCCCTTGGACATAACAGTGGCATATGTTATATTCCTCGACTGGCCATCACAATGACACAATATTATCACAATTCAGTATGTCAATTTAATGATTGTATAATAACAATCACATCTCAAAATCTCATCGCTTCGACATGACATCGACATTTATCATCTCTTCGACATGATAACGACATTATCATCGCTTCGACGTGACAGTGACATGTATCATCGCTGCGAGACAATAGCAGTATTATCATCGCTTTGATGTGACAACGACATTATCATCGCTTCGATGTGACAGCGACATATCATCGCTTCAACACGACAACGGCATTTATCTTAGACTCAAGTAGTGGCTCTCATGTACGTAACACTTTGCTCCATAGGCTCAAGAGGTGAATCACATGTACGTGGCACTTTGCCCCTTAGGCTCAAGAGATGACCCCCCGTATACGTAACACGTTGTCCATTGGACTCAGGAAGTGACTCACATCACACGTAGCACTTGATCTTATCATACTTATTCAAACTCATATAATTACCCCAACATATTCAATCAAATATTAATTATCATCATTCAACTCACAATATGTCATACACATATCCATGACATAATCAAAATGTCTAAAGTAACTCTCGTACGTCAATAAATACCTTATAGTCCAATTGCAAGATACACTCCTTGCCTTTGCCCCGAGATCCAAAGAATTAGTCGCTACACACGGTCAATAATTCATAATCAATTATATGCACAAAATCACATACTCAAACTCCATATACATCATCCAATCATGATGATTAATCACATAAAAGACTCGGGCAATGCATACATCGACATCTCACCAATAAAACATTTTTCAACCATTTTGGTCTGGCGATCGGTCGCTCCTTGATCGCCAGCCTCTCAAAAGCAGGATAAACTTAAACTCTCGGCGATCGATCGCCAAAGTCCTCACGATCAGTCACGAGAGCCCGCAATCGATCGATCGCTTCCTCACGATCGATCGGCCGCACTTAACATCGTCTCCATTTTTCCACGTCTCGCGGTGATCGATCGGCGCGATTGCCGCGATCGATCGCGACTTGCGTTTTCTCAAAAAACTTTTGCTTCAATGGTGTTTTCCGAACCCAAACCCAAATCCCACAAAACCAACACTCACAATACTTCAAAAACTCCACTAAAACACATAAAAACACTTAATACATCACAATAACAAAATCTCTCAAAAACCCAAAACTCAAACCCATCTCATTGCATAAACAATCTTTACAAAAATACAATCAAAACGAAAATAATTGAGAGGGGAAGAAGATTACACAACGATTTGCTCGTGAATCTCGCTCCAAAATCGAGCTCCATCCAATTTCCCATAAAGAACAAGAGGGAAAGAAGGAAAGGGGGGAGGAAGAGAGAAGGATGAGGAGGAGAGAGGGTGAGCCGGAGAAAGAAAATGATGGAACACCGAGTCCACTAGGTATATATAGTACCAAAGCTCCAAAAATCCGAGTCTCAAATACTCTTATCAAAACTCTTTAATAACAAAATGGGTTCAATGGTTTACTCCAACTGATCAAAAATACCTCAAACCTCAATTCCAAAACCCCCAACTCAAAATCTCGCTACCAACACGATTTCAATATTTACTACACAACCAGCATTAAAAATCTCGAATCTTGAATCCAAGAAATTAAACACCGGATAATAATTCCCTAAAATCTAACTTCGGTAATTATTTCATAATTACCTCAACTAACATCAACTAATGATTATGATTAAATCTGTGATTACTACAATTAAATTACAGATATCAAAATTGAAAGCTCGCCGTGAAAAGCAAGAAAGATGGAGAAAGCAATGAAATGAAGAGTCAAATAATAAAAAAGAAGCAGAAATTGAATGAAGTGGGATTGGTGAAGACGTGGGAGACAAAATTGATGGTCTCCACTGGAGAAAAGATGAGCAAATTGCTTCTGTCATATATCTCATTTACTATGCATACCCTCGTCCTCCAATAATACCAAATTGGTGGTTTCAGTCATTTACTCGCATTTAAACCAAAGGGTCTCATATGTAAATTTTGGATCAAAGACCGAAAAAGAAAATTCTAATTTAATAAAATTAAAAAATAAATTTATTGAAGACTCATTCACTCTAGAAGAGGAGCAATGAAGACTACCCGAAAAGGAGCTGACACTGACTACCCAAAAAGAAACAGTTGCTGACTACGGAAAGGAGCAGACACTAAGACTACCTAGAGAGGAGCTGATGCAGTCTACCCAAAAGAGGAGCTGACATAGACTATCCAAAGAGGAGCTAATGCAGACTTCCAAAAGAGGATCAAGACCTCCACCGAAAAAAAGAGGAAGAGTCTCAAACAGATTTTCAAAATCAGTACCAAGCACAACTTGAGGATGAATGCTGAAAATAATAATGTGCAAGGTGGACTATACACGTATGGCATTCAAATGCAAATGGAATTGTGCAGCGTCAATGAAGTGCAAGGTGGACACCAACTCACGTATTTAGATGATTGAAGATGGCCACGTATAGAGATAGGTGTCAAGAATACATGTGTTATGTTATTTATAAATAGAATATGTATTCTAATGTTATAATTGAGAAATTGAGATTACCTTAGATTTCTAACAAATATGTGAATCACAGTTTTCTTTACGCTGCACATAATATGTGTCCCATGTCTACATACACAGAGATAACGTACAGTGGGAAATATTAAAGTAGCCATAATAGAGGAGAAGTGCGTCACAGGGCACTATAACAAAACATATATAAATTATGAAAATCGTAATAAACAACGCATACATACACAAACAAAAATGAACGTAAACCCCAGACTACTGTGATATGACTTGGGAAGACAGACTGATAACTGGACTGGACTTGAAACCTATATGAAGAGGAATGCATGACATGCTCCTGATTACAAACCAAAGCTAGAAATTTGATAAATAATAGACATCACAAATTCATCATGGATCCCTTTTGTAGCATGCTTCATGGCTAGAGTATATGAAATTCTAGCAATGAAACCCAATGATGTGATAGAAATTCTAGTTGGAAGGGGGTGGAGATGATATGAATGGAATATAAGGGATCATAGGGAAGCCGGTGGGAATAAAAGACAATGGAGGCAAAAAATTAGGTACACCAGGGATTGATGGAATAGCTGGAATGGTGGGAATTGATGGCATTGGTGGCACACTTGGCTTTGGCAATGCTGAGGGAATAGCAGGGTTCATAGGAACTGATGGCATTGGTGGTAAGGTTGGTTTTGGAAATGCCGCAGGAATAGTTGGGTTGTTAGGAATTGATGGCAATGGTGATGGAATGCTGGGTAACCCTGGAACAGATTGCAACAGATGACGTGTAGCTTCAGATTTCTCGATATTGTCTGCGATGAATGTCATCATTGAGAGAGCCATAAGACAAGTGTAAATGGTTCTGGCCATGATATATTTGTTTCGAGATTGAAATAAATGAACTTGGGATTTGTTCCTAGAAGTTTTGGTTTATAGATGATGGCAAACAAATGGGATTTTGGGGTTTATATAGATGTGGAGTAAGTGATGTTTTTGGTACTTTTAACTTGTGTTCTTTATGTTGGTGGAAATGAGTTTATTTTGGTTACGACTACGAGAGGTTGTTTGGAAATGTTGACATGTTGTTTGGTTAGTTTATTTAGTTGATTTGAGAATATAAAACAATCTTCAAATTTTTGGTCTTAAATCTTCTCGTGAATTTTGAATCAATGATTTTAGATGTGCTTAATCTACGAGTTGTTAAACAACCAATAGGCGGACTATATATCTGCAAAATTCTGTTTTGTTTTTCATTTATAAATAAATAGAAATAATTTAATATATATTTATATAAATAGAATGTGAAATATGACATAATTGAGAGTGGTTGAAATTGACCATGAAATATTTGTAGTTCATCAGACAAGGAAAAAACCCTCGAAAGTATAATTTAATATATATTTAATATCTGCATTATAGTAATGGACAGATGATACTTTACAAACTCAAAACATATAAACTATCATAGGCTTAACCTATATATATATATATATATAATGTGTGTGTTAGCTATTGATTTCTATATAATTTTGATACTATATATATTTGAGACCAAAGAAAATATAATATAAAATAAAGGGGAAAATTACCGATGTTATACTTCATTTTTTGCTATATTTTCTAATACATAAATATATATGTTAGTTATTATTTTTTATACAACTGATACTGTATATATTTGAGAACCAAGAAATATAGTACAGAATAAAGGGAAAATTGATAGTTGTCTTTTCTCTAAGATAACTTTATTACATATTTTGATTTTTAATTTGAACAGTAACATATTAATATCATATAAAATAGTTTGATTACGAATTCACTCCATCTAATTTGCAAGTGATGAGGAAAAATTATAGTTAACTTCTCTATTATTTAACATAAAAATACATTGGAGATATGTTTTTTTTAAGCTAGATGGGGAAAATTTATAATTGTTAAAACTAGACCTGTTGGACATATACTTTGTGTTAATGTTTTTTTTTTATTTTATTTTATTTTTGCAGTATGATTTTAAATATTATGGGCCACTCCTGTATAAATTTCATATACAGTCTCCGACATAATCAAAATTGCTTTCAAACAAATTAAGTTGGTTTTACTTAAGCAACTTACATTTATTCGATAAATTAATCTTACTCGTGAAAAATAAATGTTAGTTTATATTGCATTTTAAGAAAAATAAGTTTTTTTTTTGTCGGCAAAAAGGATTTTATTAACTAACATGAAACATAGAATACCAATGATATTCTCCCAAAAAATACATAGAACACTGAAAACATTCAAAGCAAGAAAAGACAAGGCAGCAACACACAATCATAAAAAAAATATAACAAAAAAACCGCAACATGAAGCACGAAAAACAAACAACAGGAGCCTCGCAAAAGACTAAAATTGAGAAGCTAACATAGATTCTAAGCAAATTCTTGGATTCGAGAGCCAATCACTTGTGGAAAACGGAAAATCGCAATGACTATGAGCATGCAACCGAAGCCATAACCGATTTTTGATGATATCCACCAGAACATCCGAGTTACTCGCCCCATTCTCAAAAATAATGTTATTACCCAGATTCCATAAGCTCCAAGAAACACAGTCAAATTGCACCCCAAAAACTGAATAAAATTGGGTAAATGTTGATTATGACACACCAAAAATAAGCCAAGCCACCAAAATACATTCTTCCAAATAGAATTACTGAAGCAATATTCGAAGAAACATGTTTAACATCTTCATATTCCTCGTTACAAAAAATGAAACAAAAGATGGTTAGCATCCAAATCAACCCCACGAGCAAGAAGGTTTAGTTTGGTAGGGTGTCTATCCTTGAACATGTGCCACGGGAATACTGAAACTTTGGATTGGATGAACTTGTGCCAAATGTAAGCAGATAAATAATCGTCATCTAATGGAACGGAAATCCGAAGAACCTCGTAAACTGATCTTGTAGAATACATACCAGTTCATACTTCCATCGCCAAGAGTCTGGAATGTCTTCAACCATTTTAGTACAGCCAATGAGAGATATAACTGTTCCAATTCCCAAACAAAAAGTTCACGCCTCCACATTCAATTCCAACACCAAACACCATCAACCCAAGAGCCCATTTCCCCAGTCGTACACTGACTAAATATAGAAATACTTATGATCCTATTGAATCTAACTTTCAAAGGGGTGTTACCAACCCAAATGTCGTCCCAAAAATAAATTAAGTTCCTGTTTCCCACTTTTCGTCGTAAACCCTTCCCAAACCACCGATCATCATTGGAGAGAACAAGCTTTTTAAGATCCCTCCACCAAGAGGAAACACGCAAACCTCTATTTTCCGTCGACCCCAACCAAATTCCAGGCCCCTCAAATAGAGGCTAACCTTAGTCCACAGTTTATCCCCATCCACCAACATCCTCCACCCCCATTTCCCCAACAATGCATTGTTGAAACTATCCAAGTTCTTAACGCCTAAACCCCCCTCAATTTTGGGTTTATAACGACATCTCACCCCCACCAAATTAATTTTGTGGCCTCCAAGACCCCCCACCCCCATAGGAAAGATCTTAAAATTTGGCATAAAATTTTGATATTTGATTTTGGTGCTCGAAAAAGGAGAAGTAGTATACTGGTATCGCGGACAACACAACATTAATAAGAGTCACACTACCCAAGTTGACAGTTTTCAATTTTCCCATTGGCTAAGCCATCTCCTTACTTTGTCAATAACATCATTCCAAGTTGAATGCCTCCTCGGATACCCCAATCGGTAATCCTAAATATTTGAATGAGAGACAACCAATCAAGCAATTGAGTGTAAAAGCCATCTCCTCAAGCCTGAGTCGATGTTAATCCCAATAACCTGGATCTTCAAATAGTTGACCTTTGGGCCCGATAAAATTTCAAAATTCCTTAAGATACACTTCATAGCCCAGGCATGTTGAATGGATGCTTCTCCAATTAGTAATGTATCATCGACGAATTGAAAATGAGAGGATTCAATTCGCTCCCTGCCAATGAATACTGGACTATACCAGATTTAGAACACAAGATATCTTCACCATGACACTTAGGCCCTCAGCCGCCAAAAGCAATAATGCAGGAGAAAGTGGGTCGCCTTGCCTAAGACCTCTACCAATTTAAATTCTGACGTCGGACTCCCATTGATTAACACGAAAAGATAGGCTGAAGATAAACATTCGGCAATCCAAGATCTCCATCTGGTACAGAAGTTCATCTTGCTCATTTTGTGATTAAGGTAATTCCAATCAATTGTGTCTTATGTCTTTTCAAAATCAACCTTGAACATTAAACCTGCTATTCTATTGCGTTTTATTTCCTCCACCACCTCGTTAGCCACTAACACTCCATCCAGAATCTGTCTTTGTCCCACGAAAGTCGATTGGTTCTCAGATATCACTTTGTCCAAAATACTGATAAGTCGATTAGCCAACAACTTAGACAGAAATTTATACAAGCAATCAATAAGGGAAATTGGTATATAATTGCCTATATGCACCGGATTGTCCTTCTTTGGAATAAGAACAATGAAAGAAGAATTTAAACCTTTAACTAATCTCCTACTTGGTGGAATTCATGAATGAAACCACATATGTCCATTTTTATCACGTCCCAGAATTTTTTTAGAAACCAAAATTTAACCCATCAGGATCGGGGCTCTTGTCACTACCACAATTTCAATTGCCATAAGAATCTCATCTTCAGTGAACTCAGACACCAACATCTCATTCTCATCTTCTTGAATTTAATTGAATCAAACCATCCATGTTAAGGCAAGGGACTCGGATCTTGTAAATTGGTTTTGAAAATAATTTTTGACCCCCTCTCTGATGCCTTGAACCGAATCATGCCACTGACCATTAATATCCAAGCTCTAGATCTCATTATTCTTTCTCCTTTTATTTATAATGGATTGGAAAAAACTAGAATTTTCATCACCCTCCTTTATCCATTTGAATAGGACGATTTGGAACATTAAGCTATCCAGACTCTTCATATTTTCTTTAGTTTGATCCATGTTTCTTTTCGAATCAAGATTTCAGCATCTAAGACTTGATTCCTTACTTTTCTTATCAAGGTGCAAAATTGATACTTTGTCCTCTTCAATTCTCATGTTGAAATCCCCATAAACTTCTTTGTTCCAATATTTCAATTTAGCTTTTCAAGGTTTTGAGTTTCTCTTTAACAACAAACCATCCCAACCATTGATATTAATATTGGACCATTAATCCCTGACGAACTGAGAAAAGTCAAGATGATCATCCCAGCATTTCAATACTCTAAGGTACCGTTTGGTTTGAAGGATGTGATAAGTAATGTAAAGATTAAAAAATATGAAATGATTGTAAAAATAATGTGTGATAAGTTATATGGTGTTTGGTTTGAGGATAAGATGGTTGATAAAATTTATTGTTTGCTATAATTACTAAAATGTCCTTAGCATAATAATAACAATAATAATAATACTAACATTAATATTAATAATATATAATAACTATTATTATTCTTATTATATAATTAAAATAATAATAATAATAATAATAATACATAAGATAGAGAGATTATTATTACGATACGAATAATAAGGAGGGGGAGGATATAATTATAAGAAAAGAATAATAAGAATAAGGATAGGACAAAATAGTAAGAAGAAAGAAGAAAAGAAAGAAGAAGAAGAAGAGAGAAGAGCGAGAGAAAGAGGGGAGGAGACAGAGAGGAAGAAGGAGAGAGGAGGAGAGAAAGGAGGAGAGAGACGGAGAGAGGAGGAGGGGAGAAAAGAAGGAGGAGAAGAAGAGAGAGAGAGAGAGACGAGAGAGAAGAAGAAGAGAGAGAGAAGAGAGACGAGAGAGAAGAGGGGAGAGAGAGAACAGGGGGAGAGAGAAGAGAAGAGGGTAGAGAGAGGAGAGGGAGTGGATTAGAGATCGAGGAAGAGGAGGAGTAGATAGAGAAGAAGAAGAAGAAGAACAAGAGGAAAAAGAGAGGGAGAGAGAAGAAGAAGACAGATAGAAGAAGAAGTAAAATAGAGAGAGAAGAAGGGGGGGAGGAGAAAAGAAGAGAGGGAGACAGAGAGGGATAATAAGAAGAACCAGAAGAGAACGAATAGAGAGAGAGAGAGAGAGGAGTTTTTATTAGAGAGCGATTAATATTATATAAATAATATACATATATATAAATATATAATAATAATTATTTTTATTATAAAATAATATATATACTTATATGTATAATAATAATAAACATAATATAAAATTATATATATATATATTATATTTATTTTTATTTTATATCGATTAATATTATATTTGTATATATATAATAATAATAATATAAATACAATAAATAATAATAATGTTGTAGGAAATAAGTTGTACTTTTTGGCGGGAATTTCAAGTTTTGAAATAGTAAAAAATGTGGGAAAATGGTAAATATGTCTTTTTATTATAAAGTGGGATTAGAATGTGATAAAATGAGTGGGATAAAATTTTTTATACAACAAAGTAAACATGGGATAAATAAATAATCTAAAGTTTACTAATCCATATCACTTAAAGTAAACGGTTTTACTTTGAGTGATGGGATTAGTAAACTTTACATTATTTATCACATCCCATGTTTACTTTGTTGTATAAAAACAATTTTATCACACCCATTTTATCACATTCTAATCCCACTTTATAATAAAAAGACATCTTTACCCTTTTCCCACATTTTTACTATTTCAAAACTTGAAATTCCCGCCAAAAAGTACAACTTATTTCCTACAACATTATTATTATTTATTGTATTTATATATTTTCCATTTATATTATTAGTAGATATATATAAATAAGAAGAGGACATGCGAGGAGAAAGAAAAGAAAAGCGAAGAGAGAGTACGAATAGGAGATTCGGTGGAGGAGGAGGATGACAGAGAGGGAGAGAGAGTAGGTGGCGAAGAAAAAAAGTGAGGATGATAGAGTGAGAAGAGGTAGATGTATAGGAGAGGAGGAGGATTAGAGGAGAAAACGAGGGAGGGGAGGAGGGAGAGAGGAGATAGACGAGGAGGAGAGAAAGAAGAAGAGGAAGCGATAGAAGAAAAATAAGATAAGAGAGATTAGGGAGAGGATGGGGAGGAGGAGGATAAGAGAGAGAGACAGAGAGGAGGGGATAAAGCTGTTTAGGGGAGGAGGGAAGGAGGATAGATAGGGATAGGAGAGGAGGAGGAGAGAGATTATTATTATAGAGAGAGAGATAGAATGTTGGGAGGATTAGATACAAAGAAAGAGAAGAAGAGAGATAGAGAGAGAGAATAGAGGAGGGGGAGGAGGAGGAGACAGAGATGGAGAGAGGAGGGGAGAAGAAAAAGAAAGAGAATATTTTTGATTTAGGAGGAGGAGACAGAGAGAGAGATATATATTTTTATATTATATTATTATTATATATATATGAATATTATATTATTATTATTATATATGTATTATTATATATATATACATATATTTTTATTATTATATATAGTATATATTATATATATAAAATATTATATTATATATATAAAAGTACAAAAACACCCAAATCGACACACCTCGTCATAAGCGGGCAATAGTACAATAGTTCTTAAATGCCAGTTTTACTATTCCAACCTATGACGAGGTGTGTCGATTAGGGTGTTTTTGTACTGTTATAGTTCAAGGATTGACGGTTTTTATATTCTGTAGAAGTCCTAGGTTCATGATGAATTCATAGGAGGTCTCGAATGTTATTTTTAAATAAAATATATTACACCGTACAATACTTTATTAAAGAAATATTCCACTTTAGTCATATCCACTAAAGTTTGTCTGCCATTGAGCCAAATAATGCGGGGAATCAGCATCTTCTTTTTATAGTGCTTTGTCTTTATCTTTTGAGGTGGATCCAGTAGACCCAGTTTCCATCATGGTGGCTTTGAATGTTTCAAAAATATCATCAAAAGGAATATTGGGATCCTGTGCATCCTGTAAATCTTCAGAAATTGATTTTCCAGACATATTATCATCATCAAATCTGGTTAATATATCCTTCTTCATTGCTTCCAAATATTCTTCAATTATTTTCTCCTTAGTCATTACCTCGGATTTCATTCGACATTTTCGAGCAATGTGCTCAAATGGTGAAGGTTGCTCAAACGAATTTTTAACAAAGTTATCCGTCTGATAAGTAGCAATGGTATCCGCAATTAGTTCCAAAGTATCCATTCCAAACACTTGTTTGGTATCTGGGTTTTCCTTTAACATTTTATCCCAGAATTTTGAATAAAAATTCCTTTTAAGGCAGGGGATGTGAGTATCAGTATAAGATACTTCTGGCGACCATTTCCAAATCCAAGGAATAGAAAATTCAACAAAGAAAATGAAAGATGCTATTCCTGTTATACCAGAACTTTGTTGTTGCATTTGAATTAATTTAGGAGATAAATCAATCCATTCATCAAAATAGGTTTTATAAATTTCTGGTAAAATTTTTTGCGTAGTGCCATATTTGCCCCACCAATTTATAAACCAATTTGGAATATCATGTTTATATACTTCAGTACAAATTTTAATAAACCACGAATGTCGTTTCTTAGTATTTTCATAGAAGAAGACTTTATGAAAGGCTTCAACATAATCCCAATAATTATATTTAATCATCTGATTATTAGGAAAAGCAAATTCTTTTTCCTTAAGAGGTGATATTCCCCATTCAGTTGGAGTTATGACTCGCTTAATAATGATTTTACTAAAAGTAAAATTTTCCTTTTGTCCTAAAGGAAATCGCGTAATTTCGCATGAATTATTTATGAGTACTTGCTCATAATAATTTCGAGACTTATATGTCCCATAAGCAAATGATGCAGTGTCAATATACCTGCTCATAATCGAGACTTATATGTCCCATAAGCAAATGATGCAGTGTCAATATACCTGCTCATAATCTTCCAGGGTTCATTGCCCCATTTTAGATCAATATCTTCAAGGAAAAATATGATTTTCTGAGAATCATTTTTGATAAAATTATGTGATTCTCCTTCATCGTTATTAACGATATTAGCATATGATGCTGTTGTTTCTGTTTCAGGGATATTACCCTCTCTCTGATGTCTAAAAGCAAGGAATTCCTGATATAAAGGATCCTGCTCTTGAGATAAATTCCTGGCTATAAGCCTACGTGTTCCATGTTGAGCTATAATATGCTCTGGATTTTGTCCTCGGCCTCCTCGGCCACCCCTTCCTCTATAAGAGGAAGTTCCTCTAAAAGATTGACTCATACCTGAAAATATTTCAAGCATTTAAATATTCACGAGTCAAAAAGTCTGGAAGAGAATTTTCTTCACCTTTTTTATATATGATATCGAAATCAAATGGAGCTAAATGAGCTTGCCAACGAGCAAACATTTGTTTAGAGACATCATGTTTAAAGTCTTTATTAAACATAAATTTAGCTGACTTACAATCTGTTTTTATTATAAATTTTTGATTATATAAATCATCTTGAAATTTTAAGATACATTTAACAATTGCAAGAACTTCTTTTGCTATAGTTGCATAATTTTTCTGACTGTCATTCCATTTACCAGAATAAAATCTAATTAAAAATTCATTTTTTGAAATAGGATCTATTTGTTTCAATATACCTCCATAACCAATATCAGAGGCATCTGTCTCAATAATTTTATTCCAATTTGGATTTGCTATCATTAAACAAGGTAAGTATTTTACCTTTTGCTTAATAGTTTGAACTGCCTTGGTATGTTCATCAGTCCAAGGTTTAGGAACCTTTTTAAGTATATCATATAGAATAGCTGAATCTTGAGTTAAATTTTTATAATAAGCAGAAATATATTTTAGACTTCCTAAAAATCTTTGTAATTGAGTTTTATCAATTATTTTATCTGGAAATTTAGAAGCAAATTCTATACTTCGCGAAATAGGAATTATATTTCCTTTATTAATATTATGGCCTAAGAATCTTATTTCAGTTTGAAATAAAGACATCTTTGGTTTAGATATAACTAAGCCATTTTGAATGATAATTTTCTTAAACATATCTAAATGTTTTATATGTAGCTCAATTGTTTTAGAGTAAACTAAAATATCATCTATATAAACAATTATAAACTCACTATAAGGAGTAAAAATATCATTCATGATTTGTTGAAATTCAGAAGGTGCATTTTTCAAACCAAAAGGCATTACATTCCACTCATAATGTCCTATGGGAACATTAAAAGCAGTTTTATAAGTATCACTTTGATTGACTTGTATTTGCCAATATCCCGATTTGAGATCAAATTTTGAAAATATGATAGAATCATATAATCTATCTAATAAATCTTTTTTATTAGGGATGGGATGTCTTATCCATTTTAAGACTTTATTTAAAGGTTTATAATTTATAACCAATATTGGTACTCCACGTTCTTGTTCACTCTTTTTATTAACATAAAAAGCAGTACAAGACCAAGGAGATTTAGAAGGCTTAATTAACTTTTTCTGTAATAGGGATTCTATTTCCTTTTTACATAATTCCAAATATTCAGAGCTCATTTGACATGGTTGAGCTTTTGTAGGGATTAATTTTTCATTAAAATCATCCTCATAGGGTAAAGAGATAATATGCTTTTTTCGATTCCAAAAAGTATTGGGGTGATCACTACAAATCTCTAAAGAAAATTGTTGTGCTATTAACTTAATTTTTTCCTTTAATCTAGGATTTTGTAACTGATCACTTATGGTGATAGTATTTATTTCAAATTTTAAAAATTTTAATTGGTGAATTTTATTTTGAATATGATCATGAATAATATTAATGTATCGTGGTGAAGGAGCATCTAAGAATTTTAGAAAAATAGCTTTCCCTTCAAAAGTACCACGAATACCTAAATTATCAATATAAGTAATTGGGTATAATTGGGTAATAAATGGAGATCCAAGTATTACTTGATTAGTAATATCTTTAGCTAACAAAAAGCTAGTTTTTATGCATGTTCAATTTATGCAAATAGAAACTTGAGGAAGTTTATATTGGATATCCAATTTCTGTCCACCAGCATGGGATAAACTATTAGTTGTTTTGGTATAATATCTAGTAGGAATTAATCCTTCCTGAATAACATTTAAATCAGCACCACTATCAATAAGTGCTGTAAATGTTTTGGAAAAATGATTATCAATTAATAAAGTAATCTGAGTATACCATTTTTGAGCAACTAGAATTTCTAATGTTGCAAGAAAATCATGTTCAGGTGGTAACTGAAAATTGTCCTTATCAGGAAATTTTGGAGATGTAATTGGAGAATTAGAAATTTGATTATCTTCTAATTTCGATATTCGGGTATCAAATATTCTATTTTCATGTTGAAGAAATTTAATTTCTTGTTTAAGATTATCAATCTCTATAAACAAATCATTGATTGATGTAGGAGTATCATTGGATTGTCTTTGTCTTAGAAGCTTATAAACTTCTGTCATGGAATAAGGATTATTGGAACTATCAATATTATTTCGAGGAATAGTATTGGATGTTGAAGTGGAAGGAATATCTTCCATTTGATCAATTAATTTATATCTTAATTCAGGGTCTTTAACTAATTTGAGAAATTCTAATATATTGGTATTAGTTAAAGTACTTATATTTAAATCCTGAAATTGTGATAATATTTTATAATGTAAATCATTTGATTCATCTGAAATGGTTTTAATACAAGGTTGTCCTATAGAACAAGGTTTACAACAATCTGTTTCGGAATGACTAGATTCATTCTCTAAAACCTGAAGATTTTTTGATTCATTTGAATCATTCGAATCATAAGATGAGTCTGATGAATAATCAGAACTATCCGAAGTGTGTACTACTATTGTATTGAGAGCATCCTTAATATTATCAGGAATATCTAAAGTATTAATTTTTTCTTTCATCTTGCATCTATTAGCATAATGACCAGTATGACCACATCTAAAACAAGTTATATTTTATTTTTTAGGTATTTTAGTTGATTGTCTAAATTTTTTCCTTTCACTTTTGTGATCTAATCTTTTCTGAGAATATTTCCTCCTTTTCTTATAATACGGTTTTTGAAAAGTTTTATCATTTTTAAATGTTTTATTTTTAGAATAGAGCTTATTCTGTGATGGTAGGTCCATACCAAATTGCTCACAAAATTGTCCTAATTGTTTTCGTTCAGACAAATTTTGTCTTTTAATTTGTTGATTTAATTTAATTTCATTACATAGGGCTAATCCTTCTTGGATACATGTGCGAATAAGTTTTCCATATGTATAGGAATCATAAGGAATATTAATATGATACTTTCTAAGATTCTTCCTAACTCTTTCAGCAAAGAGGTGAGGTAATCCATCAATAAATTTGGATTTCCAATGTGAACTATTACAATCTTGTAATTCCATAACTCTATTGAGAAATGTATCTTTATACCATCTAAAATCAGTTAATGTTTTACATCTTAAATTCTGTAAAAGAGTTTGAATATTTTCATTTTGTTCAGAATATCTACCAGTAAAATGATCAATAATATTAACAACTAAAGTGTAGACAGCATTTTCTACAATGGTGTTATTTTTCTTGTTTAACTGTATTCATGAATTCTTCTTTATTAGCTAGGGTTAAATAATTATCCCACCAGCCTTTTAATTGGCCAGTAAATCCAGCAATAATCATATTAGCAATATTTTTATCCGTATTGCCATTACTTTTACAAATAGTGGAATACATAAGCATTCTATGAGCCAGATTATAAATTTGTTTGTCAGGATAACCATCAATATTCCATTCATAAATATGTTTACCACTATAACTATTATTTCCATTAAGGTCAGTTTCTTCATGGAGAGTATCCATTGGAGATGGCCTACAATAATAAAATAAGCTTTGAGTGGGTTTATTGGCCCATCTATTTTTTAATTTATTTATTTGATCACCAATGACTTGTTTGTGACTGCCATGAGATAATTGATCCTGGAAATCAGTATCTAAAACTGAAATAGATAATTTCAAATCTTTAAATTTATTTTCTAAAAATTGTTCAAAGTCTCCCATTGATTTTAATTTAAAATCCTTGATTTCAAGGGGAGGTTGGATATTTGGAGTGGTTAATATTATATCCGATGGTGGTGTTATTCCAACTAAAGGTTGAATGTGTGCAATTTTTGTAATAATATTTTCAATTCTATTATGTAATAGATTAATTTGTTCTCCTAAAATAACTAGGAAAATATTTGTGTAATTTTGTTGTTTTAATAATTTATTAATATGTTGACATGTGAGTTGTAAAGTCTCATTTTCTAATAATTTTGAAAATGCTGAAAAATTAAGAATTGTGCCATCCTTTTCAATTTCAAAAGCTTGTTGAGGGGGATATAAATTTCTCAAAATATTGCCATTCGAAAGTTTATATGTCCTTTCTAATACTATAGGGTTCAACATATATAGATATAAACCATGGTATAAATGGTATATAAGAATTTTGATCTGTACAGAATTTATAAAATTCATTTTGTAACAAGGTTTGTTTGTCTTTTGAAATAGTATAAAAAAACCATTTTCTAAATTGTTCCCATTTAGGTTGATTAAATTCATTTTTTATTATCTGCCTGGCATTGGATCCAGGACTAAAATCTATTTTGGGTGTATTATTCATAAAGAAAAATTCATTTCTGATTCAGTAATTTCTGATTCTTTTAATCCTCTGACTATATTGTCTGGATTAATATATAATTTACTTATTCTGTCATGTTGTAAATTATCAGGTAAATTTGGAACTGCAGATGTTGAAGCTCTATGAGGAGAATTATTTTCCTCCATTGGAGAAATATGAGAAAAAGATGAATATGACTTAGATGATTTAGATCTTAACGATCTAGGTATTGATTGTGATAATTTTTGTTGATTATTTGGTTCAAATTGTAGTTGAATTGAACCATCATTTGTTTGTATAACATCAACTAAATTGTTTTGAATTCTGGTTTGAACAGGAATTGCATGCTCAATTGTCCAGTTATCAGGGAAAACAATTTCATCCCATTTAATAGCTCTTCGTGTTGTAATGTTAGATCGACTAAAATTAGTTTCAATCAATATTGTTTCATTAATGGGTTTATCCATTCTCCTACATTGAGGATTTAATGTATGCAATGGTTTAAAATAAATACGATAACAGATACAAATTATTTCTGTTCCTGGAGCATAATTATAACCATGAGTTTTAACATTTAATGTTAAAGCATCTAATATATTAATATCAGATCATGATAATTGTAAATTTGGATAAACATCAAAATAAACAGGGCCATGAGCCAAACTAGATTGAATAATTCCAATCAAAGATTGTTTCCAATTTAAATTTCTTCCATCTCTTAAAGCTGCTATAAAGCTTTCTGGTAATCCTTCTAAAGTTAAAGGTTTAAAAGCAATTTGCACTAAACCAATGTGAAGAAATTTATGAGTTTCGATATAAGGTAAAATATCTTTTTCACTAAGTAATTTTAAAACCATTTCATCATTATTTAATGATACTGCTTCTTCAGTAGTTTTAACAATTTGTTTAATTCCTAATCTTTCAAAATATCCTTTTCATGATGAATTCATAGGAGGCCTCGAATGGTATCAGAGCCAACTTAGGAATTAAACAAAATTGTTAAAACTACTGAAGAAGCAGTATCATTAAATAATGATGAAATTGTTTTAAAATTACTTAGTGAAAAGGATATTTTACCTTATATCGAAACTCATAAATTTCTTCACATTGGTTTAGTGCAAATTGCTTTTAAACCTTTAACTTTAGAAGGATTACCAGAAAGCTTTATAGCAGCTTTAAGAGATGGAAGAAATTTAAATTGGAAACAATCTTTGATTTGAATTATTCAATCTAGTTTGGCTCATGGCCCTGTTTATTTTGATGTTTATCCAAATTTACAATTATCATTATCTGATATTAATATATTAGATGCTTTAACATTAAATGTTAAAACTCATGGTTATAATTATGCTCCAGGAACAGAAATAATTTGTATCTGTTATCGTATTTATTTTAAACCATTGCATACATTAAATCCTCAATGTAGGAGAATGGATAAACCCATTAATGAAACAATATTGATTGAAACTAATTTTAGTCGATCTAACATTACAACACGAAGAGCTATTAAATGAGATGAAATTGTTTTCCCTGATAACTGGACAATTGAGCATGCAATTCCTGTTCAAACCAGAATTCAAAACAATTTAGTTGATGTTATACAAACAAATGATGGTTCAATTCAACTACAATTTGAACCAAATAATCAACAAAAATTATCACAATCAATACCTAGATCGTTAAGATCTAAATCATCTAAGTCATATTCATCTTTTTCTCATATTTCTCCAATGGAGGAAAATAATTCTCCTCATAGAGCTTCAACATCTGCAAGTTCCAAATTTACCTGATAATTTACAACATGACAGAATAAGTAAATTATATATTAATCCAGACAATATAGTCAGAGGATTAAAAGAATCAGAAATTACTGAATCAAAAATGAATTTTTCTTTATGAATAATACACCCAAAATAGATTTTAGTCCTGGATCCAGTGCCAGGCAGAAAATAAAAAATGAATTTAATCAACCTAAATGTGAACAATTTAGAAAATGGTTTTTTTATACTATTTCAAAAGACAAACAAACCTTGTTACAAAATGAATTTTATAAATTCTGTACTGATCAAAATTCTTATATACCATTTATACCATGGTTTATATCTATATATGTTGAACCCTATAGTATTAGAAAGGACATATAAACTTTCGAATGGCAATATTTTGAGAAATTTATATCCCCCTCAACAAGCTTTTGAAATTGAAAAGGATGGCACAATTCTTAATTTTTCAGCATTTTCAAAATTATTAGAAAATGAGACTTTACAACTCACATGTCAACATATTAATAAATTATTAAAACAACAAAATTACACAAATCTTTTCCTAGTTATTTTAGGAAAACAAATTAATCTATTACATAATAGAATTGAAAATATTATTACAAAAATGCACACATTCAACCTTTAGTTGGAATAAAACCACCATCGGATATAATATTAACCACTCCAAATATCCAACCTCCCCCTGAAATCAAGGATTTTAAATTAAAATCAATGGGAGACTTTGAACAATTTTTAGAAAATAAATTTAAAGATTTGAAATTATCTATTTCAGTTTTAGATACTGATTTCCAGGATCAATTATCTCATGGCAATCACAAACAAGTCATTGGTGATCAAATAAATAAATTAAAAAATAGATGGGCCAATAAACCCACTCAAAGCTTATTTTATTATAGTAGGCCATCTCCAATGGATACTCTCCATAAAGAAACTGACCTTAATGGAAATAATAGTTATAGTGGTAAACATATTTATGAATGGAATATTGATGGTTATCCTGACAAACAAATTTATAATCTGGCTCATAGAATGCTTATGTATTCCACTATTTGTAAAATTAATGGCAATACGGATAAAAATATTGCTAATATGATTATTGCTGGATTTACTGGCCAATTAAAAGGCTGGTGGGATAATTATTTAACCCTAGCTAATAAAGAAGAAATCATGAATACAGTTAAACAAGAAAATAACACCATTGTAGAAAATGCTGTCTACACTTTAGTTGTTAATATTATTGATCATTTTACTGGTAGATATTCTGAACAAAATGAAAATATTCGAACTCTTTTACAGAATTTAAGATGTAAAACATTAACTGATTTTAGATGGTATAAAGATACATTTCTCAATAGAGTTATGGAATTACAAGATTGTAATAGTTCACATTGGAAATCCAAATTTATTGATGGATTACCTCACCTCTTTGCTGAAAGAGTTAGGAAGAATCTTAGAAAAGATCATATTAATATTCCTTATGATTCCTATACATATGGAAAACTTATTGGCACATGTATCCAAGAAGGATTAGCCCTATGTAATGAAATTAAATTAAATCAACAAATTAAAAGACAAAATTTGTCTGAACGAAAACAATTAGGACAATTTTGTGAGCAATTTGGTATGGACCTACCATCACAGAATAAGCTCTATTCTAAAAATAAAACATTTAAAAATGATAAAACTTTTCAAAAACCGTATTATAAGAAAAGGAGAAAATATTCTCAGAAAAGATTAGATCACAAAAGTGAAAGGAAAAAATTTAGACAATCAACTAAAATACCTAAAAAACAAATATAATTGTTTTAGATGTGGTCATACTGGTCATTATGCTAATAGATGCAAGATGAAAGAAAAAATTAATACTTTAGATATTCCTGATAATATTAAGGATGCTCTCAATACAATATTAGTACACACTTCGGATAGTTCTGATTATTCATCATACTCATCTTATGATTCGAATGATTCAGATGAATCAAAAAATCTTCAGGTTTTAGAGAATGAATCTAGTCATTCCGAAACAGATTGTTGTAAACCTTGTTCTATAGGACAACCTTGTATTAAAACCATTTCAGATGAATCAAATGATTTACATTATAAAATATTATCACAATTTCAGGATTTAAATATAAGTACTTTAACTAATACCAATATATTAGAATTTCTCAAATTAGTTAAAGACCCTGAATTAAGATATAAATTAATTGATCAAATGGAAGATATTCCTTCCACTTCAACATCCAATACTATTCCTCGAAATAATATTGATAGTTCCAATAATCCTTATTCCATGACAGAAGTTTATAAGCTTCTAAGACAAAGACAATCCAATGATACTCCTACATCAATCAATGATTTGTTTATAGAGATTGATAATCTTAAACAAGAAATTAAATTTCTTCAACATGAAAATAGAATATTTGATACCCGAATATCGAAATTAGAAGATAATCAAATTTCTAATTCTCCAATTACATCTCCAAAATTTCCTGATAAGGACAATTTTCAGTTACCACCTGAACATGATTTTCTTGCAACATTAGAAATTCTAGTTGCTCAAAAATGGTATACTCAGATTACTTTATTAATTGATAATCATTTTTCCAAAACATTTACAGCACTTATTGATAGTGGTGCTGATTTAAATGTTATTCAGGAAGGATTAATTCCTACTAGATATTATACCAAAACAACTAATAGTTTATCCCATGCTGGTGGACAGAAATTGGATATCCAATATAAACTTCCTCAAGTTTCTATTTGCATAAATCGAACATGCATAAAAACTAGCTTTTTGTTAGCTAAAGATATTACTAATCAAGTAATACTTGGATCTCCATTTATTACCCAATTATACCCAATTACTTATATTGATAATTTAGGTATTCGTGGTACTTTTGAAGGAAAAGCTATTTTTCTAAAATTATTAGATGCTCCTTCACCACGATACATTAATATTATTCATGATCATATTCAAAATAAAATTCACCAATTACAATTTTTAAAATTTGAAATAAATACTATCACCATAAGTGATCAGTTACAAAATCCTAGATTAAAGGAAAAAATTAAGTTAATAGCACAACAATTTTCTTTAGAGATTTGTAGTGATCACCCCAATGCTTTTTGGAATCGAAAAAAGCATATTATCTCTTTACCCTATGAGGATGATTTTAATGAAAAATTAATCCCTACAAAAGCTCGACCATGTCAAATGAGCTCTGAATATTTGGAATTATGTAAAAAGGAAATAGAATCCCTATTACAGAAAAAGTTAATTAAGCCTTCTAAATCTCCTTGGTCTTGTACTGCTTTTTATGTTAATAAAAAGAGTGAACAAGAACGTGGAGTACCAAGATTGGTTATAAATTATAAACCTTTAAATAAAGTCTTAAAATGGATAAGACATCCCATCCCTAATAAAAAAGATTTATTAGATAGATTATATGATTCTATCATATTTTCAAAATTTGATCTCAAATCGGGATATTGGCAAATACAAGTCAATCAAAGTGATACTTATAAAACTGCTTTTAATGTTCCCATTGGACATTATGAGTGGAATGTAATGCCTTTTGGTTTGAAAAATGCACCTTCTGAATTTCAACAAATCATGAATGATATTTTTACTCCTTATAGCGAGTTTATAATTGTTTATATAGATGATATTTTAGTTTACTCTAAAACAATTGAGCTACATATAAAACATTTAGATATGTTTAAGAAAATTATCATTCACAATGGCTTAGTTATATCTAAACCAAAGATGTCTTTATTTCAAACTGAAATAAGATTCTTAGGCCATAATATTAATAAAGGAAATATAATTCCTATTTCGCGAAGTATAGAATTTGCTTCTAAATTTCCAGATAAAATAATTGATAAAACTCAATTACAAAGATTTTTAGGAAGTCTAAATTATATTTCTGCTTATTATAAAAATTTAACTCAAGATTCAGCTATTCTATATGATAGACTTAAAAAGGTTCCTAAACCTTGGACTGATAAACATACCAAGGCAGTTCAAACTATTAAGCAAAAGGTAAAATACTTACCTTGTTTAATGATAGCAAATCCAAATTGGAATAAAATTATTGAGACAGATGCCTCTGATATTGGATTATGGAGGTATATTGAAACAAATAGATCCTATTTCAAAAAATGAATTTTTAATTAGATTTTATTCTGGTAAATGGAATGACAGTCAGAAAAATTATGCAACTATAGCAAAAGAAGTTCTTGCAATAGTTAAATGTATCTTAAAATTTCAAGATGATTTATATAATCAAAAATTTATAATAAAAACAGTCAGCTAAATTTATGTTAATAAAGACTTTAAACATGATGTCTCTACACAAATGTTTGCTCGTTGGCAAGCTCATTTAGCTCCATTTGATTTCGATATCATATATAAAAAAGGTGAAGAAAATTCTCTTCCAGACTTTTTGACTCGTGAATATTTAAATGCTTGAAATATTTTCAGGTATGAGTCAATCTTCTAGAGGAACTTCCTCTTATAGAGGAAGGGGTGGCCGAGGAAGCCGAGGACAAAATCCAGAGCATATTATAGCTCAACATGGAACACGTAGGCTTATAGCCAGGAATTTATCTCAAGAGCAGGATCCTCTATATCAGGAATTCCTTGCTTTTAGACATCAGAGATAGGGTAATATCCCTGAAACAGAAACAACAGCATCATATGCTAATATCGTTAATAACGATGAAGGAGAATCACATAATTTTATCAAAAATGATTCTCAGGAAATCATATTTTTCCTTGAAGATATTGATCTAAAATGGGGCAATGAACCCTGGAAGATTATGAGCAGGTATATTGACACTGCATCATTTGCTTATGGGACATATAAGTCTCGAAATTATTATGAGCAATTACTCATAAATAATTCATGCGATATTACGCGATTTCCTTTAGGACAAAAGGAAAATTTTACTTTTAGTAAAATCATTATTAAGCGAGTCATAACTCCAACTGAATGGGGAATATCACCTCTTAAGGAAAAAGAATTTGCTTTTCCTAATAATCAGATGATTAAATATAATTATTGGGATTATGTTGAAGCCTTTCATAAAGTCTTCTTCTATGAAAATACTAAGAAACGACATTCGTGGTTTATTAAAATTTGTACTGAAGTATATAAACATGATATTCCAAAATTGGTTTATAAATTGGTGGGGCAAATATGGCACTACGCAAAAAATTTTACCAGAAATTTATAAAACCTATTTTGATGAATGGATTGATTTATCTCCTAAATTAATTCAAATGCAACAACAAAGTTCTGGTATAACAGGAATAGCATCTTTCTATTTCTTTGTTGAATTTTCTATTCCTTGGATTTGGAAATGGTCGCCAGAAGTATCTTATACTGATACTCACATCCCCTGCCTTAAAAGGAATTTTTATTCAAAATTCTGGGATAAAATGTTAAAGGAAAACCCAGACACCAAACAAATGTTTGGAATTGATACTTTGGAACTAATTACGGATACCATTGCTACTTATCAGACGGATAACTTTGTTAAAAATTCGTTTGAGCAACCTTCACCATTTGAGCATATTGCTCGAAAATGTCGAATGAAATCCGAGGTAATGACTAAGGAGAAAATAATTGAAGAATATTTGGAAGCAATGAAGAAGGATATATTAACCAGATTTGATGATGATAACATGTCTGGAAAATCAATTTCAGAAGATTTACAGGATGCACAGGATCCAAATATTCCTTTTGATGATATTTTTGGAACTTTCAAAGCCACCATGATGGAAACTGGGTCTACTGGATCCACTTCAAAAGATAAAGACAAAGCACTATAAAAAGATTCCCCGCATTATTTGGCTCAATGGCAGACAATCTTTAGTGGATATGACTAAAGAGGAATATTACTTTAATAAAGTATTGTACGATGGAATATATTCCATCCACTATCCTATTTTATATGTTAGTGCGTCTACTGTTGTAAATTAGTGTGGTTCCTGTTTGTACTTTTTTATTATTAGTCTGTACTATTTGTATTTTTGGTTTGGAGTCCGGATTTGAAATCCGATGTTTCTCTCCTATATAAGGAGCTTTTATTTTCTTTGTTTAGCAGACTGAAAATCATCTACTCTTGTAATATTCTCGTTTATCTTAATAAACAATTTGCATTTGGTTTCAACTACTTTTATTCTGCTCTTCCTTTCTGTAAGTATTCTATTATCTTTATTTTTGTTTTATCATAAATATTATGATAGGCTAATTATTTACTTGTGTTAGCTTAAATCTCATTTACTTACTTATGCCTTGAATTGGTCCTTTTGTATCTTATGAATAAATCATTATAGGTTGGAATAGTAAAACTGGCATTTAAGAACTATTGTACTATTGCCCGCTTATGACGAGGTGTGTCGATTAAGGTGTTTTTGTACTGTTATAGTTCAAGGATTGACGGTTTTTATATTCTGTAGAAGTCCTAGGTTCATGATGAATTCATAGGAGGTCTCGAATGAAAATATTATATTATATATATAAAACTGTTATATATATAAAATATTATATATAGTATATATTATATATATAAAATAATTATTCTTATGTATAGTATATTATATATATTATTATATAATAATTATTTTATAAAATAATAATATATACGTATATATAATAATTTATATAATAATATATAATTATTAATATATGTATAATAATCGATATATATATATAGATATTATATATTATTATTATTATTATTTATTATTACTATTTTGTAATATGATAATTATTATTATTATTATTTTATTATAATTACATAATATTATATGATTATTACGCATTATTATTATTTTATTAATATTATTATATATATATATAATTAATTATATCTATTTATAATAATTATTATTATATGATTAATGTGTATTATATATTATTATTATTAATAAAATAATATTTAAATTATTATTATAATGTCGAGGGTATTTTAGACATTTTACCAAATAATAAATTTTATCAACCATTTTATCCTCAAACCAAACATCATATAACTTATCACATATTATTTTTACAATCATTTCATACTTTTTAATCTTTACATTACTTATCACATCCTTCAAACCAAACGGTACCCCAATCCTGATAAAAGTTCTTTATAAATATAGCACAGTTATCAAAAATGGTTCTATTAAGGCCCCACTGCGATAGGTTAGGCAATATGTTGGGGTTCAATAATTGCCTCTACTTTGTGATCGGTCGAACACATGACGCTTGTACGAGTGTATGGTTTGAAAAGATTGATGTTGCGCAATTACCCTACTCTATTTATTGGTAAAGCGGTAAGAGTTCGATCCTACAATTGGTATCAGAGTCAAGGCCGTGTGTTCGATTCCCATGAGGTGCAGAGAGTGTAATTATTGGGGGATGGATTGTTGGGGTTCAACAATTATGTGGAACCCCGGATTGTTGAAAGTATAGGGACTACTTTGTCTATAATTATTTTTGAGGTTCAATAATATCAGATGATTCCTCAACCCCGGATTGTATGTATTTGAGTAGGGGTTGTTTTGTGGTGTCATGTTTCCTACAAAATTATCACACTCATTATTTTGAATAAAAGAGTTACCTTCCTGGCATTCCGTTCTTGGATGACTGCCTCCACACAAGTCACGAGTAATGGCTTGAACTTGCATCGCTGCCATGCTCAAGCTATCTAGCCTCTTGTTCAATGCTTCCATTTGGGCGGTCAAAGCAGTTACAACATCCACTTGATAGATTCCAGATTGTCATTGATAGCTATTATAAGCCATCTCTTCAAGAATTTCATAAGTCGCTTCATGCATATTCCTCATAATAGTACTTCCTGATGATGCATCAATCATATAACGATTATCATGAAATAAACCGTTATAAAAAGTTTATACCTGCAGCCAGATGGAAAGGACATGATGTGGGCATCTCCTCAGTAAATCCTTGAAGCGCTCCCATGCTTCATACATTGTTTAAGGATCATGTTGCGCAGATGTAGTGATATCATTGAGCATCTTGGCAGTCTTGGATGGTGGGAAATATTTTAATAGGAACAATTGCACCATCCCATCCCAGGTAGTAATAGATCCTGTAGGCAGTGAAAGTAACAAAGATTTAGGTTTATTCTTTAATGAGAAGGGAAATAGTCGTAACTTGATGGCGTAGACAGTGACGTCATGATGTTTGAACGTGTCGCAGATCTCCAAGAAGTTGAATATGTGAGGGCCCAATCCTAATGATGTGATAAATTATCACACAATGATAATTATAGTGTAAACAGCGGAAGATTAGTTTAACATTTATTAACATGTGGCCTGATAAGTGTGCTTTTTACACTTAATTTGATATATGATTAGGGACGTTTTTATAGTAATTCCTCGAAAATATTACGCGTTTTGGTATATAATTGTATATTTCAGGAATCCAGGTCCAAATGCATAAAAGTTGAGGAATTTAGCTTAAAATGATGAAAAGGGACCAAACCGAGCATAACCGGATATTATCGAACATGGATGAAATATTATATTATCATATATGATATTATAATATAATATATGATATCATATTGAGAGAGGAGTCCGAGATTGAAAAAAACGTGAGCAATAAACAAGACATAAGAAAAAGGGCAGCAGCAACGTGTACAAAAGGAGAAGACTTCAACGTAGGCAAAACTCTCCAAATTCTGAACGAGAGCAACGTACGAGAAGAGCCAGGAAGAGACGTGAGCAAAACGGAGAGAGGATAAGAGCAACTTGGTGATATCAGATTTAAAAGAGGAGATAGACGTGACCAGAAAAGGGGGGCAGCAAGTTACAAAAGGAGAATTCTGGACAGACGAGAAGGGAGGAACGAGAACAGGAGAGTACGTGAGTTCAGAGTGAGGGATACAGACAGGAGACGTGGAGCAAATATATCAGGGAAGAAGCGGAGGAGATCAGAAGATAAGAGTGAAGGAGTTTACGTGAGCAGGAGAAGAGGGAGAAGCGAGGATAAACGTGAACAGCTGATAGAGAGCAGGGGGAGTTTCACGAACGAAGGTGAAGAGATTGAGAAGAGCAGATTACGAAAGTGAGGAGAGGCAGCAGTAGACGTAAATTCTGAGACGAGAGGAAAAGAAACAATCTGAGACAGATACATCGAAGAAAGAAGTGGAGCAGCAAGAGATTGAGAAGAGTTACGGGAATTCTGAAGAGAAGAAACAGATTGAGGGTGAAGAATTACGTGAGCAGCAACGATAATAGTGAACGAGAAGGAGGTGATCAGATTGAGGAGGAACAAAATTCACGTACAGCAAGGAGGCGAAGAACAAGTCACGTACAGCACTACAAAGCGAGAGACGGAGCTACGAGTCGACGACGCGATTGACATCGCTAGTTTATGCGTATTTCTAAACTTTGTTTGATTCTATTTAATTTCCTTATGCTTTTGATATTGAAATACATGATATTGCATTTGATTTTAAATATGTTTCTAGGCTAAGTTTGTTGTCAAGACTTAGGGGATCCTATGTTATGAACCCATGATTTAATTTGAATGTTTTGATTGATTCTTATATATCTAAGTGCATAGATCATTGTTCTTCATGCTTTTAAGGGTTTGGCCATCCTTGAATGATATTAAATTACAATTGAGATCGAGAGATAAAATTGGAATTCGATATAGTGATTTATGCCGTGGATTTCAGACTGATATCGAGAGATGAAGTCAAATACACGTGTGATAGCTATAGATATCTAGTAATCGAAAGCTAGAAGTTTTCACGGATCTTAATACAATATTGTGTTGTTAAATAAGTACACGAGAGTGACTTACTGCAATTTGATATTAGGTTTAATATAACTCGAGAGAGTATATTAGATAAATTTGGAAAACTCGTCACCTTAGATTGTTTGAATTCGATTCTTAACTAATAGGCGAATTGTGGGGGATTACATAGGTGAACCGAAAGTCTTGATAATTGTCTCTATTGATTTCATTCTCATTCTCTATCGTTTGTTTGGATTTATTATTGATTTAATTAGTTAAATTAGTTAATTAGTTATAACCAATTTTCGTAGGCTAAATATAGTTAAACTAATGGAGTTTGGTACTTATTTCCTAGTCCTCGTGGGTTCGACAATCCGTACTTTTCATATCATTATACTAAAACTTGACACCGTGCACTTGCGGTACACAATCGCTACACTGCAAAATACTGTTTAAAATAATAGCGATCAAGTTTTTGGCGCCGTTGCCGGGGACTAGTTTTAATAATATCAAACGAGATTAGTTGACTGTAGTTTAGTCCTTTTATTTTTTATTTTTGGTTTTTGTTTTGTTTGTCTTGTGAGGTACTTGGAGATGCTACATCAACAAGCATTCACAAGATTTGGCCAACAACCATTCGAGCCGTTCTATGCAGCGTGGGGGAGATTCAACGATTTGGCAAGCACGTACCGGTATAATGACTTTCCAAACTACACTCGTCTGCAATATTTTTTCAGTGGTTTGGATGCGGACACACAAGGATGGATATTCAACGGAGCTTTGGCAACTGGTAGTCCTTTGGTTGATAGAGATGAAGACAATGTATTGCACTTGTTTAATGACATGGCGAACTTCGACTACCGGTGGCATTGGAATCCTTCACTGCAGGGTTGGAGCCACCAATACCCACCAAAGCCTCACGACCCTCATTTTACAGACCCACCACTTGAACATCAGGGAGAGACGAGTGACAGTTCTGCGGAAGTCAGTGCTCATTTAGAGGATACGTTACTCAGGTTTATGGCATCATGTGAGACAAAGATTGAAAGTCAGACCAACTCAATGCGTCATCTGGAGCAGCAAATGGTGAGCCTCATGGAAACCTTATCAGCAAGCTGCCAAGAGAATGAGACGATACCTACTAGGGAAGAGGAGACGAATCAAGTTGGGTTTCATGACGATGATCACTCAAACAACCAAGTTTGGGGGAGTGATCCTAATACTGTGGAAGATTTAAGGGAACTTGAGCCTCTTCAAGAGATTGAGCCTACTTTAGAGACATTATCTGAGGAGTTCCCATGTGAAGATGAGTCGAGTGTGATGTTGGAGAAGGAAGAGACTTTCGAGGATTCCGATTTGAGCCCATCAATGGAGACATGTTCTATGTCATATGTGGATCCGTATTTTCCATCGATGCCAACTTCACCGCACTACATCCTCCAAGATATGAAGCCAAGTCAAGAATCATTCTCCCATACCTACCATTTCATGAAGAAAGTTGTTGGAGCAACGATCCTACACTGTTATATTCATGCCAATCTTGAGGGCATACTGAGTGAAGACCCATTCGTGGTATCATACGATACTTACTATGGGCGGCAACCGCTCTTTGATGGTTGCTTCTGATGGTCAAGCCGACGACTAAAAATCAGCGCTTCTTGGGAGGCAACCCAAGCGTATCCTTTTACTATTCAGTTTTTTTTACTTTTAGTTTTTGCATTTAGTTTGTTTATCTCTCGTGTCGACTATTTTATTTGCGTTCTTCTCTTGCTAGGTACTCAGTTGGAGCGATGAACCCTACAACAGTGGAGCTTTCAAAGGCCGACCTTCCTCAACCCTCATGCAAGCGTCTTGATCAGGGGAGTTTACTTTTTCCCTTTTGATTCTTTTAAACATCGATGACAATATTTGATTTAAGTTTGGGGGAGTGGCTTGCATGTTTACTTGTTTTATCCATATGTTGTGTGCTTAATTGACACTTGAATCGTCCGAATATTATGAGCTAAATTTATTTTATTTTATTTTATGAGTTCAATTAGTAAGATAAGAACAAATAAATAGTATCTATTCCATGATGATATTAGTCTCACTATGCATGTCAACTTGAGTTTTGATGATTGTAAGACTTGTTTGTGAATATCTTGTTTTGAGTAGCATGTCAAAGATGAGGAATATTTTGAGCACATTTGAGTCATAATCTTGTGAATTGCATTTGTAGTAGTGAAATTTTTTGTGAACTTGATGAATTGTTTTGAGCATCTTAGAATACCTTGAAACTATTTGATGATGACACTTCAAGGCGAAATTTTATAGTTATGAACTTGACTTGGAAATGATTTAGGCGATCTTTGAACCGTTTGAGCCTTTAAAGCTTACCATGCATATATCAATCTCTAGTGTCCCATTTTGAGCCTAATTGAAAAAGAATGGTGTATGTTTAACATGCTATTAGCCCCATTCAACATTTTTTGGCAACTCATTATACCCACCTTTATGAGCCTAAATTGAAAAGAATTATCTTTACCCAAAGGGAGTATAATGAAACTCATTAGATGCACATAATTTGTTATATGTTGATGAGCTTATTGTTGAAAAAAATGATGAATGAGTAAAGAAAAAGATAGATAAAGCCTTGAAAAAAATATATAATTAAGACCCAAAGTGGCCAAGGCTAAAAGAGAAAAAGAAGAGAAGCTCAAGTTGTGCTAACAATATGAATTTTACATGATTATACTATCTTCTTTGTGCTATCCTATCTTTTCTTTGAAGCCAAACACCTAGGCCTAACGCTACAAGCTTAAAAAGACCTATTGATCCAAGTCTAGGGAGTGACTACATTAGTGGAGAAGCTGTTTGAGAATAGGACTATAGGGTGCTCAATGATAATCTTAACTTTCATTACCTAGCATGATTTGATCTATGAAAATTGCATGAAACTTGAAAGTGACAATAGCACACACGCACGTTCTGATTCAGAGACATGTTGCTTGATCTAGGAGAAAACACAACTTGTTAAACTTTCTAATATATTCTTCTTCGTCTGCAAATGAGATGTCTGAGCTCCATGATTGACTATGAATTGGTTTATTTGAGTCTTCAATATTGAACTCTACTTTGTGATTTTAATTTCTTGCTCGAGACGATCAAGTTTAAGTTTGGGGGAGTTGATAAGTGTGCTTTTTACACTTAATTTGATATATGATTAGGGACGTTTTTATAGTAATTCCTCGAAAATATTACGCGTTTTGGTATATAATTGTATATTTCAGGAATCCAGGTCCAAATGCATAAAAGTTGAGGAATTTAGCTTAAAATGATGAAAAGGGACCAAACCGAGCATAACCGGATATTATCGAACATGGATGAAATATTATATTATCATATATGATATTATAATATAATATATGATATCATATTGAGAGAGGAGTCCGAGATTGAAAAAAACGTGAGCAATAAACAAGACATAAGAAAAAGGGCAGCAGCAACGTGTACAAAAGGAGAAGACTTCAACGTAGGCAAAACTCTCCAAATTCTGAACGAGAGCAACGTACGAGAAGAGCCAGGAAGAGACGTGAGCAAAACGGAGAGAGGATAAGAGCAACTTGGTGATATCAGATTTAAAAGAGGAGATAGACGTGACCAGAAAAGGGGGGCAGCAAGTTACAAAAGGAGAATTCTGGACAGACGAGAAGGGAGGAACGAGAACAGGAGAGTACGTGAGTTCAGAGTGAGGGATACAGACAGGAGACGTGGAGCAAATATATCAGGGAAGAAGCGGAGGAGATCAGAAGATAAGAGTGAAGGAGTTTACGTGAGCAGGAGAAGAGGGAGAAGCGAGGATAAACGTGAACAGCTGATAGAGAGCAGGGGGAGTTTCACGAACGAAGGTGAAGAGATTGAGAAGAGCAGATTACGAAAGTGAGGAGAGGCAGCAGTAGACGTAAATTCTGAGACGAGAGGAAAAGAAACAATCTGAGACAGATACATCGAAGAAAGAAGTGGAGCAGCAAGAGATTGAGAAGAGTTACGGGAATTCTGAAGAGAAGAAACAGATTGAGGGTGAAGAATTACGTGAGCAGCAACGATAATAGTGAACGAGAAGGAGGTGATCAGATTGAGGAGGAACAAAATTCACGTACAGCAAGGAGGCGAAGAACAAGTCACGTACAGCACTACAAAGCGAGAGACGGAGCTACGAGTCGACGACGCGATTGACATCGCTAGTTTATGCGTATTTCTAAACTTTGTTTGATTCTATTTAATTTCCTTATGCTTTTGATATTGAAATACATGATATTGCATTTGATTTTAAATATGTTTCTAGGCTAAGTTTGTTGTCAAGACTTAGGGGATCCTATGTTATGAACCCATGATTTAATTTGAATGTTTTGATTGATTCTTATATATCTAAGTGCATAGATCATTGTTCTTCATGCTTTTAAGGGTTTGGCCATCCTTGAATGATATTAAATTACAATTGAGATCGAGAGATAAAATTGGAATTCGATATAGTGATTTATGCCGTGGATTTCAGACTGATATCGAGAGATGAAGTCAAATACACGTGTGATAGCTATAGATATCTAGTAATCGAAAGCTAGAAGTTTTCACGGATCTTAATACAATATTGTGTTGTTAAATAAGTACACGAGAGTGACTTACTGCAATTTGATATTAGGTTTAATATAACTCGAGAGAGTATATTAGATAAATTTGGAAAACTCGTCACCTTAGATTGTTTGAATTCGATTCTTAACTAATAGGCGAATTGTGGGGGATTACATAGGTGAACCGAAAGTCTTGATAATTGTCTCTATTGATTTCATTCTCATTCTCTATCGTTTGTTTGGATTTATTATTGATTTAATTAGTTAAATTAGTTAATTAGTTATAACCAATTTTCGTAGGCTAAATATAGTTAAACTAATGGAGTTTGGTACTTATTTCCTAGTCCTCGTGGGTTCGACAATCCGTACTTTTCATATCATTATACTAAAACTTGACACCGTGCACTTGCGGTACACAATCGCTACACTGCAAAATACTGTTTAAAATAATAGCGATCATGGCCCTAAAAATTTCGGCATGACCTCGTCACACGAGAAACATACCACCGATACCAATAGTCAAAATATATATATATATACCATTTGTTTCATCTCCATCAACACAAATCAAACTATGAAACACATATCCATACTGAGCAAAATAAACTAAATATACATAAACTCCTTACACTCCAGGGACACACCCCTGGTACATATACGACTGGGATAAAAAGGAAAATAAACCTCTCAAGTGTGGCTCCCACCGGATGTACCTTGTCTGGGATCCTGACCACCTGTACTACCTGCCATTGTCCACACACAAAGACAACAACAGCCCCCCTTGGGGGCGAGCCAAAGCCCAATATGGAACGATCATAGAATATACAACATGTATCTAGAAAATGTGATATCTGATGTAATGCAATGCAATGCAATGCAATGCATGTCGTGTCGGTATCAGGTCAATCACCCATCCACTGGGTGTATCAGAATCAATCAAATCGCTATCAAACCATAGTAGCTCGAGCCTGCCAAGCATAAGGGATAATCAGTGATGCATCGTCAAAGCGTCATCACATCCCAAGTCTCGACATAGTCAGGGACATACACGGGATGACATCAACAAGGTGCCACCAATCCTCGTCTCAACAAATCATGGTAATCAGAGGAGACCACGATTCTCTATACCTTTCGGGCCATTTAATACCGGCCATAGTATCGCGGTACCAATCTCCAATGATTATCCCAGAATCCAGAAATAAACAGGGTATTTAAGGATCATAGCTCAACGTGCATGTCATGCATCGATGTATGTATAAAAATGATGTGTGTTAACAAAACATTTAATTTCATACACCGACGTGTCAATTCATGAATGCTATGAATGCCACATAATTTAAATAAAATCACGTAGCCACATAATCTCACGTAATTCACAGAAGTCAACAAATCATATATCAAATGATACAGATACCTGTCGTATGTTACTCGATCGCAACATACCTTATTTCTCGGGCTCAATCGGTTTACATTGAATAGTTGAATCTATATATTCAAAATAAGATCAACTGAATCATTCTTCTTTATTAGGAATCACAATTCAATGTTAATAGATTGCCCCACCCTTTACTGTGTTCGAAATATTCCCACTATCAAAGCACAAAAGTCATCATTTTAATGCATCGACTTTATGTATTTTAGTTTATTTCACCCAATGTGGATATCTGTTTAGTAGTTTGACTGGTGTATGTTGGATATGAACTGATGATATATATTTTCAGTATATGTTGATTTGTGTTGGTGGTATGTTCCTCGTGCGATGAGGTCATGCCGAAATTTTTAGGGCCACGTGTTAATAAATAGTAAATAAATCTTCCGCTGTTTACGCTATAATTATCATTGTGTGATCATTAATCACATGATTAGGATTGGGCCCTCACAGAATATGTGGGTGTTGGGGTCATCAATAGCCGATCCCCAAAATAGATTGAGTGCTGGATCATTTGTATGATAGCATACTTGATTTTAAAGTTATTTGCCTGAATGCTGTGTCACTATACAATGATACAAGGAACGAAGGATGAGCATAATCCATGAGTGATTGTCTAATAGGTTCCTCCTTGTTTCTCTGTTCATCTTCGCCGTCTCTTCCTTGGTTGTTATCCGCCATTGTTCGAGCTTCTCGTAGTCTCCTAAGAAAAGTTCTCTCAATTTCTGGATCAACAAGCTCAAGAATAGGCTTGCTGCTCCTTAGCATGCACCAAGAAACAACCACAACATCAATCAAACAAAGAGCAATAGTAGAATAAAAACAATCGAAACAAAAGTAATAAAAATTGCTTAATTGCAGTCAACTAATCTAGTATGATATTACTTTAAACTAGTCCCCGGCAACGGTGCCAAAAACTTGATCACGATTTTATTTAAACAATAAATTTCCATGTAGCGCGATTATACAGCAAGTGCACGATTGTCAAGTTTTAGTACAGTTTATAGAAGTAGGGAGGTCGTACACACATGGACTAAAAAGTAAGTACAATCACATAGTTTAACTATATTTAACTAATAATTTGTGAGTGATTATTATACTAAGGCAAAATTTGAAGTGATGGATGAGATAGTAATGTAAAGATTAAAAAGTTATGTATTGGAGGACAAGATGGTTGATAATGATTATTGTTTGGTATAATAACTAAAATACCCACAATACTATAATATATATATATATATATATATATATATATGAATTTTAATAATAATATGTCATAATTAATATATATGTTAGTTCCGGATTTTAAAGATGACAAAACGAATCAGAACGGATCGATGAACATCACCCTGACCAGATCGAAGCTTCAGATCGATCTCAACACTAATCAGATCAGAGCAGACAAGGTTGAATAAGCTTTGCTCTTCAGTCCGAATCATTAACGGTTATTTATTGAAGCATTTAATGTTGCAATTAATGCTGAAAAAGACCAAGGACTGAAGATTACCGTAAAAGGTAAGAAGACAAAGAAGAGCTTACCTGACAGTCGCCGAAAGCATGAACCAGAATGGCAAGTGCCTAAAGAATAAGACTGTAGCTTATTCAGAGTTTAAGCAGAGTCAAGAGTTGCACGGAAAAGGAAATACTGTCGTTGGTACAATCAACTATATAAGGATGCAACTAAAGAGCTCAAGAAGACTGACTGATCAATCAAGAAACGAAAAGAAAGCAAAACAGCACAAGCTTACAAGTCCAGATATTCTTGAGCCGAAAGTTTTCATAAGCACAAGCATATTGTAATATTTGATCATCTCAGGATCATTGTGTGCATAGACAAAATTAGTCTATCTTTTGTATTCTTTACTAAGATAGAGAAGTGAGAATCAATTGTAACTGTCAGACAGTGTATGTCTGAACAGATCGAGAGACTAGGAGTTTCAGTCTGGTAGTGAGGTAAATCCAGCTGAATCGGGTTTGTACAACAGGATTGTATAAATCAAAGTCTTCTAGTGGAATCCTTCCTTAATTGGAAGAAGGGGAGACGTAGAAGGATTACACCGCCTTCAAACTTCCAGAAACATATTCTGTCTTTTATCATTCGGCACTCGTTATACTCTTCAAGCCATCGAGCCGTTCTTACTAATCTAAGAACAGACCGCTCCGCACTAAAATATTCAGTGGTCTGTTCTGCAGAAAAGTTGATTAAGAAATAGATTTCTTTCACTAACCCGAGAGAAATAAAAAAGGATTTATTTTAAAGGAGTGTTCATTCACCCCCCCTCTAAACACTCTGGACCGATCCTAACAAGTGGTATCAGAGCAGGTCATCTTAATCATCAAAGATACTTGGACTGATGGCATCATTCAACAAGATTCTCATGTTCTCAAAAGAAGACTATGATGATTGGAGAATCGGAATGCAAGCTTATCTGGCAGCACAGGATGACGATATGTGGTTCGTCATCACTGATGGACCAATGAAAATTCTGAAAGTCAATACAGCAGCCGCCATTAGTGGTGGTGAACCCCAAATGGTCGAGAATGACAGATCCCTCTGGACGAATGAAGAAAGAAAGAAAGCAAATCTAGACAACGTTGCCAAAGACATCTTGTTCAAGACGTTGGACAAGAATATGTTCAGTAAAATCAAAATGAGCTCAACTGCTAAAGAAATCTGGGAGAAGATAGCACAGCTATGTGAAGGGAACGACCAGACTAAGGAAAACAAGCTGACTGTTGCTCTACAAAAATTTGAGAGCATAAAAATGAAGATTGGAGAAACTCTAAACGAGTTTGATGAAAGAGTCACTGACATTATCAATGAACTAAATGGTCTGGGCAAGGAATACTCTAACAGAGAGATTGCTCTGAAAGTAATGAGAGCATTGCCAAAAGAATGGGACGTCAAGACCATGCAATGAGGGAGTCTAAAGATCTGAACAAAATTGAACTTCATGATCTGTTCGCAGATCTTAAGGCGTATGAGTTCGAACTGATCACCAGAGGTGAAGCAGAGCCATTCATCTCTCAACCAAATAAAGCACTGGCAGCCATTCCAGACCAGACTACTCCCTCAACAGATCGATCTATCGAACAGATAAGTAATGATGCTATGTCATTATTTATCAAGAAATTTGGTAAATTCATGTCTAAAAATAAACGGAATCTCAAATCTTCTCATCACTATAAATCTAGAAAAGACGATGTGTTAATGATCAGGCTTGCTACAATTGTGGTAAGACCGGGCACTTTATTGCAGATTGCACAAGACCGAAGAAAGATGAACGAAAAGAAAAGCATCATGATGACAAGAAAAGAAGCACTACAAAGATCATAAAAATCATCATGGGAAGTCCCAAAAGGTCCTAGTAGCAGAGGAAGGTAACAGCAAGTGGGCTCAGACTGACTCAGATTCAGAAAGCTCCGAATATTCATCCAACGAAAGCGAAGAGGATATTCAATGTCTAATGGCAGACGAAGAAATGAGTCAAACAGATGAGGTATTCGATCTTGACTCAAATGAGTTCACACGTGAAGAGCTTATGTCCGCACTGCAAGACATGGCTAATGATTATAGAATTTTAGCTGAATCATTTGAGAAAACTAAAGCTAAAGCCAATGATCAAATAGATGAGCACATCAAACCAAGCTGCTCTGAGCTAGGTGAGTGCAATAATCTACAGATCGAGCTGAACAAGCTGAAAATCTCTTACGATCAGCTCCATGAATAAAACAAGAGAATTAACATACAAAATGCTAAGCTTTCTCATATTTTCAAAACATGGACAAAATCAAGAGCATCACTGGAAGAATTGCAAGAGGTACAAAGAAATGTCGGTGATATCACCGGCATAGGCTTTGATATCAATGATTCCACCAAAGATGAATCTGAATCGTTGCTGGTAAAGAACAAAATCAAACCGATGACATTTGTTAGATCCAGCACGGTATATG
This sequence comes from Haberlea rhodopensis, assembly GCA_907163345.1. Classification (NCBI taxonomy): domain Eukaryota; kingdom Viridiplantae; phylum Streptophyta; class Magnoliopsida; order Lamiales; family Gesneriaceae; genus Haberlea; species Haberlea rhodopensis. Next base: position 1,466,841 of record CAJQUN010000141.1, on the reverse strand, counting down.
AAACCGAAGTGCCTACAATTCAAATGGGAGTCTCCTTCGGGGATCAAGGTTTGAGAAAAGGAATTGGATACGTTGACCAAGCCAAAGGAAAGGCACCAGCAAGCTTTGTGTCTATCAGACCAAACCTAAAGGTGCATGATCTAAGGCAAGGAAGACCATCCAACTACTATAACTCAAAACTAGTTCAACGAAGATATAGATTAGCTTATAAGAATCAAAGGCCTCAATATCGCACACATCATCACACACAATATCGAAACAGATCAGCTCACATCACACCAGACACACACAAGCCATTAAAGCTGATTCAGGTGTGGGTTCCCAAAGGGCTAATCCGTTCTGGACCCAAGTAGGATTGGGTACCAACAGTAATTATGTTTGATGACAGGTACCGAAGAAACTAGTATCAGACTGGTGATGTGACTAGAAATAGACACATCTTTAGTGCTTAATTGTCTACGATTTGGTAGGTTTTGATAGATAATTTGATACGTATGCTACCTAATCGTATATTTGTGTAAATGTAGGTACAATCGAAGAAAACAAGCTAAAACGATGTGTAAAGACCAAGAAGGGACATGGACATGACAAGGACTCAAAGTTGATCAAGAAAAGGGAATGTAATTTTGGAGGTGGCAATCGATCGCCCGGAAGAGGAGATTCGAAATGACGCGTATGAAAGTGCCAGATGTTACAAAGAGAAGACAAAGGATTTTCACGACAAGATGATCTCTAGGAGGAATTTTGAAGTTGGTCAGAAAGTTCTCCTTTACCATTCCCGCCTTTGTCTATTTCCAGGTAAGCTTCGTTCCAGGTGGCATGGTCCTTATGTAGTTACTAATGTGTTTTCCCATGGTGCAGTTGAGATTCAGAGCTTGGACACCACGAAGACATTCAAAGTGAATGGTCACCGATTGAAGCACTATTATGAAGGTGTCCAAAATGAAGACGGAGGACGAGTAGACATCAAGGTGGCTCTCGAAGACCCACCTACTTTCGACTGAGGAAGGGGATAGCGTCGGGCAACCGACGTTAAACAGAGGCGCTGCTTGGGAGGCAACCCAAGGGGAGTTAGTTTCTTTTCTCCCTTTTATTTTTATTGCTTTCATAGTTGAACTTTTCTTTTCTCTTGTCTTTTTGCCTTACATTGGGGACAATGTAAGATTTAAGTATGGGGGAGGGATTAGTAGTGTGTTATTGTTTTTCTTATTGCAAAAATACAAAAAAAAAATCGAAAAATTTGAAATATTTTGAGCTCATAGCTAGTAATGAACACATGCTTAGAATCACTAGCCCATGATGAAACCTAATTGATATCATGCATGCTTTTGAACATAGGTGAATTGTTAACCTTGGAACACTTTGAACTCTAATGCAAAGTTTACTTTAACTTAGTAGTTGAATATTTTGAGCACATTATTGTCATGGCTTGTGAAGTGTGCATAGCTTAGTGAAGATTGTGTGAACTTTGTAATAGTCTTAAGAAGTCTCTAATACATGCTAGAACTTAACTACATGCTCTTTGAGGCGTATGTCTAGACTACTTGCAAACATGAAAGTGATATAGGCGATCTTTGATGCGATTGTGACTTTCAAGCCTACCATGTAAACAAAATCATTCTTTAGTACCCTTTTTGAACCTTAATGCAAAAGAAATGGAGTATGCTAAGCATACTCAAGACCCCCATTCAACATTTCTTGACTAGCTTATCATCCTACACAAGCCTAAATGTGATTTTAATCCATACCTTTTAAGGGAGTATGATGTATTTCATTCAAATGCACTTGGGAATCATTGAAGTATATTTGTGAGCTTAATTGTCAAAAGAATGGAATGCATGAAAGAAAAAGGGATGCCTTGAAAAAAATAGATAAAAATATGACTCCAAGGGGAGCCAAGGCACAAAAGAAGCAAAGTGTTGAAATAAACCTTGTGAAAAAGAACAAAGTTGAAAAATTCATACAAGAAGAGAAGCTTTTAGTGTGCATTTCATCATACTCTCTTGTTTGAATATCCTTACCCTTTCTTTCATAAGCCAATACCTAGGCCAAGCTACAAGATAATAAAGACCTACTTGATTTATGTTTGCAAAGTAGCTAAGATAGTGGAGAAGAGTGTGCAAGTGAGCTTATACTTGTGTTAGTGTATGACTTGAACTATTATGGCTTTGCATATTTTTGATCTATAATTTGTACACAACACTTGTTTATGACCACACACACACGTTCACTACTTCATTGGGTACGAAATGTTTAGGGATTGAACTTGTTCCACTGTTAACTTTTCACCGCCGTTCATTATTATGCATGTTAAAATTGTTGAGGCATTAAAGTGGGGACAAGTTGCTTTGTTATGAACCTATGAGCCAACCAAAAATATTGTAGTTTTATTTGTTTACTCGAGGTCGAGTAAAGAGTAAGTATGTGGGAGTTTGATGTGACTAGAAATAGACACATCTTTAGTGCTTAATTGTCTACGATTTGGTAGGTTTTGATAGATTTGTTACGTATGCTACCTAATCGTATATTTGTGTAAATGTAGGTACAATCGAAGAAAACAAGCTAAAAACGATGTGTAAAGACCAAGAAGGGACATGGACATGACAAGGACTCAAAGTTGATCAAGAAAAGGGCAAAAATGTAATTTTGGAGGTGGCAATCGATCGCCCGGAAGAGGAAATCGATCGCCTATGGACGGAAACTTTTGCAACAAAATTCACGAGCCAACGATCGATCGCGAAGAAGTGGCGATCGATCGCCCAAGTCTACTGGAGCTCAGCGATCGATCGCGATAAAGTGGCGATCGATCGCCTCAAGAAATTCGCTGAAAAAAAATATAACTAGCGATCGATCGCCACACATCAGGCGATCGATCGCCGAAGAGTCCGGAAATTACGAAATTGAGTCTTTTACCATGTTTAAAAGAATGTATCCCATTTTTATCACTCCCATACCCTAAAACTCGAGACTAAGCCTCATTAGCAGCAGTTTTTGATAGTTTTTCATACTCTTAGAATAATTTGAGATTTTAGATTAATTTTCTTTCAAGTTTTATTCAAGAACAACGAAGAACGGAACCGGAATCGACAAGCCGGAATCGTGATTTATATTAGTAATTTCTTTTCCTTTATTTGTTTAATGTTTTCCATCGAATTTTTATTGTTTTTAGATTTAATTATGCTAGGCTAAAACCCTTTGATTCTTGGTTGAAGGGATACCTACTTTTGGATTTGAACTTTTATGAGAATTCAGTTTGATTGTCGAATTAGATTTTGATTTCAATTTGTTTCTCAAATTTCAAATTCCATGATTGTTGTGTTTGTGTATTAGACCGATCACCTAATATTCAATTGCATAATCGATAGTTTGTTAAGAAACAACTAAGATCAATAATTAACCGGCTGTAGGTGTTATTGAATTCTTAGGAGAAACGGTTGAGTAATCAATTTTAACGGCTGTAGTTTTCATTGATTAGATTTATCGAACTCATTAATTTTGAAACTATCATTGATTTAATCATTAACGGCTGTAGTGGTGATTAAAGATTTGGTAAGGGTTGAATTGAATGATGTTTTCTCTTTGACTACGAATAAGATGAGTAGGAATTGAATTTCCAATCGATAGATAATTGAAAGAATTCGAATGTTTTGATTTTATGACTAAAAGATAATTTTCCAAAAGTATGGTTACCTGGAAACCAAGAATCGCTTCGCTCTCATAAGTTTAAATCATCTTAGTTAATCTCGTTAATTAGTTTAATTATAGAATTTGCTTAGTAGTAATCATTCATCCTAAAACCCCCTTGTTACTATTCGTTTTTGGCACGAAATAAATTTACCTTCCCTGTGAGATCGATCCCTACTACATATTTTTGTTATTAACTGAAGAAGGGTTAATTTGGGCGTACACGATAAGCGCTACCAAATTTTGGCGCCGTTGCCTGGGAAGGCAACATTTATTAGTGTCGATTTTTTCTATTTCGTTTTTTTTTTGTTATTTGCTTTCCCGCACGACTACTGAGGTTTGTTGATGAGTACAGGTGGATCGTTTGATTACAAGGATAATTCATATTACGATCCAGAAATTGAGAGGACGCTGCATCAAAGAAGGAGAGATACTCGGAGACAAGAAGAAGAGGAAAGGCACAATATGGCTGCGAACCAAAGTCTACGCCAACTGGCCAATCCAGATTTGGACCAACAACCTCTTTGCATAAATTTTCCTGCTTTTGCAACTAATGTAAGTTTTGAACTTAAATCGGGACTTATACATTTGTTGCCTTCTTTTCATGGACTCGCGGGCGAGGATCCTCACAAGCATCTGATGGAGTTTCATGTGGTTTGCACCACTATGAAACCGACGGGAATTACTGAGGATCAGATCAAGTTAAGGGCTTTCCCTTTTTCTCTAAAGGACGCGGCGAAAGACTGGCTCTTCTACCTACCACCAGGATCCATCACAACATGGACGGACCTCCAAAGAACGTTTTTGGAGAAGTACTTTCCAGCATCAAGAGCGGCTAACATACGCAAGGAGATCTACTCCATTAGACAATTCAGTGGAGAAACATTGCATGAGTATTGGGAATGCTTCAAAAAGTTGTGTGCAAGTTGCCCACAACACCAGATAAGTGCACACTTACTCATTCAATACTTTTATGAAGGTTTATTGTCTAGTGACAGGAAATTAGTCGATGCTGCGAGTGGGGGAGCCTTTGTCGATAAAACACCGGATGATGCGCGAAGCTTGATAGCCAATATGGCGACCAACTCACAGCAGTTTGGCAACTTTCGAGAGGAACCAGCACAAAGGAAACAAGGGGAGGTAAATGTTTCCAGCCTTGAACAACAACTGATAGATTTGACGTTTCTTGTGCGTGGTATGGCAGGTGGCAATGTGGGAAAGGTAAAACCTTGTGGTATATGTTTGGAGATGAGTCATACCACTGATGCATGTCCATCACTTCAAGAGACATCAGCTGAGCAAGTGCATGCAGCAGGGGGATTTCCGGGACAACCCCAACGAAGACATGACCCTTACTCCAACACATACAATCCAGGATGGAGAGACCACCCTAACTTGAGTTATGGACCACAATCGATAAATCACGTGCCTCCTCAAGCGCCACAACAACACCCTCCGCCATACAGACCACCTTTTCAGAGGGCACAACAACAACCCAATTATCCTTCTACTACTGACAGGTTAGATGTTATAATTCAAGATCTTGCTCACAATGTTACTAAATTTCAACAGGAAACAAGATCGAGTATTCAAACCTTGAATACCCAAGTGGGTCAAATAGCCACTGCACTTAATAGAGTTGAAGCTACCGGATCAACCACTCTACCATCCCAAACAGTGGTGAATCCGAGAGAAAATGTAAATGCAGTCACAACTAGGAGTGGGAAGGAATTGGAGGTGCCAGAGAAGATAGAGAAATAACCATCAAAGGGTGAGGAAGAAAAGGAAAAGGAAGTTGGAGGAAAGACCGGGATAGAACACGAGGCACCAAAAGGTAAGCCTCCTTCTTTTTCTGAGTATAAAGTACCACCCCCTTTTCCCCAAGCTTTGAAAGATAACAGGAAAGACGCTGGACTCAAAGGCTTGTATGAGACCTTCCGAAGATGTGAGATAAACATCCCATTGCTGGACGTCATTCAACAAGTACCTCGCTATGCAAAGTTTCTAAAGGAATTGTGTACTGCCAAGAGGAGTCATCGATTGAAGGGACCCCAGAAGGTTGAACTAGGTGAAAACGTTTCAGCGGTGATACAGAGAAAAATCCCAACCAAGTGTAAGGATCCAGGTATGTTCTCTATCCCGTGCACCATTGGTACCACTCGACTTGAAAAAGCCATGTTAGATCTAGGAGCATCAATTAATGTTATGCCATATTCTATATATGCTTCTTTACAACTTGGTCCCTTGAGTCCTACTGGAGTGGTAATTCAATTAGCGGATAGGTCTAGTGCATATCCTAGGGGTTTAATTGAAGATGTGTTGGTACAAGTAAATGAACTAGTCTTCCCCGCTGATTTTTATATCCTTGACATGGAAAATGGTGATAAGAGTAGTCCTATATTGTTAGGAAGACCATTCCTCAAAACATCTAAGACTAAGATAGATGTGTATAGTGGTACCCTCACTATGGAGTTTGATGGTGAGATTGTTACATTTAACATCTATGATGCCATGAAATATCCTTGCAATAATGATGATACTGTGTACTCTGTTGATGTTATTGATTACCTGTCCCAGGAAGTTTTTGAGAAGGGAAAGATGAACTGGAACGCACTCTTACCACGGACATGGAGAAAGAAGACTACGCCACACCCCTCATGGACGAAGTGAAGCACACCGTTGATGCACTGGATGATACACCTGAGCTATCTCAGTCAGGTACTGTTTCTTTTATATCATTACCTGTTTCTAATACCAGGATTCCCCCATCTATTTTGCAGGCACCCAAAATCGAGCTTAAGCCGCTGCCAACTCATCTCAAGTACGTATTCCTTGGTGAAGGTAATACACTACCAGTGATCATCTCCAGCAAGTTGGGGGATGATCAAGAGAAGGACCTGATTCATGTGCTAAAGGAGCACAAGACTGCTATAGGCTGGACCATTGCAGACATACAGGGAATCAGTCCCTCCACATGCATGCACCGGATTTTACTGGAGGAAGGAGGAAGCCCCACACGTCAACCACAAAGGAAGCTGAACCCACCCATGATGGATGTGGTGAAGGAAGAAATTCTGAAACTCTTATCAGTTGGCGTGATATATCCTATATCTGATAGCCAATGGGTTAGTCCGGTACAAGTGGTTCCTAAGAAGACCGGTATTACTGTGATCAAGAATAAAGACGATGAACTTATACCCACACGCATTCAAAATGGCTGGCGCGTGTGCATTGACTACCGGAAGCTCAACGCTGTGACTCGAAAGGACCACTTCCCTCTACCTTTTATTGATCAAATGCTTGAGAGGTTAGCATGCCATTCATTTTACTGTTTTCTTGACGGTTACTCGGGCTATTTTCAGATTGCAATCGCTCCGGAGGACCAAGAAAAGACCACCTTCACATGTCCGTTCGGCACATTCGCATACCGTCGCATGCCCTTTGGCCTCTGCAATGCCCCAGCTACTTTCCAACGGTGTATGGTCAGTATCTTTTCTGAGTTTATTGAACATATCTTAGAAGTATTCATGGATGATTTTACTGTTTACGGTAACTCATTCAAGGATTGCTTATCTAGCCTTACACTGGTTTTGAAGAAGTGCATCGATACTAACCTTGTTTTAAATTCTGAAAATGTCATTTTATGGTCGAACAAGGTATAGTGCTAGGTCATGTTGTGTCTGCCAATGGTATAGAGGTCGATAAGGCGAAAATTGATGTCATGCAATCTTTACCTTATCCTACTTGTGTTCGGGATGTGCGCTCGTTTCTTGGTCATGCAGGTTTTTACAGGAGGTACATCAAAGACTTTGCCAAGATAGCTACACCTTTGTGTAAGCTACTACAAAAGGATGTCCCGTTTGAGATGACTAACGAAGGCAAGAGCGCTTTTGATACACTGAAGAAGTCATTGACTTCTACCCCTATTATCCAACCACCCGACTGGAACAAGCCTTTCGAGATCATGTGCGATGCAAGTGATTATGCGGTTGGTGCTATCTTGGGTCAAAAAGAGGGCAATGCTTCACATGCCATCTACTACGCATCCAAAACCTTGAATGACGCCCAACGCAACTACTCTACTACTGAGAAGGAGCTATTAGCAGTTGTTTTTGCTCTTGAAAAATTTAGATCTTATTTACTTGGTACTAAGGTGATTGTTTATTCTGATCATGCAGCTCTTCGCTACCTGATGACGAAGAAGGAGGCAAAACCAAGGTTATTAAGATGGATTTTGCTCTTGAGTGAATTCGACATCCAAATCAAGGATAAGAAGGGCATCGAGAACAAAGTAGCGGACCACTTAAGCCGTCTACCACATTTGGACGATGAGCTGTGTTTGAAGGAGGAGTTTCCGGATGAGCACCTTTTCGCCATACACGACAATTTACCATGGTACGCTCATCTTGTGAATTTTTTAGCTTCTAATGTGCTACCCCATGAACTCTCTAGGGCCCAACGAGCCAAGATCAGAAGTGACGCCAAGTACTACGTCTGGGATGACCCTTACTTATGGAAGAACTGTGCGGACCAAATCATTCGACGATGCATACCCAAGACAGAGGTAAATGCCATTCTTACATTCTGCCACTCATATGCGTGTGGTGGACATTTTGGAGCAAAGAGGACGTCGAGAAAGGTACTGGAATGTGGGTTCTTATGACCCACCCTATTTCGTGACTCATATCTTTTTTGCAAGAATTGTGCACAATGTCAACTGACAGGTAATCTCTCCCAAAGAAAGGAGATGCCCCAACAACCCATTCTCATTTCTGAAATTTTTGATGTGTGGGGCATCGACTTTATGGGACCTTTTCCTATGTCTTTTGGTCATATCTATATACTGCTTGCTGTTGATTATGTATCGAAATGGGTGGAAGCTATAGCTACCCGGACTGATGATTCCAAGGTTGTTGCAGATTTTATCAAGCATAACCTTTACTCTAGATTTGGAATCCCACGAGCCATCATCAGTGATCGAGGGACACACTTCTGCAATCGGACAGTGGAAAGTCTATTCAAGAAATACCACGTAACTCACAAGGTCTCCACTGCCTATCATCCGCAAACAAATGGCCAAGCCGAGGTCTCCAACCGAGAAATCAAGGCCATATTGGAGAAAACCGTCAACCCGACACGGAAAGATTGGAGCTTGAAACTTGATGATGCACTATGGGCCTACAGGACCGCATACAAGACCCCGATAGGTATGTCCCCTTATAGACTGATTTTTGGAAAACCGTGTCATCTTCCTGTAGAGTTGGAGCACAAAGCGTACTGGGCAGTGAAGAACTTCAACATGAACTATGATGAAAGTGGAGTGCATAGGAAGCTGCAATTGCAAGAGCTCGAGGAGATTCGAAATGATTCATATGAAAGTGCCAGATGTTACAAAGAGAAGACAAAGGATTTTCACGACAAGATGATCTCTAGGAGGAATTTTGAAGTTGGTCAGAAAGTTCTCCTTTACCATTCCCGCCTTCGTCTATTTCCAGGTAAGCTTCGTTCCAGGTGGCATGGTCCTTATGTAGTTACTAATGTGTTTTCCCATGGTGCAGTTGAGATTCAGAGCTTGGACACCAAGAAGACATTCAAAGTGAATGGTCACCGATTGAAGCACTATTATGAAGGTGTCCAAAATGAAGACGGAGGACGAGTAGACATCAAGGTGGCTCTCGAAGACCCACCTACTTTCGACTGAGGAAGGGGATAGCGTCGGGCCACCGACGTTAAACAGAGGCGCTGCTTGGGAGGCAACCCAAGGGAGTTAGTTTCTTTTCTCCCTTTTATTTTTATTGCTTTCATAGTTGAACTTTTCTTTTCTCTTGTCTTTTTGCCTTACATTGGGGACAATGTAAGATTTAAGTATGGGGGAGGGATTAGTAGTGTGTTATTGTTTTTCTTATTGCAAAAATACAAAAAAAAAATCGAAAAATTTGAAAATTTTGAGCTCATAGCTAGTAATGAACACATGCTTAGAATCACTAGCCCATGATGAAACCTAATTGATATCATGCATGCTTTTGAACATAGGTGAATTGTTAACCTTGGAACACTTTGAACTCTAATGCAAAGTTTACTTTAACTTAGTAGTTGAATAGTTTGATCACATTATTGTCATGGCTTGTGAAGTGTGCATAGCTTAGTGAAGATTGTGTGAACTTTGTAATAGTCTTAAGAAGTCTCTAATACATGCTAGAACTTAACTACATGCTCTTTGAGGCGTATGTTTAGACTACTTGCAAACATGAAAGTGATATAGGCGATCTTTGATGCGATTGTGCCTTTCAAGCCTACCATGTAAACAAAATCATTCTTTAGTACCCTTTTTGAACCTTAATGCAAAAGAAATGGAGTATGCTAAGCATACTCAAGACCCCCATTCAACATTTCTTGACTAGCTTATCATCCTACCCTTTAAGCCTAAATGTGATTTTAATCCATACCTTTTAAGGGAGTATGATGTATTTCATTCAAATGCACTTGGGAATCATTGAAGTATATTTGTGAGCTTAATTGTCAAAAGAATGGAATGCATGAAAGAAAAAGGGATGCCTTGAAAAAAATAGATAAAAATATGACTCCAAGGGGAGCCAAGGCACAAAAGAAGCAAAGTGTTGAAATAAACCTTGTGAAAAAGAACAAAGTTGAAAAATTCATACAAGAAGAGAAGCTTTTAGTGTGCATTTCATCAAACTCTCTTGTTTGAATATCATTACCCTTTCTTTCATAAGCCAATACCTAGGCCAAGCTACAAGCTAATAAAGACCTACTTGATTTATGTTTGCAAGTAGCTAAGATAGTGGAGAAGAGTGTGCAAGTGAGCTTATACTTGTGTTAGTGTATGACTTGAACTATTATGGCTTTGCATATTTTTGATCTATAATTTGTACACAACACTTGTTTATGACCACACACACACGTTCACTACTTCGTTGGGCACGAAATGTTTAGGGATTGAACTTGTTCCACTGTTAACTTTTCACCGCCGTTCATTATTATGCATGTTAAAATTGTTGAGGCATTAAAGTGAGGACAAGTTGCTTTGTTATGAACCTATGAGCCAACCAAAAATATTGTAGTTTTATTTGTTTACTCGAGGTCGAGTAAAGAGTAAGTATGGGGGAGTTTGATGTGACTAGAAATAGACACATCTTTAGTGCTTAATTGTCTCCGATTTGGTAGGTTTTGATAGATATTTTGATACGTATGCTACCTAATCGTATATTTGTGTAAATGTAGGTACAATCGAAGAAAACAAGCTAAAAACGATGTGTAAAGACCAAGAAGGGACATGGACATGACAAGGACTCAAAGTTGATCAAGAAAAGGGCAAAAATGTAATTTTGGAGGTGGCAATCGATCGCCAGGAAGAGGAAATCGATCGCCTATGGACGGAATCTTTTGCAACAAAATTCACGAGCTAGCGATCGATCGCGAAGAAGTGGCGATCGATCGCCCAAGTCTACTGGAGCTCAGCGATCGATCGCGATAAAGTGGCGATCGATCGCCTCAAGAAATTCGCTGAAAAAAAATATAACTAGCGATCGATCGCCACACATCGTGCGATCGATCGCCGAAGAGTCCGGAAATTAGGAAATTGAGTCTTTTACCATGTTTAAAAGATTGTATCCCATTTTTATCACTCCCATACCCTAAAACTCGAGACTAAGCCTCATTAGCAGCAGTTTTTGATAGTTTTTCATACTCTTAGAATAATTTGAGATTTTAGATTAATTTTCTTTCAAGTTTTCTTCAAGAACAACGAAGAACGGAACCGGAATCGACAAGCCGGAATCGTGATTTATATTACTAATTTCTTTTCCTTTATTTGTTTAATGTTTTCCATCGAATTTTTATTTTTTTTAGATTTAATTATGCTAGGCTAAAACCCTTTGATTCTTGGTTGAAGGGATACCTACTTTTGGATTTCAATCTTTTATGAGAATTCGGTTTGATTGTCGAATTAGATTTTGATTTCAATTTGTTTCTCAAATTTCGAATTCCATGATTGTTGTGTTTGTGTATTAGACCGATCACCTAATATTCAATTGCATAATCGATAGTTTGTTAAGAAACAACCAAGATCAATAATTAACCGGCTATAGGTGTTATTGAATTCTTAGGAGAAACGGTTGAGTAATCAATTTTAACGGCTGTAGTTTTCATTGATTAGATTTGTCGAACTCATTAGTTTTGAAACTATCATTGATTTAATCATTAACGGCTGTAGTGGTGATTAAAGATTTGGTAAGGGTTGAATTGAATGCTGTTTTCTCTTTGACTACGAATAAGATGAGTAGGAATTGAATTTCCAATCGATAGATAATTGAAAGAATTCGAATGTTTTGATTTGATGACTAAAAGATAATTTTCCAAAAGTATGGTTACCTGGAAACCAAGAATCGCTTCGCTCTCATAAGTTTAAATCATCTTAGTTAATCTCGTTAATTAGTTTAATTATAGAATTTGCTTAGTAGTAATCATTCATCCTAAAACCCCTTGTTACTATTCGTTTTTGGCACGAAATAAATTTACCTTCCCTGTGAGATCGATCCCTACTTCCACTACTACATATTTTTGTTATTAACTGAAGAAGGGTTAATTTGGGCATACACGATAAGCGCTACCAACTGGTACTTAGACAGTGGGTGTTTTCGTCACATGACAGGAAACATCGAGCTGCTGTCTGAAGTCACAGAATGTACTGGACCCAAGATCATCTTCGGGGATAACTCAAAGGGTAAGACTGTGGGCAATGGTAAGATTGTCCATGGTAATATTACTATCAATGATGTGCTGTTAGTTTAAAATCTATGCTACAATCTGATTAGTATAAGTCAACTATGTTATAATGGTTATGCTGTAGAATTTCACAAACACACTTGCACTGTTAAAACGTCATACGGCATGACCATGCTTGTAGGAATCAGAAATGGAAACACATAGAAAATTAACTGAAATTTTGCTCAACCTGATAATCATACTTGTTTCATCGCGATTAATGATAATAAACACTGGCTATGGCATAAACGCTTGAATAATCTCAACTTTAAGACTATCTCTAGCCTGTGTAAACATGATTTAGTTGGCGGTCTGCCCAAGATCGACTTTGCCAAAGATAAGATCTGCGAAGCTTGTCAAATGGGCAAACAGATCAGATCATCCTTCAAAAACAAGAATGCCAAATCCTCCTCACGTTGCTTAGAACTATTACATATGGACTTGTTTGGTCCTATACCAATAACAAGTTTAGGGGGAATGCGGTATACTCTTGTTGTTATTGATGATTACTCACGTTTTACATGGACTATATTTTTTAGCAGTAAAGATCAGACCGGTCCGAAGTTTATCAAGCTGCTGAAACGCACTCAGAATGAGAAATCATCAAGCATAGATAGGATTCGAAGTGACAAAGGCACTGAATTCTCAAATCAGAATCTTGAATCCTTTCTAGAAGATCAAGGAATTAAGCATGAATTCTCATCCGCTCGAATTCCTCAACAAAATGGAGTTGCAGAACGAAGGAACAGAACGCTTAAGGAGGCAGCAAGGACAATGCTTGCAGATTCTGGAATTTCCCAAAAGTTCTGGGCAGAAGCTGTAAATACTGCATGCTACACTCAAAATCGATCTATGATTAACAAGAAGTTGAATCTTACTCCATATGAAGTATGGACAGGTAACAGACCGTCTATCTCCCACCTTCATGTATTTGGCTGCAAATGCTTCGTTCACAATAATGGTAAGAATCATCTTACAGCATTCGAAGCTAAGTCAGATAATGGAATATACTTAGGATATTCATCCTATAGTAAAGCTTTTCGCATCTTCAATAATCGCACTTTAACTGTAGAAGAATCAGTTCATGTAGTGTTTGATGAATCTTTATGTATTGAGGGTAACAAGGAATCAATTCAAAATCAGATGGAAAATATCCATCTCGAAGCTAACAGTGATGATGAGATTGTAGCTAACAGGTCAAGAGATAATCCACCGGAACCTGAAGTACCAGATAGACCGGATCAAGGCACTGGAGTTCTTCCAGATCGAGCTCCTCCAGATCGAGCCGATCCAGAGATTCTAAACTCTAATGTTAAAGTAGATACTGATAATGTTGCTACTACTCATCCTTCTGGACCAAGATAATCCAGAATCAAGCTATCGATGGACAAAGAGGCATCCACCTGATCTAATAATTGGAAGTCCTTCTGCACCTATAAGAACCAGAGGACAGATGATGGATGAATTCACTCATGCCGCTTTTATATCTAATCTGGAACCCAAAAAGATTGATGAAGCTTTGACTGATTACAACTGGATTAAAGCCATGCAAGAAGAGCTTAATCAATTTGAACAAAATCAAGTCTGAAGTCTAACCCCCAGGCCAAGTGGTCTGCCTGTTATTGGAACCAGATGGGTTTTCAGAAACAAGCTAGACACAGATGGAGTTGTGGTTAGAAACAAGGTCAGACTGGTGGCACAAGGATTCCGACAAGAAGAAGGAATTGACTTCGATGAATCTTTTGCACCAGTCGCCAGACTTGAAGCAATCCAAATATTTCTTGCATATGCTGCTTTTAAAGACTTCAAAGTATATCAAATGGACGTAAAGAGTGCTTTTCTTAATGGTAAGCTTCAGGAGGAAGTCTACATTGAGCAACCTCCTGGATTTCAGAACCACTCATTTCCAGATCATGTATATCTACTGAATAAAGCCGTATATGGACTGAAACAAGCTCCAAGAGCATGGTATGATACTCTGTCTCAATTTCTTCTGAACCACGATTTTCAGATCGGCTCAGTGGATAAACTTTATTTAAATTTATTAAGGGGGAACATACCTTATTAGTTCAAATTTATGTTGACGATATCATTTTTGGGTCAACTAACCCCAAACTCTGCGAGAAATTCTCTAAGTTAATGCAGGGACAGTTTGAGATGAGTATGATGGGAGAACTTTCATTCTTTCTGGGTCTCCAAGTCAAACAGCTCAGCAATGGTATTTTTATCAATCAGACCAAGTATACCAAAGAGCTTCTCAAAAGATTCGGAATGGAGACTTGTTCAACTGCATCAACTCCAATGAGTCCTTCAATTAAGCTAGATAAAGACGAAGGGGGAACAGCAGTTGAAGTAACCATGTATCGAGGACTGATCGGATCGCTCTTGTATCTTACAGCGAGCCGGCCTGATATTATGTTCTCAGTTTGCATGTGCGCTAGATTTCAGTCAGATCCAAAGCAATCACACTTTATTGCTGCTAAGCGCATTCTTAAATACCTAAAAGGATCTCAGAACGTTGGTCTTTGGTATTCCAAAGATTCAAATTTCAGTTTAGTTGGATATTCAGACGCTGACTATGCTGGGTGTAAGATTGATCGCAAAAGCACTAGTGGAACATGTCAATTTCTAGGTGAAAGATTGATCTCATGGTTTAGCAAGAAGCAAACATCTATTGCCACATCTACAGCTGATGCAGAATATCTTGCCGCTGGAAGCTGTTGCGCTCAAATGCTCTGGATTCAACATCAGCTCAAAGACTATGTCATTCAAGCTGTTGAATCTCCGATATTTTGTGACAACACCAGTGCCATTGCTATAACGTATAATCCAGTTTTGCACTCTCGAACAAAGCATATTGATATCAGACATCATTTTATTCGGGATCACGTTGGCAAAAGGAAATTCGGATCGAGCATATTTCAACAGACCATCAAGCAGCAGATATCTTCACCAAACCACTTCCTGAGGCTAAGTTTAATTATTTTCGTCAAATTCTTGGTTTAATAGACTTATCTTGATATTTTAGAGGTATCTTACTTTTTACTTTAAAGATTGTATACTGGCACAGATCGATAATACAACGATCAGAAAGATACAGACCGGTCCGAACTTTCAGACCGATCTCTGTCAAACCTGATATTATCCCATGATCTGTCTGGTCAACCAATCTTTAATACACTAATTGTTTAAAACAGCCCGGACTGATTGATTTTTAACCGCCTTATCTCTCTTTCATCCTGACCGTTTATTTTGAATTACTTAAATATCAGTCATCAAGATACAGACACGTGTCTTCTCTCTCCTATTTAGCGGGCTGAACATCTCTATTTCATTTCACTTTTTACGAATTACTGTTGTCTGTTACTAACTTTCAAATATTTCCAATTTCTTCGCAATCTTCTTTACATACTCAAATGGCCACTATCACTCACAACTCTCTATCTGTTGAGTTCAATGAAATCTACAGGGCTGAAGATCCAGAAATGGTCTCCATGTTCAAATCCTTGGAATCTTCAGGATTAAGGAACTTTCTGGAATGCGGGACGGTGGTTTACGAGTCGGAGATTCGAGAGTTGTTCGCCAATGCTGTGTCTCAGAAGACGTTCATCTCCACCTCCGTCAAGGCAAATCTTTTGACATTTCTCAGTCGACGTTGTCAAAGACCTTTGGTCTTCCCAACACCGGACTGACTGAGTTTGGCCACATCCCTCAGGCCATTATCACCGATCTTCAGGGGAAAGTATCTATTTTTGGCCACAGACTACAACCATCCTTCAAGAAGAAGGAAATGTTATTTCATTTCCAAGTTCTCTGCGAGATTGTTGGCAAGCCACTATTGGGAAAAGCCGGAAGCTATGATGCCGTCACTGCCGAAAAATTCCGGGCCATGGCTGCTATTTACTCCGGACAGAAGATGAACTGGTCCGCGATTTTGTTTGGAGTTCTGCTGGAAACAGTCATTGCCTCCAAACAGGTTGTCTGCTTTGCTGTTTCTCTCAGCAAGCTATTGGAGACACTGGATATCGAGCTGGGGAAGCCGTCTGCTCTCAGCCCCTTCAAGATTCTCAACCCCAAGGATTGGCACTACTGAAGTCCAAAAGTGCTCCACCCACTCCTTCCGATCTGGTGGCTGTCAAGAGTGAAAAGGGACAAGAACAGGCTGCTGCTAGAAAAACTCGAGTCAAGCGCAAACTGACAATCTAGACTGACTCAGAGGAAACTCAGTCTGCTACTTCATCTCCAGCCAAGCCACTTCCAAAGAAGCCAAGAACGGGGATCACCAAGCCCATATCAACCATCAACATCAAAACCCTACCTATCTTACCCACAACAAAAGCCACCCATGCTACCCAACCTTCAACTCAACCTTCAACAGTTCCAACCACTGTACCCAAAGTCACCATCCGAGTCCCTTCTGCCATCCCTATGGTCAAAGGCATTGTTATCACAGAATTGGGAGACTACACTCAATCAGGGATCAAGACCTCGTCTCCTTCCGGCAAAGGCAAGGCAGTTCTCACTGAACCTCTCTCTTCCAAACCCAAGGCAGCCGCTAGGGCTGCTTACCGGGCCGGGTCAAACCGGACCCGGCCCGGATTCGACCGTTAAGTCCGGTCCGAAACCGGAACCGGACTTAACGGTTCCGGTTCGCCCCGGAACCGGTTAGAAACCGGTCCGGGGCGATCCCGAAGAAGCAAACCGGTAGGACCACCGGTTCCGGTCCTACCGGTCCGGTTCCGGTTCCGGTTCCGAAACCGGAACCGGTAGATTTTAAAAAAAAATAATAATAATAATAATAAAAAAATAAAAAAAGAAGAAGGCAACGTTAACATTGTTAACGTTGCCTTCAACGTTAACAAATGTTAACGTTGGCAACGGCTCTTAGCCGTTGCCAACGTTAACTTTTTATTTTTTATTTTTAAAAAAAATTTAATAAAAAAAAAAACTATAAATAGGGGATGTTGTGTTGTGTATTGTTTCATAACAATTCTTGTAACGAAAATTACTCAACTCTCATATTTTTCTCTCAATTGTGCTATTTACAATTTACTTATAGTCTTATATCATAATGGCATCTTCATCTAGCAGTGGTGCTGGTCGTAGCCGGGGTCGTAGTCGGGGTCTCGTTCCGGGTCGTCTATCACTGAGTTCATCTTCTGCAATGAATTTGCCTGTGCCAATTCCTGAGTTAAATGAAAGTTATGATTTTTGTGCTGACCTCAATGTTGGTGGTTCTTCTATGAATGTCGAACCACAACAATCCCAACAACCTGCCGAACCTGTTGCTGCCCAAGCCCAAGAAAGACAACATGTGGAGTCATCCGGAGCCACTACAGCAGCGAGTAGACAACCTACTCGTGCCAAAAGAAGTAAGATATGGGATCACTTTGAACTCGGTCAAAAAGAAGGTACTAATGAATCTGTTGCAATACGTAAATTATGTAAGATCCAGTATTCATATAAAGCCGATGGTTCCAGTGGAGGCACCGGAACATTTAAAAAACACTTAGTAAAAAAACATAATTTTGATGAGACAACATTACAACCATTAAGTCGAGAAGCAACACAAGCACAAATTAATGTTCTTACTGGCACGAATTTTATTTTAACTGCTGAAATTAATCGTAGGTCACTTGTTAGATATGTGATAAGATGTGAACTACCTTTTATACAAGCTGAACGTGCTGGTTTTATTGAATTTGCTTCGTCTATACAACCCATGTTTAAACATATTTCCAGGCACACACTAAAAAGAAATTGTATGGACGTATTTGTTGAATATAGAAATACATTGTTTCAACATCTTTCTAGTTTGCCTTGTAGGGTTAGTTTAACAACTGATATTTGGACAAATGTAAATTCTGATTCATATCTTGTTGTCACTTGTCATTGGATTGATGATAATTGGTGTATGCAAAAAAGGATTTTGTCTTTAGATGAGTTAGATTGTGCACATACTGGTTATGTAATTGCTAAATATGTATTCAACACTTGTAGACATTATGGAATTCAGGATAAGGTATTATTAATCACATTAGACAATGCTGCGAATAACAATTCTGCGATGCGTGATTTAAAGACCTATCTTAAACCAATGCTTGATGGTATTTTTTTTCATGTTAGATGTGCATGTCATGTGATTAATTTGGCTGTTAAAGTTGGTTATGAGGACAATCACTCAGCTTGTATTGACAAAATGAAATACTGCGCTAAATGGTTACGCCCGAGCCGTGTTAAGCGTGATTGGAAACAATTATGTTTATCTAATGGTTTAAAGCATCTTCTTTTTCCATCACCAATAGAAACTAGGTGGAATTCGTTGTACAATTTGTTGAATGCTATGTTACCTTACAAAGATATTTTAACTCCATTTTATAATTCATATCAAATGCCTGATAGCGATGAAAGTATTTATTTGACTAACGAGGATTGGGAATTTGTTGAAAATTGTGTATCATTGTTAGGTACTTTCAAAGAAGCGACGGAACGTTTCTCTGGTGTTACTTATCCAACTTCCGTTTATTTCCTTCCTTTAGTATTTAACATGTTTGATAAATTTATAGAATTTAGAGATGACTATGACTTGCATGCTTTTGTTAGTGCAATGGAAACTAAATTTACAAAGTATTGGGAACAAATCCCACCCGTGCACTGCATCGCAACATTGCTAGATCCTAGTCAATGTTTAACTTCATTTGAGATATTTTTTGAATATTATGCTAAATTTTTGGGGAAGGTTGTTGACGATCAAAAGACGTCTACAATGCAATCTCTCCAAAATATGTTTCAATTGTATTATAATCAACAGGCAAGTGAATCATCGCAACAAAGGCCTGTTGAAGAACAACCCCAAGCTCAATCTAAAGGTGGGGGCATCAATTTGCTTAGAATGCTGGGCAGGAAAAAACTTAAGGGAAAAGGACCTTCTACTAGCACGTCGACTGAGTTGCAAATTTATCTGAATTATCAATTTCTAACCGAAGACAACTTCGACGTCTTACAATGGTGGAAGTCCAATGCAGCACAATTCCCTATCTTAGCCAAAATGGCTAGAGACGTGTATGCTGTACAAGCTTCAAGCGTCGCTTCTGAATCGGCATTCTCAACATGCGGCCGTATTATTGGAGCCTACAGAAGTAGTCTATCAGCTGATTCATTATGCATGCTCACGTTACTTAAAGATTGGTTTGAAGCAGAATGCAAAAATAGAAGAGATGGGACGGTTGACGAATTCGTAAATCATTATGACGAGCAAGAAGAAGAGAACGCCAAAACAATACTTATCAATTATGAAGACTGCTAAGTACTAAATTGTAATATTTTTTTATTTAGATTTTCAATTGTCATGTCTTTACAATTATTTGTATTATGATGCGAAAATTCCCTTACCGCAAGCGCACGGTAGTCAGATGGATGCTAGAAGTATTTAAACACATAGACATGTTTAAATCCGATAAGGATCCGAACCAAACTGGAACCGGTTGGAACCGGAACCGGTTCGATCCGGTTCCTAAACGGACCGGACCGGTTCCGCCCATAACGGGTCCGGAACCGGCCGGTTCCGGACCGGACCAGACCGGTTCCAACCGGTAAGCAGCCCTATCAGCCGCTCAAACTGCAATCGACATCGCCATGGAAGATGTTGAAGAAAAAGTAAAGGAGCTTACTTTGGTGTTTGATGAATATGTTGCATACAGAATGATCAACCACTTTGATCTGTTCTTCGGCAAGCTGAAGAGACTCCAAAAGATGGAACAAGAAGTCCTTAAGGGGAGACTGATGACGTACGAATTGCGGTTCATCGCAAAGACTTGTTCCAGGCTAACCACAGATTCAGACTGGCCAACTTGCTCATTGCAGCCAAGAAGGTAAATTTTGATGCCAACACTCCGACTGCCAAAGATGATGGTGCTGTCATTGCTCAGCTGGAAATGGATATTCATGCTCTTCAATTGGCTGTTCGCTTTCAACGACAGAAACTCAACATATCCACTCCAGTTCCCAGCCCGGATCACCCATCTGCGAGCAAGACTATGGTCGAACCATTCTTTGAGCCACTTCCTTCTGGTACAGCGGAGCAGCCACTGACTAATGTTCCATCTGCAGCAGAGACTGAAGTCATGGATGTCTTGCTGGAATCTCCAACAACTTCCATCCCCCTAGCATCCTCAGTCTCCCACATTCAGCACAGTCCATCCGTCGAACATACGACAGTCGTCTCACCAGACTTCGTCGATCCGGATTTCGTGGTGTCAACCGTTGTTGCAGCGTTACAGGTTGAGGAGCCTACCAGACCTATCACTCCTCCATATCAGTCTGCTGAAGATATGGCATTTTTGGAAGACTTCTCTTCGGACTTGGTTAATTTGATCCGGTCCAAAATACGCCAATCTGATGTGTCTTCACTTGTTCCAATTGCCGCAGAAGTTGATCATACCTCATCGCCATCTGATCACTCTCCAAGCCATCTATCTGATGATGCCCCATCTTTGGCCGAGTCACTTCAACTCCTTTCTGATAACTGTCTATCTCTCTCTCAACGAGTTATAGAAGTTCATCAAAGTCAGAGGGCTACATTCTTGGATTTTGAATCTTTCAAAGAGAAGATGACGGCTAACATTAGCAGTATTCAGCGCGGACTGAATGACTTGTTCTCTCAGCAAGCTTCATATAAAAACAGCCTGAGAAAAGAACAGATCGAGCTGGCCACTGAAGTTCGGGATTCCGTCGCAAAGTCCCTTATTGCTCAAGACACTCGTCTTGATGCTATCAGCGCTCAGCTCGCACAGATCGTCGATTTTCTTCAGGAGATTGCTGCTGACAAAAAGGGGGAAAAGAGAAAGGATTTCAAGCCAGCTCAGTCTTCAGCGAGGAAGTAGATGTCTATTTAAGTCAGACATGTAAATGTATCTCAGATTTTTGTTCAATAAAAATCAGAATTCTTATTTAAGTCTTAGTTCATTTATTTTGAACAAAATGGCTTAATCAATCCGAACTACAACTTAAATCAGTTCATTTATTTTGAACAAGAATAACTAATTTATCCGTAGAATACGCTTCAGAATTCTTGTTTTAAGACTGAATAAGAAGACATAGAAGCTAGGTTTTGTCATCATCAAAAAGGGGGAATTTGTTAGTTCCGGGTTTTAAAGATGACAAAACGAATCATAACGGATCGATGGATTTCAGTCTGACCAGATCGATGCTCAAAGCAGATCAAGCTGATATGGTCTATCGCAAAAATAAGAACAGATCGATGAACATCACCCTGACCAGATCGAAGCTTCAGATCGATCTCAACACTAATCAGATCAGAGCAGACAAGGTTGAATAAGCTTTGCTCTTCAGTCCGAATCATTAACGGCTATTTATTGAAGCATTTAATGTTGCAATTAATGCTGAAAAAGACCAAGGACTGAAGATTACCGTAAAAGGTAAGAAGACAAAGAAGAGCTTCCCTGACAGTCGCCGAAAGCATGAACCAGAATGGCAAGTGCCTAAAGAATAAGACTGTAGCTTATTCAAGGTTTAAGCAGAGTCAAGAGTTGCACGGAAAAGGAAATAATGTCGTTGGTACAATCAACTATATAAGGATGCAACTAAAGAGCTCAAGAAGACTGACTGATCAATCAAGAAACGAAAAGAAAGCAAAACAGCACAAGCTTACAAGTCCAGATATTCTTGAGCCGAAAGTTTTCATAAGCACAAGCATATTGTAATATTTGATCATCTCAGGATCATTGTGTGCATAGACAAAATTAGTCTATCTTTTGTATTCTTTACTAAGATAGAGAAGTGAGAATCAATTGTAACTGTCAGACAGTGTATGCCTGAACAGATCGAGAGACTAGGAGTTTCAGTCTGGTAGTGAGGTAAATCCAGCTGAATCGGGTTTGTACAAGAGGATTGTATAATTCAAAGTCTTCTAGTGTAATCCTTCCTTAATTGGAAGAAGGGGAGACGTCGAAGGATTACACCACATTCGAACTTCCAGAAACATATTCTGTCTTTTATCATTCGGCACTCGTTATACTCTTCAAGCCATCGAGCCGTTCTTACTAATCTAAGAACTGACCGTTCCGCACTAAAATATTCATTGGTCTGTTCTGCAGAAAAAGTTGATTAAGAAATAGATTTCTTTCACTAACCCCAGAGAAATCAAAAATTATTTATTTTAAAGGAGTGTTCATTCACCCCCCTCTAAACACTCCGGACCGATCCTAACAATATATAAATAATAACATATATAACAATATATATACATACATATATATATATATGTGCATATAATAATAATATATAAAGTATTATATTAATAATATATATTTTTATTAATATTATTTCATAATAAAAACTAATAATATAATAATACAATATAATAATAGAATATATACTGAGTATTAGATTAATAATAATATAATATATAATAATTGTTATTATTATTTCATATAATAATAATAATAATATAAAATAGTAATATATAATAATCATAAATAATAATAATATATACGTATATATACTATATATGCATATATTATTAATATAAATATAATATAATTTTATTACTTGTTTATAATATTATTATATTATATTATCATTACTAATAATAATAATAGGTATAATAATAATACAATATAATAATAATAATATATACAAAAAAATTATATAATATATATATATATATGTATTAATATATATATAATAAAATATAAAGTATATAAAATATAGGAAAAACTCAAAAAAATTCCCCAAGTCAAAAATAATTGTGGAATCAGTACCCATGTCAGAGAAACATTATTCAAACTCCCTACTGCAACTTAATTTTGTTAAAACTTGAATTTTTATTTTTAAGAAATCATTACATTATGTATGAAACCTATACAATTTTGGTAGAAGTTACACTTGAAATTGATATGAATCTATACAATTTTGGTACAAGTTACACATAATATTGGTTTGAAACATATACGATTTCAGTACTTATTAGACGTGAAGTTGTATGAAACATATACAATTTTGGTACAAGTTACACATGAAGGTGGTATGAACCTAGTCAATTTGGTACTAGTTACACATGAAATTGGTGACGTATACTATATTCGGTACTTATTACACGTGAAGTTTGTATTAAACTTATAAAATTTTGGTACTAAGAATATAAAATTGGTATGAAACCTTTGTAATTTTGGTAATAATTAAAAATGAAATTGGTATGAAACCTATACTATTTTTTGTGCTTATTAGATATGAAATTGGTATGGAATCTTTATAATTCTGGTACTAGTTACACATGAAATTGGTATGAAACCTTTACAATTTTGGTATAAATTACATGTGAAATTGGTATGAAACCTATAATATTTTTTGTACTTATTAAACGTGAAGTTGGTATAAAACACGTACAATTTTGGTACTAGTTACACATGAAGTTTGTATGAAACTTATACATATTGGTACTGGTTACACATGAAAATGGTACATATACTATATTCGGTACTTATTACACGTGAAGTTGGTATGAAACCTATACAATTTGGTATTAAATATACATCAAATTGGTATGAAGCCCACATAATTTTGGTACTAATTACAGCTGAAATTGGTACGAAACCTTCGGCACTTATTACATATGAAATTGGTATGAAATATTTGTAATTCTAGTACTAGTTACACATGAAATTGGTATGAAACCTATACAATTTTGGTACAAGTTACACGTGAAATTGGTATGAAACATATAATATTTTCTTTGCTTATTACACGTGAAGTTGGTATGAAACACATACAATTTTGGTACTAGTTACACATAAAGTTGATATGAAACCTATACAATATTGGTACTAATTACACATGAAGTTGGTATGAACATATACTATATTCGGTACTTACAATCCGGTACTAAGTGTACATCAAATTGGTATGAAACCTATATAATTTTAGTACTAATTACAAATAAAATTGGTACAAAACCTATACTATTTTCTGCACTTATTACATATGAAATTGGTATGAAATCTTTACAATTCTGGTTCTAGTTTGTGATATCCCCGAAATGTTTATGTGCATTTGAACATTTATTTATGTTATATGAAGATTATGGTATTAATTCATTGGGTTGAATTAATAATATTGGAGAAATGCGTTTCAGGGTGCATGTGATATATGTTGGGAATTTGGGTTATGGCATGATTATTTGGGGTGGATGTTATTTGTTTTGGGTGAAGCATGTTTAATTAGGAATTTGAAGTATTTTATTAATTAAATACTATAAAATATCATGTGAGGATATTTTAATACATCATGCTAAATACCGGGACCAAAACATAACACATCACCTAACCCATTACCCAACCACCACCACCCCCCCCCAACCCATGCTGCAACTGTTGAACCCATACCTCACTTTCCCCACTCTTCCACTCAACTTTTTCATTTCAGAAACCCTCTCCCTTCTCTCCTAAATTTCATCCCCCACTTCAGCTGCTGGTAGGAGTTGGAAGATCCCAAATTTTTGCTTGGTTGCTAGTTAATAATTTGAGCCAAAAAGAGGTGAGCAATCATGCAGAGATGCTTTGGTTTTGTTGGTTTTGGTTTGTGTTTATCAAGGTATAAATGGCATGCTAGCTTATGTAAGGTTGAATCTTTGATTTAAGGGCTTGCATGGTAGTTTTATGAAGCCCCTAGCAAGTTTCTTTGAACATGAAACATGTTTAATTAAGTGGATTTATTGGTGTGAAAAGAGGTGTTCGAAAATCTGGAAAAGAAATATGGTACCCTGTTTTTGAAGAGCTTGAGTGAGTACTGATTTAGTTGGGCGATTTTGATGCATGTGGGTTTAAGTTTGGGTAGAACTTCGATTTGAATACATTCACGGTAGTACCTTGTAGCTCTTAGCATGTTTGTTCAAGCATGTTGTATGTCTTATATGCTAGATTGGATGGTATGAAGATGGGTGTTCGAAAAATCTGGAGAAATCGCGCACACAGCGTGTGGCGATCAATCGCTACAAACGCAGCGATCGATCGCCGAAGGCCAGTAGCCAAAATCGAAGGCAGGTGATCGATCGCCATAAATGGAGCGATTGATCGCCTCGAGCCAGTGAAGTCTGGCGATCGATCGCCTCGATGCAGCGATCGATCACCAGCTGCTGAATAGTGGAAAATGATGTTTTTGTTGGATTTTTTTTTATTTTGGTCTATAAATTGGCATCTAATATTGTGTTGTACACTGGTTTAGAGCCTTCACAGATAGCCACACAACGCAGGGGATAGAGTCCTGCAACATACCATATTTTGGAAAGGTACGTAAGCGACGTACGGGCACCCAACGGTAACATGTATTATATGTTTATTATTTGACATGCGATAAATGCAAGTTTGTGCATTATGAGTACGATACATGTTGTTATGCATTGTTGTTGCATATGTATGATGTGGAACATTGGGTGTGTATTCCACGAGTCACGGTTATCACAGTGATGATTTTAATGCTTACCGCTATAATACCGCTAAAAATGTGGAGCGAGGGGTGTAGGTCCGCTTGCACATGGAGGCGAGGTTTACCATACGAAGCGAGGATAGAAATACCGCTTGTATGAAGAAGCGAGGGAGGGGAGGACCGCTTGTTCTAAAGTTATGAAGCGAGGGGCATTAAAATACACTGGTGATAAACTGACTAAGGATTGAAGTAAAGATTTAAGAAGTGAAGTTATGTCATGACATTTATTTAAAGAAACCATAATATCATAAATTGATTTGATTATGAGTTGTGGTACAGGGACAACCAAAATGGGCGTTTTAAATGCATTGGAATTCAGGAAGTATCCTATGCCTATGATTTATGCATTTATGCTTTACATTCATATTATGTTGAATATGAACTATGATGTGCTCATGTGTTGGGGGTTGTCTTTGTAGGTGCTTTTGACACGGAGAACCAGGGACGGGGTTGATACGCTGAGCTGTAAGGAGTGCTACAGGATTAGCAAAATAGAGAATTACTTTTGTATAGCTTCTACAAAGATTAGAGTAAAGCTACAGTTTAGTAACCTTTTGTTAGGAATATGTATAATTCATTTTTGAACTTTTGGTACTGTAATTTCTTAAGCTCGGGATTATCAACACGGCCTAATACTCTGATCTATGAATGATTAGTTCTCTTAATTGCACTTTAGAATCTTGTTTAGATAACGGGGTCTTACATTTAGTGGTTTCAGAGCAGTGGTTAGATAACCAGGGAATGAGTAAAGGGTAGCCTTTAGAAACAAGTTGGCTAGGTATTCATTGGTGGGCATGTTTATGCATATGGTGCATATTTTTGTATAAGTTGTTATACTAACATGCGTTTGAATATGATTACTCTTGTTATCTAACGGCTTATATTATGAACTGCTTTTGGTATTGTTGTTAACCCTTATGTTACAGCATGGCGGCTATTAATCCGGAGAACCCCAATGAAGAGGTGGGAGATGTATGCAGTATCAATTACAGTATTGCTCAGTCAAATCCTCTACCGCCACCTGCTGTAGGCGTGGAGCTTAGTGCACAGATACTGCTACCAGGGGAGATAAGTTTGACCCAGTTCTTGAGCTATCATCCACCGCTATTTGAAGGGACTGAGATATGGGAAGCAGCCAAGGAATGGCTTGAGAGACTAGAGCAGATATTTGTATCGGCACCCTGTGCACGGACTGCCTGGCTGAGGTTGGCAGAGTTTCAGTTGGCGAAGAAGTCTTCCATGTGGTGGAAGACAACAGTTATGGAGCTGAGGGCAAAGGGTATGACAGTGGATTGGTGTAAGGCCTCTCTAACTTAACAGTGAAATAAGCAAGTAAACAGGGCTAAACATTCATTAAAGATAAGTTATGGTTCCGGTTGTAGCCTTGAGCTTAACAGGATTACAGGACAAAATTAAAATTCTATGAGCTAGTTAATTACATTCCATCAATGAATGTTAATACTATAGATTTACACTACTCTAGAGTAGAGACTATACAAAATCCTGTATCCTAATTCACAATGCTCCTTGAAGCTCACTGCCTCAACCCGGCCCATAGCCCTCCTAGTCAAAAAGATGTACCTACAGGAACAACTCACCATGAGCATATACATCACCATTCAACAGAATTCAACATAATAATATAAATAAGCGCATGAGACGATTAATAAATATGCTCCCTGATTTACCACATTAGCACATTCTCATTATTGTTCCTGTTTCATAAACTCATGCACAAAATCATTAGTTCACATCATAGTGATCGATACCACATTCCAATTATAATCACAATATTCCACATTAATTACTTAGAATTGTGACTGTTCCGGTCCCAATACAACAGCGGAATTTTAGGACCCATCGCTTCGACATATAGCGGCATCATATGATATCCCTCGCTTCGACAATGACAGCGGCATGTTACCTCGCTTAGACATGACAACGGCAAATATCATACTACCATCGCTTCATATGACAGCGGCAAGTACCTCCCTCGCTCGGAGATAAAGGCTACCGGAACATTCATCAATTTCCACACAATAATCAAACACAATAATTGATCCCATTATCACGATATAACACTATCATTTCACATATTTCATCACATATAAGGACTCACTATCCACGATATACATAATCAAAAGCGTAACACGTTTTACCGTCCGATGCCCGTACGTCTCACTACGTACCTTAGTTTCAAAAGTGGAGAAGTTGTATAACTTTATCGCCTTGACGTCGTTGGCACCTAGGATTGTTCTACCCAACCATACAAATCAACATTAGAAGCCAAACAATAGCCAAATACCAAAAATTCATCAAAATTCAACATTTGCCACATTTTAAACAGCGGCGATCGATCGTTGCACGAGGCGATCGATCGCCAGCGATCGATCGCCTCACTTTTTGCCTTGCGGCGATCGATCGCTTCATTTGAGGCGATCGTTCGCCTGTTGCGCAAAATGGCTACTGGCCATCGGCGATCGATCGCGCCATTTGAGGCGATCGATCACCTACAATCGTTTTGTCCACTACCTCTCGGCGATCGATTGCTGCATTTGTAGCGATCGATCGCCACAACCAGAAGTCGCGATTTTCACCATTTTTGTACCAAAATTTCTTCCCAACTCCCACAACACTTATACCAACAAACTCAAAACACAAAAACACTAAAAACCTTCATCAAACATCATCAAAACACCAAAAATCTAACATCCCACCAAAAATCACACCAACCCAAACAAACCCATTTCAAAACCCTTTAAAACCCTTCCAAATTCAACCATACTCTACAAAAACAACAAGGAGTGATATATACACATCCTAGGTCTTAAATCTTACCAAGAATCACAAGAGTGAAGCTTTTGCAAGAATTTCCTTCCCACTTTGAAGCCAAAAACGAGATTGAAGGGAAAAAGAGGGTTTGGGAAATGATTTGGGGATTTAGAGTGAAAAGGGGTAATGTGAAATAAAGGTAGTGGGGGTAAGGGTTCAAAGCTTTTAATAAACTTGTATCCCAACAATTAACATGATGTATTTTATACCCCAACATGGTGTTTTAAAAGCATTACACCACAATGTGCCAAAATTCCAATTAAATGCATGTTACACCAAATAGTTAACCACCAACACATTTAAGCCATTTAAAACACCCAATACCCAACATGCATGACATTCCTACCGGGTCACGCCCCCTTGTGACTAAGCATTCCCACATGATACTTAAATTCCCACACATAAATCAATTATCACCATAATTAATCATATGAACATAATTAATGCCTTAATTGCAATTAATTAATTTCGGGGCATCACAATTGGACTGTGTTCAGGACCCGGTTCCTTAACCGGTATTTCTCTGCCGCTGACAGACAAGTAAAAGAAGATGAGTTCACCAACCTAAAGCAGGGCAGCTTGACTGTATCAGTTTATGCCAGGCAATACTCTTCACTGTTGAGGTATGTGCCTCACATTGCTGTGAACGGTCATGCCAAGATGAGGCATTTTCTGAAAGGGCTGAGGCCAGAGTTATTTGATCGGGTTGTCTCCACAACCCCAGCTCATTTGATGATGCCCTGACTAGGGCAAAGCTGGCAGATATTGGGGTTAGTGTGTACAAGGAAGTTGTACCCCCTTTTGTACCATCACAGAGACAAGTTGTTGACAGCCTGAGGCCACGAGGAGACCAGTTTAAGCCTCGTGGGGCTTCTTCATCTTCTAGATTCAGTGGGAAGAAATTTCAGAATCAGAAGCAAGGTAATCGGGGACCAGCGCAGGAAAATAGAACAGGAGGGAACAAGTGTGACAACTGTGGAGGATTTCATTTGACACGTGACTGTCGAGGATGTTATGTTTGTGGCAGGGTGGGCCACCTGGCTCGGGTTTGCCCCAATCGGGTAGGTCAGGCAGACTTTGGGCCAAATAGGCCAAGATTTGACGCCAGGACGGCACCACAGAGACAGCAGTTTGCACCTCGACCACAGGGAGGTCAGGCGGCAGGACCGCCGCAGGGTCAAGTATATGCATTGACGCGTGAGCAGGTAGAGGCACCCACGGAGGAGGTGATTGCTGGTACGTGCCACTTACTTACGTACCCTGCATTTATTTTGGTAGATACAGGTGCTTCTCATTCATTTGTATCTTCTGCTTTTGTGGAGAGACACCACTTGTGTTCGTCTCCGTTGCCCACGCCTCTAATGGTCTCGACACCCACGGGAAAGCATGTGATTGCGGATCGACTGTTATCTGATTGCCTCATTTATTTTGAGGGCAATGATCTGAAAGCTGATATGATTTTGTTGGATATGGCAGATTTTGACTGTATTGTCGGTATTGATGTGTTGAGCAAATACCAGGCCGTGGTTGATTGCCGACAGAGGATGGTGCGTTTTTTGTCTGATCAGGGGTTTCAGTGGACCTTCTATGGAGATGGCTCTCGTCCGAAGATTCCATTGATTTCGGTAGTTAAGATGTCTCGGTTGTTAGAACGCGGTCACATGTGCTATCTTATTTATGCCGTGGACGTATCAGAAGAAAAGGAAGAGTTGAGGATCGAGGATATACCAGTAGTTGCGGAATTCACCGATGTGTTTCCTGATGAGATTCTAGGATTTCCGCCGATCAGAGATGTAGAGTTTGAGATTGAATTACTGCCATGGACATCTGATGTTTCCCATGCCCCTTATAGGATGGCACCGGCAGAGCTGAGGGAGCTGAAAGTGCAGTTGCAGGAGCTCCTCGACAAAGGATACAGTCGCCCTAGTGTATCACCATGGGGTGCACCAGTCTTATTCGTAAAGAAAAAGGATGGTTCAATGCGTTTGTGCATTGATTACCGTCAATTGAATAAAGTGACGATTAAGAAAAAGTACCCCCTTCCGAGGATTGATGACTTATTTGATCAGCTTCAGGGCACATAGCTTTACTCGAAAATTGACTTGAGGTCAGGCTATCACTAGATACGAGTTAGAGCTGATGACGTTCAAAAGACAGTCTTTCGAACTCGGTATGGGCACTACGAGTTCTTAGTGATGCCATTCGGGGTGACGAATGCCCCTGCAGTATTTATGAGCCTGATGAACAGAATATTTCAGAGGTATCTTGATCAGTTCGTCATTGTGTTTATTGACGACATTCTTGTCTACTCGAGAAGTAAGGAGGAGCATGCCAACCATTTGAGGACGGTGCTTTAGATCCTCAGAGATCATCAGTTGTACGCCAAGCTCAGCAAGTGTGAGTTCTGGCTGAGCAGTGTAGCGTTCTTGGGTCATATTATCTCTCGAGAGGGGATATCAGTAGATCCCAGGAAGATAGAGGCAGTTATGGATTGGTCTACGCCTACTACAGTTCCTGAGATCCGAATTTTGCTTGGTTTGACCGGGTATTATCGACGCTTTGTCGAAAGATTTTCAAAGATTGCCAAGACATTGACTCAGCTAACTCAGAAGGGAGTTCCATTCTTTTGGTCGGAAGCTTGTGAGCAGAGCTTCTAGGAATTAAAGCACAGATTGACTTCAGCGCTAGTATTGGTGATTCCCAGGGAGAACAAGGGGTTTGCTCTCTATACTGACGCATCGCTTCAGGGTTTAGGATGCGTGTTGATGTAGGATAAGCACGTTGTGGATTACGCTTCGAGACAATTGAAGCCACACGAGACGAGGTATCCAGTCCATGATTTGGAGCTGGCAGCTATAGTCTTTGCCTTGAAGATATGGCGACACTACTTATACGGTACCTCATTTATCATCTACACTGATCACAAGAGCCTGAAGTTCTTGTTTACACAGGCTGAGCTGAATATGAGACAGAGGAGATGGATGGACCTGGTGAAGGATTATGACTGTGAAATCGAATACCATCCGGGAAGAGCAAATTTGACAGCCGACGCTTTGAGTCGGAAGGTGAAGAGCACGGCAAAGGATGCCATGTGTCTATCAACTATGATGGGTTCCTACTGCCAGTTGGGTTTTGATTATGATGTGTTTGCTTCACCGGTACAGGTATTGACCTTATTAGCTGAGCTGGTTATTTATGAGCACATCCGAAAGGATCAGGAGACTGACGAGGAAGTTCAGAGATGGTTGTCAGTGGTTCGTCTAGGTCAGCCATCGAGATTCATAATGGCTGAGGACGGTTCTTTGAGGTTAGGTGACAGATGGGTGGTCCCGAATGCGCCTGAGTTGCGTCAGGGAATATTACAGCGGGCTCATTGCAGCAGGATGAGTATCCACCCGGGCGGAAAGAAAATGTATAAGGACTTATGTAGCCAGTTTTGGTGGAGACGAATGAAACAAGATGTCACCACATTCGTCAAGAGATGTCTGATTTGTCAGCAAGTGAAGGCTGGGAGGCAGAGGCCTGGTGGTGAGCTTAGAAGTTTGGAGATACCAGAATGGAAGTGGGAGCACGTATCCATGGACTTCGTGACCCACTTACCGAGGACTGTTTCGGGTTTTGATGCCATCTGGGTAGTCGTGGACAGATTGACTAAAGTGGCTCACTTCATTCCATATAGTATGACCTTCACGTACTTGAGGATGGCTCAGCTATATGTCAGAGATGTGGTGAGACTGCATGGGATCCCTGTTTCAATTGTGTCTGATCGAGATCCGCGGTTTATATCTCACTTTTGGGAAGGTCTTCAGTCAGCTCTGGGTACAGAATTGAGGTTGAGCACAGCATATCATCCCCAAACGGACAGACAGACCGAGCGTACCATACAGACGCTCGAAGATATGTTACAGGCTTGTGTGTTGGAGTTCGATGCTTCTTGGCAGGACTCAGTGGCTTTGGTAGAATTTTCTTATAATAATAGCTACCAGGCAAGCATACAGATGGCTCCTTTTGAGGCTCTCTATGGTAGACGTTGTAGGTCGCCTTTATATTGGGATGATGTGGACCGTAAATCGGTCGGAGGACCGGAATTGGTCCATGAAATGGAAGAAAAGGTAAAGGTGATCAGAAGGAAAATGAAAGCTACTCAGGACAGACAGGCAGCATATGCTAATCAACGGCGTCGGCCGTTAGAGTTTCAGTTGGGCGACAGGGTCTTTTTGAAGATCTCACCTTTCAGAGGTGTAGTACGTTTTGGGATGCGGGGGAATTTATCCCCTAGATACGTTGGACCGTATGAGATCTTACAGCGTGTTGGTACTCTGGCATACCGGTTGGCTTTACCGCCCTCTCTGTCCGGCATACACGATGTGTTTCATGTATCTATGTTGCGGAAGTACGAGCCAGATCCTTCTCATGTGTTGCAACCTTCTGAGGTTCAGTTAGAGTCTGATGTTTCCTATGTATAGCGGCCTATCAGGATTCTAGATCGGGCAGATCGCAGACTACAAAACAAAGTTATTCCTATGGTCAAAGTTCAGTGGGATCGTAGGGGTGTCGAGGAGGCCACGTGGGAGACGGAGCGACACATGGTGCAGCACTATCCAGAACTGTTTTCCGATATGTGATTTATGTTTTATTTTGTTTTGGGTAAGTGCATGCTGATTTCGAGGACGAAATCTTATAAGTAGGGGAGTATTGTGATATCCCCGAAATGTTTATGTGCATTTGAACATTTATTTATGATATATGAAGTTTATGGTATTAATTCATTGGGTTGAATTAATAATATTGGGGAAATGCGTTTCAGGGTGCATGTGATATATGTTGGGAATTTGGGTTATGGCATGATTATTTGGGGTGGATGTTGTTTGTTTTGGGTGAAGCATGCTTAATTGGAATTTGAAGTATTTTATTAATTAAATACTATAAAATATCATGTGAGGATATTTTAATACATCATGCTAAATACCGGGACCAAAACATAACACATCACCTAACCCATTACCCAACCACCCCCCCCCCCCCCCCCCAACCCATGCTGCAACTGCTGAACCTGTGATGTCCGGGGATTATTGGTGTTAATCCCGGTGTGGTAAAAATCCATGATGGATTTTTGATTGTGGCAATTAGGAATTAATTGCGGTTTTGGGTCTCCCGAGGTTGTAAAATCGGGCATTTGGAACCGTTGGATCCAAAGGTTGAGATTGTATTCTCATTTTGGTGGAAAACCTTTGAGTTGGGTTTTTAGTGGGACTTGGAGTCCGGGGTGCCTTATGTTGGGGCCAGTCTGGGGATTTGATGTTGGAGAGAGAGTTTTTGAAAACAGATGATGTTTAATGAATCATGATGTATTTTTGGAGGTATTGGTATTTCGGAGCATTTTTGCTATATATACCAGTTGGACTCGGGATTCC
Organism: Haberlea rhodopensis; assembly: GCA_907163345.1. Classification (NCBI taxonomy): domain Eukaryota; kingdom Viridiplantae; phylum Streptophyta; class Magnoliopsida; order Lamiales; family Gesneriaceae; genus Haberlea; species Haberlea rhodopensis. The sequence continues at coordinate 1,432,627 of CAJQUN010000141.1, read as the reverse complement.
GTCATTCGGAATCCATTTCTCTCCTCTCCTCTCCCTTGCCACTCTCTCACCCCAAACCCTTCCCCTTTCCCTTTGATGGGCAAAATCAATGGAGGCTCGTCCTAGGAGCCGGATTTCGCGAAGATAAGTTGGTACGTTTCTTCCCCTCGTCATTGTCTTCAATTTGGTAGTAGTATTGTAGAGTTTGGTTGAGGTTTTGGTTGGTTATGGGTTTTGGGGATTTTTGCTTAAAATCCAATGTTGAGTTTTTGGAGTTTTTATTGGCTTTAAATGGAGTTTTTGAGGAGTTGAAGGTGTGGGGGGTGTTGGATTTGAGTTTGTGTGTGAAAAACACCATGGAAGCTCGAATTTTTCAGAAAATCGCAGGTGGCGATCGATCGCGATGAGCAGTCCAATTTTTGAGGACGATGAACAGTGCTGGCGATCGATCGCGATGTCTCGGTGATCGATCGCGAGCGGGTTGGCGATCGATTGCGAGGATTGGCGATCGATCGCGAGAGGGCACTGGTTTTCCATTGGAGTGTGGCGATCGATCGCGATAAAGGTGGCGATCGATCGCCACCCGAAGGAATTGGTTTTTTTGGAATTTTTGGAAAATGTCGGGATTTTGGAACCGAGGTTTAAAGGGGCCGTTTTTGGGGCAATGTCTACATTCCAATGGGAATGCTATGCTTTTAAAATGGATTGGTTGGAGCCGAAATTAATTAACGGAATTCCCGGTTGCAGTCTGGGATATCTTTTAAACTTGTTAAATGGTATATTTTGGGTATTATGCATGCTTAGCCGGGGGGCTTCTATTTTTGGTAATCGTCATGGATTGACGATGGGTTTTGAGGTTACAAACGTGCTTGGGCACGTGATCGCATGCTTATTCTTGATTGTGAGTTGTTTATAGCACATATTTCTCGAGGCATGGAACTCAAGCAAGGTTCGGCTTGGACTACGGAGACTTAAGGTACGTATGACGTACGAGCATAGTCTATTATAGTGTTGCAACTGTGAAATGCATGGTGTGTGATAATTGTATTAAACGGGTATTGGAACACATGGTATGTGGTAATTGCATTATATGGACATTGAAATATGTGGCATGTGGTAATTGCATCGGATAGGTATGGAAATGCATGGTGCATGATATTTGCTTTAAATGGATAATGATATGCATGGTAAACGGTATTTGCGTCAAATGGTTATACATTGGGAACCATACGGTGCCGCTATTGAGCGAGCAATGATTTGGGATGCTGTCGCCATTGAGCGACCATCGGTTATGACGCTGCTAGTATTGAGCGTGCGCGAGGTTTAGAATGCCGCTATTATGGAGCGAGCAATGAAATAGGAACATGGAATCATTGAATTGATTTATGTGATATTTACGGCCTTTTATATACTGATTCTATTATATTGATTATGGAACTGGCATAATAGAACGGGATTAGTTAATCTATGTGGCGATTAACTGGCTTTGGGAATTTGATGAGTTTGGTTATTTTGAGAACATGGACAATACAGGGGATCCCGGATGAGGGTATTACCATCCAGGGAGTATCATTTAAATTATGGCAATTACATTCTGTAAATTATGAATTACAATGTTATAATTATTGGATTGGTGGTATTGGTATGCTCACCCCGTGTGGGGGCTGTCTCTGTTGGGACAGGTGATACAGGTGTAGCAGCAGTTTGGAGTTGAGCCCGGACTGTTGATTAGAGGTACTTCCAGGATCGAGGTACCAGAGCTGGTTGGATAGGCACATAGATCCAGAGTTGAGATCGAGTTGCGCTTGGGAGGTGCTTCCAGGGTCGAAGCACCAGTAACGGTATCCAGTAGAGTGTTTTATACATTAGATACACGCGTGTTCATTGTGTGCTCTTATGTGAGTACATTTACGTGTATATGGAATGTATAAATGGGCTACGGCTCTTCTCTATTCATTTATGGTTTGCATGCAATTAAATATGGAATTGCTAAATGAACTAAGAGCATGTTAGTGTATTATGAGGGTGCATGCTATATGAATAATCTTGGTTGGGGAATTTGAATATTATGTGGATTAAATGCAAGAAATTTTCTGGATAGCATATGGTGTTGCACTTGCATATGGTTTTCCCCCTGATAATATGATTATATGCACAAATGGTATGGCTTAATACACTAATAACGGGTTAAGGGCACTGGGGTCCTTACATTAGTGGTATCAGAGCAGTGGTTAGCTCTTTGGGGCTGTTGAGGGCCTAGGAAAATGATAATGGGAATGAGAAGCACATACTTATGCATGATGGTAGTTAGTGTTGCGTGGCACAACTATATTGCTTATGTGTATTTATGATATGTGTTCATAATTGGAATGTATTATTGCTAACCATGGTGGTTGCAGTGTCATATGAGACATGGACTATGCATTACGGTTGCATAGATATACATCGGAGTGATGATTTTAATGCTTTACCGCTAAATGTTGGAGCGAGGTGCATTAAAATACACTCATGGCGATGATTATTGGAATAAAGGTTATGCATTACGGTTGCATGCACGTCGAAGCGATGATGCTGCTGTCGTGTCGAAGCGATGGTAAATGCTGCTGTCACGTCGAAGCGATGATGCCGCTGTCGTGCCGAAACAATTATTGGAATACTGGATATGCATTACGGTTGCATGCATGGCGTAGCGATGTGAATACTTGCCGCTGTCATATTATAGCGATGAAGAATATTTGCCGCAAATATGTCGAAGCGAAGGATAATGCCGCTGTCATATTACTATTGCGAGGGATATTATGCCGCTAATATGTCGAAGCGAGGGGTATTTCCGCTGTCATGCCGGAACGATGGTAAATGCCGCTGTCGCGTCGAAGCGATGGTAAATGCCGCTGTCACGTCGAAGCGATGGTACCACCTTCATGTCGAAGCGATGATGCCGCTGTCGTGTCAAAGCGATGATACATGCCGCTGTCACGTCAAAGCGATGATGCCGCTGTCATGACGTAGCGATGCGATCGGGAACAAAGTACTACATGAGTGTGAGTACCTCTTGAGTCCGCGATTATTCCGCTATTTTATTGGCGATGGTTCATGCCGCCGGGTATTCTATTGGCGATGGTTCATGCCGCCAGGTATTATATAGCGATGGTACATTCCGCTACATCTATGGCGATGTTCATACCGCCGGATATCTATGGCGATGTCTTATGCCGCTGACTCTATGGCGGGGGATCATGCCACTGATTCTATAGCGATGGGTTATACCGCTATGTGCGTAGCACTGGATTATGCTGCCTACGAGCGATGGGTGCTGCTTGTGTACCGCTGGTGAACGACGGATACAGGTATTCCTCTATCTTGATAGCGATGAGGTATGGCATATTACTTTTGTTATCATTATTGTGAATACTATGTGTTGTTTTATACCGTCATGTGTTTGACGATGAGATTATGAGTGTCGTGTATCGACAGGTACCGTCATATGTTTGACGATGTTATTTGGATGTCTATGTGGACGCGTGGCGTCGTTTTGGTGAATAATACATTCATGTTATGTATTTGTTTGTATGGTTTGAGTGCCGATGGTGGGCACATGGTAGAGTCTGGGTCACTAGTTGACAAGACCTTTTTGCCGAGCAGGTTTGCCCGATGGAGCATTGGATGCATTGTACAGGTGAGGGTACCGCATCATGTTATAGAGGTAAATATTTGTCGAGCAGTGATACCCTTGGGTATGTTCGCTGGGATGGCTAAGGCCAAGTGATTGGTGGTAAGAGTAGTCATTGAGGAAACTACTCGCTTGTTGTTGTGATGTGGGGAGGCATGGTTACACCCACCTTGAGGGTGTGGAATAAGTCCTAATGGATTAGGATTGCATGGTAGTTAAGCAAGGACACCTGGATGTCCATTGTGCTTGGTGTTTTATAGATATGTTGGGTGATGACCCACAACTCTAATGGTTTGTACAGTATGGTATACCGGGTTGAGACGTGTGTCACGTTGGTAGTTGGTATAAGCCTATGGGGTCAGCGAATCGCTAGCCAGGTATGGTTGCAGTACTTTGGTGGGCTTGTGTTAGCCTTTATGCTGCTCGTTGGATTCGAGATGGATGAATCGTATGGCGATACGATGAGGGTTATGATAGACTCTTGTAGTCTCTATGTGGCATGGTGATTGAGGTAGGGAATACCTCACGGGGACGTTTATACGCCATTGTTTTGAGGGACTTGTACTGGGACAGCTCAATTTTGTTGGTATTACCAACGTGAGTGTCAGCAAGTCGTTGTTAGCTCTAGTTGAGCATCCTTGCATATGGCATGCAATGGGAGTCACAATGGTTTGTGAGATATAATTAGTGGGGTGACACTACTATATTGATTTTGTCTCTTGGAGAGATTTGGATTGTACTGTCTTGGAGACAACTTGCATCGGTCGTGGATTGGTTGTAAATCAGCCATGTTAAGCATTACTGGTGTTGGACCGAGTAATGGATTTCTTACCTCGGTGAGACGTTTGAGGAGACGTCTCCGGGGAGATGCTCGGTTGTGGAGTACTATGGCATTAGTACAGAGCATCGTTGGGATGTGTATACATGGCGTATACGGATTTTGGATCGGGTAATGGTGGTATTGTGATGTGACTAGAAATAGACATATCTAGTATGCTTAATTGTCTACGATTGGTATATTTTGATTGATAAATTGATACATATGCTACCTAATCGTATATTTGTGTAAATATAGGAAAATGTGAAGAAATCAAGCTAAAATGATGAAATAGTGAGTAAAGTTGAAGAAAAGAGGAAAAAACAGGAATCAAAGACACATGTTGCTCCTTTCTCCTCAAATTTCTATATATTACAGCCAAGTTTTGGGAATGTGGTCAGCATGAGGTTGTAGAACTTTCAGTTATCTTCGCGTGGACAGCTGATTCATCGAATTCGGAGTTCGTATGAGAAAGTTATGGCCAAAATACAAAACTCGCCAGAAAAATGGAAAATCAGGCGTAAAGACGCCATTTCAGGCGTACCTACGCCAGTGCTACGGGAATTCAGGCGTAGTTACGCCAGTTTAGGCGTAATTACGCCAATAGGATTTTGGAAAGTTAAAATTCTTGATTTCTTTCCTTCCCACATGGATTCTAACCTACTCCATCAACCTCCCAATACATATATACTCGAAATTCAGACCTTTTAAACATCTAGATAGTTAGGGTAGAGTAGTTTAGCATAGTTTTATAATTTTCCTTTCAATTTCGTTGAAGAACGCTACGAAGATCGAAGCGAAGGCGGGATTGACACCTCGACGAGCGGAGATCGGATTAGTTTTCTTTCCCTTGGTTTTATTTATTGTTTTGCTTTAATTATGTCTAGCTAGTTTTTAATTCTTGGTTGAGGAAGACAAATCCTTGGATTTTTTTTTATCTTGGGGAGATTCTTACGCTTTAATTATCAATTTTATTGAGTATCAATGGTTTTTCTGTTTTTATTGATATGATTGTTGTGTTTGTTTATTGGATTGACAACCTAATAACTTGCATGTAATCTAACGCTAAATTAGATATCAAATACGGAATCGTTTGATCCCTCTAATTTACGAAGCAACTAAGATTGATGAATTTCCGCTTGTGAGTTTGTTAAATTCTTAGGAAGAACACTTGACTAGATTAAACATAGACGCTTGGATTATGTTGTTTAGCTTCATCGATCTCACTAGTTCATATGCTATCATCGATTTAAATCTTAATCGCTTGTATTTTGATTGATTGTTTGATAAGGGTTAAACTAGAACGCTTGGGCTACTTAACTAAACGTAATGTGAGATAGGACTTTGATTATTGGATTAAACGTCCAACGATGAATATTCATATGAAAAATTTAGTCTTTTGTGAATCGATGAAATAGATGATAATTCCAAGGAAGAGTCGACCGATACCAAGAATCGCTTTCATTAGTTTAATCTTTAATTTTAATTTAAGTAGTATAATTCAATCACTCACAACCCCATCTTTAATTTATTGTTTTGTTTTGATTTTCATTAACACAAGAATTCACACCTCCTCGTGGGATCGATCCCTACTCACACTACTACATTATTGTTATCAATCTTGAGGATTGAGTGGGGTTAATTTGGGCGTACACGATAAGCGCACACCATATTGATGCACTACACTAACCAGTTGTGTATTTCTGGGTTCCGGGATATGTTTTGGTATAAATATACCCAGGTCTTCCGAACGGTGGTTCGAGGATTGGAGGATCATGGACTCATGACTTTTTCCTTGAGAGATAATACCTACCGGTTGAATCTTTTGGGGAGATTCGTTATTTTAGTTCGTGTGGTGGTGATGTTGAAATCACACCCTTTGGTTTTGGTTTGTCAACCATCATTCTCCGTGGGGTGAGAATAATCGAGGTTTGACAGTTGGTTTTGGGATTTGGGTATGATTGGAGATACCCGAGTCTATTACATTGCGTATGCATGTTGTGATTGGTGTTGGGCATGTATGCCGTTAGTGTATACGAATGCCAACGTTATTTTGTTCATTGTTGAACGTCGAGTTTGTATGCTTGGTTTGGTGAATCTCCGGTGTGAGATTGTGGAACCTCGAGATCGGTAATCTCGATGGCACGATGCATTCTGATGAATGATCGTGAGGGTTGTTTGACTTCCCCTGAGGAGGGATCGTCGTGTTTTGGAATCATGGTAATTCTTGTTGGATAATTCGATAGCCTTCCTATTTTAGAATTGTTGGATCCAAGGATAAATGAGGGATGGCCGAGATTCGGGTTTGTTTAGTGTCATGGTTGACACGTGTGTAGGAATGCAATTGTTTGTCTTGCATGTCCCCTGTGGAACTTGAGACTTTGTGGGGTCTTGATGGTGTGTCAGGACCAAGATATGATTTCTTGGAACACACCGGTGTAAACATCCTCGGAGATGTGCTTTGTGTGGATCGGTGACCGTGGGTTGCCCGATCCGTGTTGCAAGTGTTGCAACTACTCCTTTGAAGGAGATGGACTGGGAAACAAGAACCGGATTTTCTGTGAGTATACTGTCGTATGCTAGTAGTCCTCATCATAACGATGCGTGTTAAGCATCATGGGAAAGTGATGGAGATATCATGGGGAGATATCTATGTCGAGACCAAGGAAGGTTTGGTTGATTTTCAGTCATGGTGGACTGACTTCTGGGACGATTCACGTCGAGGTATGTTGTTATCTTTCGGGTTTGTATTGGTTTTGGCGTTTGCTCTATTTTAGGGCTTGGTGCGAGACTGGTATTCTCGCAGTTGTTAATTCGATTCTAAGGTGGTTCAGAATCGGGGTCTTGGCTTTGTTTTGTTTGTGTAGTCCTGGTGTTACGTGGAGTACATGCAATTTCGGGGATGGAATTTTATTAGTGGGGGATATTGTGATGTCCGGGGATTATTGGTGTTAATCCCGGTGTGGTATTAATCCTTGATGGATTTTTGATTGTGGCAATTAGGAATTAATTGCGATTTTGGGTCTCCCGAGGTTGTAAAATCGGGCATTTGGAACCGTTGGATCCAAAGGTTGAGATTGTATTCTCATTTTGGTGGAAAACCTTTGAGTTGGGTTTTTAGTGGGACTTGGAGTCCGGGGTGCCTTATGTTGGGGTCAGTCTGGGGATTTGATGTTGGAGAGAGAGTTTTTGAAAACAGATGATGTTTAATGAATCATGATGTATTTGTGGAGGTATTGGTATTTCGGAGCATTTTTGCTATATATACCAGTTGGACTCGAGATTCCGTCATTCGGAATCCATTTCTCTCCTCTCCTCTCCCTCACGTCACTCTCTCACCCCAAACCCTTCCCCTTTCCCTTTGATGGGCAAATCGATGGAGGCTCGTCCTAGGAGCCGGATTTCGCGAAGATAAGTTGGTAAGTTTCTTCCCCTCGTCATTGTCTTCAATTTGGTAGTAGTATTGCAGAGTTTGGTTGAGGTTTTGGTTGGTTATGGGTTTTGGGGATTTTTGCTTAAAATCCAAGGTTGAGTTTTTGGAGTTTTTATTGGCTTTAAATGGAGTTTTTGAGGAGTTGAAGGTGTGGGGGTGTTGGATATGAGTTTGGGTGTGAAAAACACCATGGAAGCTTGAATTTTTCGGAAAATCGCTGGTGGCGATCGATCGCCGAGGTGGGGCGATCGATCGCGACGAGCAGTCCAATTTTTGAGGACGATGAACAGTGCTGGCGATCGATCGCGAGGTCTCGGCGATCGATCGCGAGGTCTCGGCGATCGATCGCGAGGTCTCGGCGATCGATCGCGAGGTCTCGGCGATCGATCGCGAGGTCTCGGCGATCGATCGCGAGGATTGGCGATCGATCGCGAGAGGGCACTGGTTGGCCACTAGAGTGTGGCGATCGATCGCGATAAAGGTGGCGATCGATCGCCACGCGAAGGAATTGGTTTTTTTTGGAATTTTTGGAAAATGTCAGGATTTTGAAACCGGGGTTTAAAGGGGCCGTTTTCGGGGCAATGTCTACATTCCAATGGGAATGCTATGCTTTTAAAATGGATTGGTTGGTCCCAAAATTAATTAACGGAATTCCCGGTTGAATTCTGGGATATCTTTTAAACTTGTTAAATGGTATATTTTGGGTATTATGCATGCTTAGCCGTGGGGCTTCTATTTGGTAATCGCCATGGATTGACGATGGGTTTTGAGGTTACAAACGTGCTTGGGCACGTGATCGCATGCTTATTCTTGATTGTGAGTTGTTTATAGCACATATTTCTCGAGGCATGGAACTCAAGCAAGGTTCGGCTTGGACTACGGAGACTTCAGGTACGTATGACGTACGAGCATAGTCTATTATAGTGTTGCAACTGTGAAATGCATGGTGTGTGATAATTGTATTAAACGGGTATTGGAACACATGGTATGTGGTAATTGCATTATATGGACATTGAAATATGTGGCATGTAGTAATTGCATCGGATAGGTATGGAAATGCATGGTGTGTGATATTTGCTATAAATGGATAATGATATGCATGGTAAACGGTATTTGCGTCAAATGGTTATACATTGGGAACCATACGGTGCCGCTATTGAGCGAGCAATGATTTGGGATGCCGTCGCCGTTGAGCGACCATCGGTTATGACGCCGCTAGTGTTGAGCGTGCGCGAGGTTTAGAATGCCGCTATTATGGAGCGAGCAATGAACTAGGAACATGGAATCATTGAATTGATTTATGTGATATTTACGGCCTTTTATATAATGATTCTATTATATTGATTATGGAACTGGCATAATAGAACGGTATTAGTTAATCTATGTGGCGATTAACTGGCTTTGGGAATTTGATGAGTTTGGTTATTTTGAGAACATGGACAATACAGAGGATCCCGGATGAGGGTATTACCATCCAGGGAGTATCATTTAAATAATGGCAATTACATTCTGTAAATTATGAATTACAATGTTATAATTATTGGATTGGTGGTATTGGTATGCTCACCCCGTGTGAGGGCTGTCTCTGTTGGGACAGGTGATACAGGTGTAGCAGCAGTTTGGAGTTGAGCCCGGACTGTTGATTAGAGGTACTTCCAGGATCGAGGTACCAAAGCTGGTTGGATAGGCACATAGATCCAGAGTTGAGATCGAGTTGCGCTTGGGAGGTGCTTCCAGGGTCGAAGCACCAGTAACGGTATCCAGTAGAGTGTTTTATACATTAGATACACGCGTGTTCATTGGGTGCTCTTATGTGAGTACATTTTACGTGTATATGGAATGTATAAATGGGCTACGGCTCTTCTCTATTCATTTATGGTTTGCATGCAATTAAATATGGAATTGCTAAATGAACTAAGAGCATGTTAGTGTATTATGAGGGTGCATGCTATATGAATAATCTTGGTTGGGGAATTTGAATATTATGTGGATTAAATGCAAGAAATTTTCTGGATAGCATATGGTGTTGCACTTGCATATGGTTTTCCCCTGATAATATGATTATATGCACAAATAGTATGGCTTAATACACTAATAACGGGTTAAGGGCACTGGGGTCCTTACAGAACCCATACCTCACTTTCCCCACTCTTCCACTCCACTTTTCATTTCAGAAACCCTCTCCCTTCTCTCCTAAATTTCGTCCCCCACTTCAGCTGCTGGTAGGAGTTGGAAGATCCCAAATTTTTGCTTGGTTGCTAGTTAATAATTTGAGCCAAAAAGAGGCGAGCAATCATGCAGAGATGCTTTGGTTTTGTTTGTTTTGGTTTGTGTTTATCAAGGTATAAATGGCATGCTAGCTTATGTAAGGTTGAATCTTTGATTTAAGGGCTTGCATGGTAGTTTTATGAAGCCCCTAGCAAGTTTCTTTGAACATGAAACATGTTTAATTGGGTGGATTTATTGGTGTGAAAATAGGTGTTCGAAAATCTGAAAAAGAAATATGGTACCCTGTTTTTGAAGAGCTTGAGTGAGTACTGATTTAGTTGGGCGATTTTGATGCATGTGGGTTTAAGTTTGGGTAGAACTTCGATTTGAATACATTCACGGTAGTACCTTGTAGCTCTTAGCATGTTTGTTCAAGCATGTTGTATGTCTTATATGCTAGATTGGATGGTATGAAGATGGGTGTTCGAAAAATCTGGAGAAATCGCGCACACAGCGTGTGGCGATCAATCGCTACAAACGCAGCGATCGATCGCCGAAGGCCAGTAGCCAAAATCGAAGGCAGGCGATCGATCGCCATAAATGGAGCGATCGATCGCCTCGAGCCAGTGAAGTCTGGCGATCGATCGCCTCGATGCAGCGATCGATCGCCTCGATGCAGCGATCGATCGCCAGCTGCTGAATAGTGGAAAATGATGTTTTTGTTGGATTTTTTTTTATTTTGGTCTATAAATTGGCATCTAATATTGTGTTGTACACTGGTTTAGAGCCTTCACAGATAGCCACACAACGCAGGGGATAGAGTCCTGCAACATACCATATTTTGGAAAGGTACGTAAGCGACGTACGGGCACCCAACGGTAACATGTATTATATGTTTATTATTTGACATGCGATAAATGCAAGTTTGTGCATTATGAGTACGATACATGTTGTTATGCATTGTTGTTGCATATGTATGATGTGGAACATTGGGTGTGTATTCCACGAGTCACGGTTATCACAGTGATGATTTTAATGCTTACCGCTATAATACCGCTAAAAATGTGGAGCGAGGGGTGTAGGTCCGCTTGCACATGGAGGCGAGGTTTACCATACGAAGCGAGGATAGAAATACCGCTTGTATGAAGAAGCGAGGGAGGGGAGGACCGCTTGTTCTAAAGTTATGAAGCGAGGGGCATTAAAATACACTGGTGATAAACTGACTAAGGATTGAAGTAAAGATTTAAGAAGTGAAGTTATGTCATGACATTTATTTAAAGAAACCATAATATCATATATTGATTTGATTATGAGTTGTGGTACAGGGACAACCAAAATGGGCGTTTTAAATGCATTGAAATTCAGGAAGTATCATATGCCTATGATTTATGCATTTATGCTTTACATTCATATTATGTTGAATATGAACTATGATGTGCTCATGTGTTGGGGGTTGTCTTTGTAGGTGCTTTTGACACGGAGAACCAGGGTCGGGGTTGATACGCTGAGCTGTAAGGAGTGCTACAGGATTAGCAGAATAGAGAATTACTTTTGTATAGCTTCTACAAAGAGTAGAGTAAAGCTACAGTTTAGTAACCTTTTGTTAGGAATATGTATAATTCCTTTTTGAACTTTTGGTACTGTAATCTCTTAAGCTCAAGATTATCAACACGGCCTAATACTCTGATCTATGAATGATTAGTTCTCTTAATTGCACTTTAGAATCTTGTTTAGATAACGGGGTCTTACATAGTTACACATGAAATTGATATGAAACCTATACAATTTTGGTACAAGTTACACGTGAAATTGGTATGAAACCTATAATATTTTTTGTACACATTACACGTGAAGTTGGTATGAAACACATACAATTTTGGTACTTGTTACACATAAAGTTGGTATGAAACATTTACAATATTGGTACGAGTTTCACATGAAATTGGTATGAACAAATACTATAATCGGTACTTATTACACGTGAACATATACAATTTTGGTACTAAGTATACATCAAATTGGTATGAAACATATATACTTTTGGTACTAATTAAGAATGAAATTGTTACGAAACCTATACTATTTTCGATACTTATTACATATGAAATTGGTTTGAAATCTTTAAAATTCTTTCTACTAGTTACACATGAAATTTGTATGAAACCTACACAATTTTTATACAAGTTACACGTGAAATTGGTATGAAATCTATAATATTTTCTGTACATATTACACGTGAAGTGGTATGAAACACATACATTTTTTGTACTAGTTACACATGAAGTTGGTATGAAACCTATGCAATGTTAGTACAAGTTACACATGAAGTTGGTATGAAACATATACTCTCTTTGGTACTCACACGTGAAGTTGGTGTGAAACCTATACAATTTTGGTATTAAGTATACATAATATTGGTATGAATTATGAAACCTATGAAATTTCCGTAATATTAAACCTATACAATTGAAATTTGTACTAAACTTATATAATTTGTCCTAGTTACACATGATGTTGTATATGAGTTGTATAAATGTCTTTGGCATTACTCTTTTCAATTGGATATTGCATGCAATGGGTTTAAGATAAACGTGTTTGATGAATCGAATTAAGTGGGGAATTAATTAAATAACTAAAATAAACTAAGAAGATGGTGAAGATTTAAGTGGAGAAAATCAATGTGAACGGATTCTAGAGGTTCGACTTCACTCAACTATCCACTATGTTGTGTTCTTCAGTTTATTAGCCAAGAATGATATATATGGGGATGTTCAAAAACAAATTCAACAACTTTTCTTGAATCTATAATCTTGATGCAGTAACATTAACATTCACAAATCCCACAATTAATCTTAATTACTTGTCCATATATCAAAAAATTCAACAAATTAATAATTGATGCAGACAAACACAATAACAAAAGCATGAATTTCAACACACTCTTTCTTCATTCCAAGGTTTGAGCACTATGTTTTCAGTTCCAAAACCACGAATCATGGAAACAGCAAATCACAATACATGGCAACAATGGTCGGAACAAGAAGATACTTTAATGGCTGTCGTGAAATAAGACTCCTATCTATCCTACTTCTTGCTTGAAAATAAGTATCGTATCTCTGAACACAGAGAAAAAATTAATAATCAGATTCTTAATTCACATAAATTCACAACTTAAAGACAAAGGAAAATCGCAAATTGAAGACGTCCAAATCGACACATATAAGGATTAATTCACCCAAAGATTTCCATTTTCACAACTTACCAATTTCATGTGTAACTAGTACCAAAATTATATAGGTTTCATACCAATGTCACGTGTAACTAGTACCTAAATTGTAAAGATTTCATACCAATTTTGTGGGTTTCTTGCTACTTAATCCGTTATGTCTTCAATCATTAAAATTTTGTGCAATGGCATTAAGTAAACAATCACACTGATTAAGTGTAGGGTCCTCGCTACTAAATCCCTTATGTATCCAATCATTATACATTTGTGAGTAAGGATTAAGTCATAAGAAAACATGATACGATAAAGAATCATCGTAAAATCTCAACTGTGAATGTTCTGTATCATACATCATGGATCCATCCTTGTTGATTTTATGAAGTTTTGTTTTGAAATGGGTTGAAATAATTGGGGAAACAAATGGGTTTGTTTTGGATAAGTGTTGTATTTGATTGGGTGTTGAATTTTTGGTGTTATTAAGGTTTATATTGAAGGTTTACGGTGTTTCGATGTTGTTGGTTTGTTGGTATTTGAGTTGGTATGGATTGGGGAAAGTTTAAGGTGTAAAAATGGAGAATTTTCGGATTGCAGGTCGCGGCGATCGATCGCCCATTTTTGGAGAGCAGTAGCGAACAACAACATTTGGCGATCGATCGCCAAATACATGTTGAATTATGTATTGTGATTGCATATATGTATGTTGAATACCAAGTGCACATCCCATGAGTCATGGTTATATTCGAGTGATGATTTTTAAATGCTTTGCAGTTGTCATTTGAAGCGAGGATAGAATACTTGCCGCTGTCATATCGTAGCGAAATAATATTTGCCGCTAAAATGTTGAAGCGAGGGTGAATGTCGCATGTCACTTTTAAAGCAAGGTTATTCGATGCCGCTGATATGTCGAAGCGAGGGGTATTAGTGCCGCGGTCATGACAAGCGAGGTGCATTAAAATACATTGTTATAACAGACTAGGGATTGGTTATTGGTGTTAATGAAATGGTTATATGTCATGACATTTGTAGAACCACAATATAATCCTTTGATTATGATTATGAAATATGATACAAGGACAACCAAAAGGGAGCGTTTTAAATGCAATGCAATACAGGAAGTGCTTTGTATTTACGGTTTATGCATTTATGCCTTATAATCATATTGTGTTGAATATGAATTATTATATGCTCATGATTTGGGGGTTGTCCTTGTAGGTGCATTTTGACTTGGAGGACTAAGGACCGGGTTGATGCAATGAGCTTCGTGAGGAGTGCTTTTGGTATAGGATGGCATGATTCTTTTGTATAGTCTCTAGTCTAGAAGTAGTGTAAAACTATAGAATTAACATTCATTTAGCTGGGAATGTAATTAATACTTTTGAAAATTTTATTTTGGCACTGTAATCCTAATAGCTCAAGGCATCAACACGAACTTTATACTCTGATTTATGCATGCTTAGCTCATATTGTACTTAAATCCACACTTAAGGTATCAGGGTCCTTACAACGTTAGTATTAGATTTGTTATAGCCGGACCAATATTTTATAAGTGCTTTAGGAAAACTCGTCACCTTAGAACGTTTGAATTTAATTCTTAACTTTAGGCGAATTGTGGGGGATTGAACGGGTGAATCGAAAGTCTTGATAATTGTCTCTATTGATTCTAATTTTATATATTCTTGTGTGTTTGGTTAATTATTGAGTTAATTCGTCACTTTAGTTAAGTAATCATAACTAATTTTCGTAGGCTAAATATAGTTAAATTAATTGAGTTTGGTAATTATTTCCTAGTTCTCGTGGGTTCGACACTCATACTTTTAAAATCATTGTACTAAAACTTGACACCGTGCACTTGCGGTACACAATCGCTACACTGAAAAATATTGTTTAAAATAATAGCGATCAGTACCAAGATAATATATTTTTAATACCAATTCATGTGTAACTAAACTAAAATTGTATAGATTTAATACTAATTTCATGTAAAACTAGTACCAAAATTATATAGGTTTAATATCAACTTTATGTGTAACTAGTACCAAAATTGTATAGGTTACTAGTACTAAATTTATATAGGTTTACCCATTTCATGTGTAACTAGTACCAAAATTGTATAGGTTTATTACCAATTTCATGTGTAACTAGTACCAAAATTGTATTGATTTAATACTAATTTCATGTGTAACTAGTACCAAAATTGTATAGGTTTTAATATCAATTTCATGTGTAAGTAGTACCATTGTATAGTTTAATATCAATTTCATGTGTAACTAGTACCAAAATTTTATAGGTTTAATATCAATTTCATGTGCGAAGTTTTTGATTCTTTATTACTTTCTCTAATGCCGAAGACTAGTGGTAGGTGGTCCCGCGGAGTTACTTGTTTATCGGCAACTAATCTAGCTCCTGAAATATATAACATTCTTGATCCTTCCTTTACGAAATGCTTCGGGGATTTGAAAATAAGCATAGATCCTTGATCGCTTAGACGCCCTTCTTGATCGACTGCTCTCCTAAAGAGTCTCTCTGAGTAGTCTATCAAAGCACAACGAGAATGGCTCTGACTAAGCATCTGGTGAGGGATCAGCTGTGAAGCTAGAAAAGCCAGATGAGGCTGGTGTAATACCAAAGTATATGTTTAACTCCAATTCATGTGTAACTAGTACTAAAATTGTAAGATTTAATCCTAATTTCATGTGCAACAAGTACCAAAATTATATAGATTTAATACCACTTTAATTTGTAACTGTACCCAAAATTTTATATGTTTAATATAATTTCATGTGCTGCTAGTACCAAAATTTTATAGGTTTATACAAATTTTATGTCTTGATAGTACAAAACTGTATATGTTAAATACTGATTTCATGTGTAACAAGTACCACAATTATATATGTTTAATACAAACTTCATGTGTAAATAGTACCAAAATTGTATATGTTTAGTATCAATTTCATGTGTAACTAGTACCAAAATTGTATATGTTTAATACCAATTTCATTTGTAACTAGTACCAAAATATATAGGTTTAATATCAATTTCATGTGTAACTTACCAAAATTATACATGTTTAATATCAATATCATGTATAACTAGTACCAAAATATTATATGTTTAATATTGATTTCATGCGTTGCTATTTCCAAAATTTAATTGGTCTATACCAATTTTATGTGCTGCTAGTACAAAAAATATATATGTTTAATATCACTTTCAAGTGTAACTGGTACCAAAATATAATAAGTTTAATACGAAATTTATGTGTAACTAGTATCAAAATTGTATAGGTTCAATACAAATTTCATGTGTAACTAGTACCAAAATTATATAATTAATACTATTACAACCGTAACTGGTACCAAAATTATATAGGTTTAGTTCCAATTTCATTTGTCACAAGTAAAAAATTATATACTTTTAATTACCATGTAATGCCTTGTACTCTACAACAATAATTATTATAGCATTTTGTAAGCTTATATTCCCAGCAGAACACAACCAAATCCACCTTAGCTATAAACAATTCCAACCATTTTGTAAGCTTATATACACAGCAGAACACAACCATTTTGTAAACCACCGTAAGCTTATACACATAAGAACACAACAATTTTGCAAACTTATAAAATAACCTATACTAACGACATTTTCTTTAGTAATAGAAACATTAAATGCAATAAACAACAGAACACATCAGATACAACCATTCAATCCATTTTATGTAAATCCATCACACATAAATATATGAAATCGAGCAACTTTTTTTTTAACTAGAAAATATCCAGCACCATTAAAATGTAAGTTTTCACATGAAAACGCTTCAATAAAAGTATATATTTCACATCAAAACTCATAAGTCTTTCCCTTTCCCAGTTTTGATTTTTCCATTCAACCCCAATATGCTGCAACCACTTCAAGATTTCCCAGTAAGGTGACATCTGTTCTGTGCCCTCATCCGCAGGCAATGTCTAGCCATTGCAAATTAGCATCGGCAGCCGGACAGCAAAAGAGTTCCGGCGGCAACTGCCTTGGGATTCGTAAGTTCTTTTCTTTGCCCCTCCGTCCCGTTTGATCCGACTCATTGTAACCCCACACATAGATTGCGCTCTTGGTCGGCAACCTCATACATTGGGATTCACCCAATATTTCGTCAATCTCTATTTCTCGCGAGGAATTGAACCAATGTTGATTTTTTGAGTGAAACGATATGTTGGATTCCGAAGAGCTCGCGCACAATCTGAGCATGTTTTCCCACATACTTGAAGTAAGTCAAGAAATTCAACAAAGATCTTAAAGAATGCTTAGCTTTCTATATACCTTATACCCAACTGGAGATTGAGCATTAGATCATAAATTCTTGTGCCCTTTGGATATGGCCTACCATGGCTTCTTCACTTCTCCACGTCCAAAACAATAGGGATATCTCCACAACTGCTTTATTATATCATGGTCCAATGCAAACCCCATCTTTATACAACATCCCACATTATCAATAATATCACATGTTATATCTCCAGCTTCGCCATCGGATTCTCAGATGCAGATTCATGGTGAAGCTGGAAGCAGATTTCGAATTCTCTCCTTGTAAGCCTTGCAACTCGTCAACAATGGAAAGGGACAGAGTAGGGCTTAAATTAAGGTCCATTAAATAATTTCTCAGATTTTACTTTTTATACAGGGGAAGTTTACTAATTTTGTTGAGATTGGGAGTTGAAACAAAAAATAAAATGGCAATAGGGAGTTGGAACTTATTTTTAATGATCTGGGATTGAGATTGAAATCAGAGAATGTTTTCCTTAGGGATTTTAGGTGAGTTTATCCTTATTTAAATATGATATTCCTGTTGACCTTAATAAGATTAAGGTAATACTGAATTGGTCACGATTGATAGATGTAACTGTATATTAACATTGATTTCTAGAGGGATTTACTGATATTGCTAAATTGTTTACTAGTTGACTTAAAAAGAATTAGAAATTTCTTTGGTGAAATGAGTATAAATCTAGTTCCCATAAAGTGAAGACTAGATAACATGGACTTGTCTCATTTTATTTTCTGATACTCGATGATGTGTTTGATAAGTGTGGTTTTTACACTTATTTTGCTATGAAATTATAGGTGTTTTATTATGATTCTTGGACGATATTATGCGCTTTTGTGTTGTTTTTGAAAGTCTAAGTAAATAAAAGCTGACGATTTGAGCTATTTAACGATGAAAAGCACCAAACCAAGCCAACATGTCGAAGAATGACAATAATTTGAGTTTTGCACAAAAAAAAATACTATTCACACGATAGATCACCAAGAGGCTAGCGATCGATCTCATGTGGTAGAAAATCTTGACAATCGATCGGTGAGAAACAACGATCGATCGACATATGCGAAAAATTTGAGATTTTATTCCCGTTTTGAAGATTTTGTGTCCAAAAGCATAAGAACTCTTCCCCCACTATTTAAATGACCAAGTTGGACGAATTTTGGGGACTTTTGACACATATTTTCAGACAAAAACAAGAGCTTCCTTCATCCCCATATCATCTTCCACCATCACAAACCATTAAAGAGCAAGACATCTGGAGAGACTGGATGATGCAGCTGTGCAAGGAGTCATCTTCTAGCGTTATTTAGTATTTCTAAACTTTGTTCTTCCTTTATTTTCAGATTTTAATAGTTAATTTGTAGCAAAACATGATTTTTTATTGTTATTTGAGGATGATTTTAGGTGAAGTTTTGTTGTCAAGACTAGGGGATCCCATGTTTGAACCCATAATTTAACTTAAAGTTTTTGATTAATTCTTACAATTCTTTGTGCATAATTTATTGTTTTTCATGCTTTTAAGGGATTGAGCACCATTGAATGATATTATATATTGTGGTTGACTTGACCATACGATATTGCAATATGATATAATAAATTAGGCCGTGGGTTTAGATTGAGACGGACCAAGTAAAATTGAACACACGTGTGCTGACAATAGATTTATCAAAATCGAAGGCTAGTAGTGTTCATAGTTCTTTATTCAATATTGATTGTTCAATAGGACACGTGAGTGGTTTATTGTAACGTTCATATTAGACTCGTTACAGTTTGACCAGAGTATAACGAATGCATTAAGAAAACTCGTCACCTTAGAACGTATGAATTTCCACTACTGCCATTTCTTTGGTTGGATCTTTGCATGTTGTTATCTCATGGTGCATGCTAAGGAGTAGCAAGCCTTTACTTGAGCCCTTTGACCCTGAAATTGAAAGAACTCTTCTTAGAAGACTAAGAGAAGTTCGAGCAATGCTGAAAACAATGAAGGAGGGGGTGGAAGAAATGAAAGACGGAACAAGGAGATACCTCATAGACAATCACTCATGGATTATGCTCATCCTTCGTTCCATTGATCATTGTCTAGTATTACTAGACCAAGCGTACATACGAACAACTTTGAAATCAAGTATATAATCATACAAATGATCCAGCATTCGGTGCAGTTTGGGGGATCGGCCACTGATGATCTCATGACACACATATCAAACTTCTTGGAAATCTACGACACTTTCAAGCATAATGGCGTTACTGACGACGCCATCAGGTGACGGTTATTTCCTTTCTCTTTAAATAATAAAGCTAAATCTTGGTTGTATTCATTGTCTACATGATCAATTACTACTTGGGATGGAATATTACAAGATTTCTTGTCAAAATACTCTCTACCACCAAAGACTGCTAAGATGGCGCAACATGATCCTGAAACATTATATGAAGCATGGGAGCGCTTCAAGGACTTACTGACGAGATGCCCACATCATGGCCTTCTTATCTGGCTGCAGGTACAAACTTTTTATAATGGTATATTTTCTGATAACCGTTCTATGTTTGATGTAGTATCAGGAGGTACTATGAGGAAGATGCCTGAGGAAACTTATACACTGTTGGATGAGATGGCTGCTAATAGCTATCAATGTCAGTCCGAGAGGAACGTGCCAAAGAGATCGATAGGGATGTATCAAGTTGATGAAGTGACAGCAATATCGGCTCAGTTGGAAGTATTGACCAAGAAAATTGACATCTTGACAGCACCAATGGTGAAAGTACAAGTCATTACCTGTGAATTGTGTCAAGAACCACATCCAAGCATGGAATGCCATGTAGGTAACCCTTTTATGCAAAATAATGAGTATGTTAATTTTGTAGGAAAGCGACCACAAAAAAACCCCTACCCAAATACATACAATACGGGGTTGAGGAATCATCCGCAACCACCACCAGGTATACACCAAAGCCGAGCATGGAGGAGCTACTAACAAAATTCATATCATCGATCGAAACAAGGATGATGTAAGGACCCCATATACTTAACCCTTGATTAGTGTATTAATCATTATGTGTGGCACATGCTTTCAATACAATCATTCGGGAAACTCAGATGATACTTTACCATTGAATGGCAATTACAAAATTTTCTTTAACATACAATGTTATAAGTTCATCATCCTAACAACAATAGACTCATCGAGTTCGCCCATTACACCACTTTTTACATTGTGGACTTTTATAAAAATTTGGGCAGAGTCTCCCCATAAATAGAGCTATCCCGAAATAAAAGCACAACACATAATATAATTCCCGGCCAGGGAAAACATAATACTCATCAGAATACAACAATATCAAGTAAATTCCCAGCCAGGGAAGACACCACACATATGGCAACAAAAGTGGGTTTCAACACCCACAATACACCAATGAGTCTCATATCATTTAGCAATTCTGCCTCTAATTGCATGCAACATAGAATGAAAGAGAGAAAGGCTCATGCCTTTATATACAACCCATATACAAGTATAATCTTGCTCACATGCGAGCATCATGAATATGTATATAACCCTCATGGGTATATAAGTACTCTATACGATACCGTGCTCCATCAAGCCCTGGTACCACGATCCTGGGAGTACATCCAATCAACAGCTCGTGCTCATTTCCAAAGCCATCGATGTACCTGTTTACCTGCCCCAACAGAGACAGCCCCCAACGGGGTGAGCATACCAATTCCACAATTTCATAATCATAATGACATAACACATAATTTACGAAAATGTAAATATTGTGGAACATATGTGATACTTCCTGGATGGTATCATCCTCATCATAGCGTACCCTTGTAATAACCCTGTTCTCAAAACAGATAAATCATCAAATCCTGAATATACAGTTAATCATCATATTGGTTAACCCTAGCCAGTTTCAATTTAACAACATTTCATAACATCTTTCTTTATCTAGCAATTATCATAATTCTAGATATCATTTGAGATTTCCTTAACTTCTGATACTAGTTAATCACTTCTCTGATTAACTACGTCTCTGTTCCTATTCATTACCAATAGGGAATAAAATACAGATATCCTAGATATCTAATCAAATACCACATTTTCATTTCTTACTTCAAAGTAGCGTCATACTATCGGTGTTCGCTCCGTAGCAACCACACCCCATCATTTGCTCGCTTCATAGCGGCACCAAGCATTTCACCATGTGAATCAACATAACGTAACCAAGTCCCGGTACCATCATAGTAAAACATTTCATGTATTTTAAATCATGCATCATACTTGTAAAGCATCATTTAAACTATGCTCGTACGCTAAACGTACCTTAAATCCTCGAAGTCCGAGCCAAACCTTGCTCGAGTTCCATGCCCCGAGGAACGATGTGCTAACACGATAAATAATTCACAATTATTTACGAACATGTAACCCATGCTCAAGCACATCCATAACCCTCAAAATATTGTCAACACACGACAATAAATCATTTAAAAGACCCGGGGCAGGGTACATGCAGGGAGGGAAAACGAATGCGACATATCGAAAAATTGCCCAAGAACACCTTCAATAATTTGAACCCTAGCATCACGATTCGAACCCAACCAAGCATCATAAATCATCTAAAACATGTAATAAACGATCCCTAACATGAATCATCAACCCATAGCCAAAACCCCCAAAATTCGAAATCAAACCCTCACCAAATTAGGGCAAAATTCGAACCATAACATCTCAATTCGATCCCAATTAAGCATCATAATACATCTAAAATGTGAATTAAACCATCAAAGCAAGAATCAACACCCCTTGTCTAAAACCCCCAAAAATTCGAACATAAACCGTACGAATTTGGGGAAATTCGAAACAATAATTCACAATACCATCAAGTTAAGCAGGGAATTACATGACAAGCATGGAAAAGGGGTAAGGAAGGTTACCCAATCGAAAATCGGAAGTAAATCGGTCGAAATTCGATAAACCCTAGAAATTGGGGATCGACGCTTACCTGTAAAATCCGACTTCAAAACGCGACGAAACTCTCAATTGCCGGAGGGGATAGCTGCGCCTCGACGAGACGAAGCCGGTGGCGGGTCGCACGCGCCGAACGGCTGCCGGACGGCGGCGGGCGAAGCGTTTTCGTGCGCGGGGCTGGGGGGAGTCGGAAATCGGCGGGGAGAGAGAGGGAGGCGGGTTGGAGGCTAAAAATGGAATTTTTAATAAAAATCTCGGGTTCAACTGGTATTTATAGCAAAATACCCCGAAATACTAATAGCCCCACAAATACATCGTGATTCATTAAAAATCATCTGTTTTCAAAAACTCTCTCTCTAACCCCAAAACCTCCTACCGGTGCTCACACAAGCACCCGACATTCCGAGACACATCAAAAACCCAACTCTTAGGTTTTACATCGTAATGTGAATACAATCTCAACCTCGGGATCCAACGATCCCAACTACCCAAATAAACGAGCCCAAAAGGCCCAACATCGCGATTAAACTCCAAATCGCTACGTAAAACAACTTTAGGGATTTTTAACACTACGGGATTAACATCTATAGTCCCTGGTCATCACAGATGACCAATCAAGATGCATCGATCAAGAACTTGGAAGTACAAGTGGGGCAATTAGAAACCATCCTAGCTAGGAGAACACAAGGTTCCTTACCTAGCGACACTGAAAAGAATCCTAGGAAGCAAGTACATGTCATAACACTGTGAAGTGGAAAGGAGGTTGCTGCGGAGAGTGATAGAAAGAATGTTGGCAATAAAGATGAGCAAGAGGATGAGTTGGCCAAGCAAATGAGGTTCAAACACGCGACAAAGGTAAGTCTTTTAAGACCACTACACCCATCACACCACATGCTAAGGTAAATATCCCACTCTCATTCCCCGCTGCATATAAAAGAGCAAAATTAGATCCTAAATTTGCTTTGTTTCTAGATTTGATTAAGAATCTCGACATTGATATGCCTTTCTTTGATACTATAAGGTAGATGCAGAATTATACTAAGTTTTTGAAGGAGATATTGTCAAATAAGCGAAAATTGGGAGAGTATGAGACGATAAATTTAACTGAGGAGTGTTCTGCTATCATTCAAAACGATTCACCTCCAAAGTTAAAGGATCCAAGGAGTTTTACTATACCTTGCAAAATAAATTCTACTTCATTTCATAAACCTTTGTGTGATTTGGGTGCAAGCGTAAATCTTAAGCCTTTGTCTATATACATGAAGTTGGGTTTAGAGAGCTAAAACCGTCAGGGTGTCACTGCAGATGGCAGACAAGTCCATCAAGTACCCACAAGAGATTGTGGAGGATGTGCCAATCGAAGTTGATATTCCGGCGGATTTCATTGTTTTGGATATGAAGGAAGTTGCCATTGATCCTAGGAAGGTCATTCCTAGCAACAGGAAGAGTACTAATTGACGTTCAAGAGGGGAAGTTGATTCTCTGTGTAGGAGAGGATCAAGTCTTCTTTGATGTAAGGACCCCCGTGCCCTTAGCTCGTTACTAGTGTATTAAGACATACCATTAGTGCATGCAATCATACTATCATGGGGAAAACCATATGCAAGTGCAACACCATATGCTATCCAGAAAATTTCTTGCATTTTAATCCACATAATATTCAAATTCCCCAAATAAGATTATTCATATGACATGCACCCTCATAATACACTAACATGCTCTTAGTTCATTTAGCAATTCCATATTTAATTGCATGCAAACCATAAATGAATAGAGAAGAGTCGTAGCCCATTTATACATTCCATATACACGTAAAATGTACTCACGTAAGAGCACCCAATGAACACGCGTGTATCTAATGTATAAAACACTCTACTGTACACCGTTACTGGTGCTTCGACCCTGGAAGCACCTCCCAAGCGCATCTCGATCTCAACTATGGATCTATGTGCCTATCCAACCAGCTCTGGTACCTCGATCCTGGAAGTACCTCAAATCAACAGCCCGGGCTCAACTCCAAAGCCGCTGCTATACCTGTAACACCTGCCCCAACAGAGACAGCCCCCACACGGGGTGAGCATACCAATACCACCAATTCAATAATCATAACATTGCAATTCATAATTTACAAAATGTAAATGCCATAATTTAAATGATACTCCCTGGATGGTAACACCATCATCCGGGATCCCCTGTATTGTCCCTGTTATCAAAATAACCAAACTCATCAAATTCCCAAAGCCAGTTAATCGTCACATAGATTAACTAATACCGTTCAGTTATGCCAGTTCCATAATCAATGTGGAAAAACCATTATATTAAAAGATCGTAAATATCACATAAATCAATTCAATGATTCCATATTCCTATTTCATTGCTCGCTCCACAATAGCGGCATTCTAAACCCCGCGCACGCTCAACACTAGCGGCGCCATAACCGATGGTCGCTCAACGGCGACAGCATCCCAAATCATTGCTCGCTCAATAGCGGCACCGTATGGTTCCCATGTATAACCATGTGACACAAATATCATTTACCATGCATATCGCTAGCCATTTATAGCAAATATCATGCACCATGCATTTCAACGCTTATTTGATGCAATTACCACCTACCACGTATTTCAATGTCCATATAATGCGATTATTACACACCATGTGTTTCAGTGTCCATTTAATGCAATTATCTCATACCATGCATTTTACAGTTGCAACATTATAATAGGCTATGCTCGTATGTCATACGTACCTTAAGTTTCCGCAGTCCAAGCCAAACCTTGCTTGAGTCCCATTCCTCAAGACGTATGTGCTAAAACACAAATAATTCACAATCAAACATAGGCATGCAACCACGTGCCCAAGCACGTTCAAACCCCCAAACATATCGTCAATCCATGACGATTACCAAAATAAAAGCCCACCGGCTAAGCATGCATAATACCCAAAATATTCCATTTTATATGTTTAAAAGATAGCCAAAAACCCAACCAAAAATTCCGTTTAATTAACTTTGGCTCCAACCAATCTATTTTAAAAGTATAGCATTCCCATTGGAATGTAGACATTGCCCCGGAAACGGCCCCTTTAAACTTCGGTTCCAAAATCCCGACATTTTCCAAAAATTTCAAAAAAAACACCTTCCTTCGGGTGGCGATCGATCGCCACCTTTATCGCGATCGATCGCCACAATCCAGTGGCCAACCAACGCCTTCTCGCGATCGATCGCCAATCCTCGCGATCGATCGCCAACCCGCTCGCGATCGATCGCCGAGACCTCGCGATCGATCGCCAGCACTGTTCATCGCCTTCAAAAATTCGACTGCTCGTCGCGATCGATCGCTACCCCTTGGCGATCGATCGCCACCTACGATTTCCTGAAAAATTCGAGCTTCCATGGTGTTTTTGACACCCAAACTCATAACCAACACCCCATACACCACCAACACCTCAAATACAACATTTAAACTCCATAAAAACACTAAAATCAACTTCTTAGATTTTAATCCAAAACCCCCAAATACAAGTCCAACCCAAAAACTCAACCATAACACACCATATCACTATCAAATCGAAGACAATGACGAGGGGAAGAAACTTACCAACTTATCTTCGAGAAATCCGGCTCTTAGGGCGAGCCTCCATCGATTTTTGCTCATCAAAGGGAAAGGGGAAGGGTTTGGGGTGAGAGAGAGGCGTGAGGGAGAGGAGAGTAGAGAAATGGATTCCGAATGACGGAATCCCGAGTCCAACTGTTATATATAGCAAAAATGCCCCAAAATACCAATACCTCCACAAATATATCATGATTCATTAAAAATCATCTGTTTACAAAAACTTTCTCTCCCACATCAAATCCCCAGACTGGCCCCAACATAAGGCACCCCGAACGCCAAGTCCCACTAAAAACCCAATTCATAGGTTTCCACCAAAATGAGAATACAATCTCAACTTTTGGATCCAACGATCCCAAATGCCCGATTTAACAACCTCGGGAGACCCAAAACCGCAATTAATTCCTAATTGCCACAATTAAAAACCCATCAAGGATTAATACCACACCGGGATTAACACCATTAATCCCCGGACATCACAATTATCCCCCACTAATAATATTTCGTCCTCGAAATTGCACCGATGTACTCCACGTAACACCAGGACTACACAAACAAAATAAAGCCATGACCCCGATTCTGGACCACATTAGAATCGAATTAACAACAGCGAGAATACCAATCTCGCAGCAAGCCCTATAATAGAGCAAACGCCAAAATCCATGCAAACCCAAAAATAACAACATACCTCGATGTGAATCGTCCCAGAAGTCAGTCCACCACGACTACAAATCAACCAAATCTCCCTTGGTTCTGACATAGATATCACTCCGTGATATTCATCACTTGCCCACGATGCTTGACACACATCGTCATGATGGGGACCACTAGTATACAACAGTATACTCACAAAAAATCCGGTTTTCGCTTCCCAGTCCATCTCCTCCAGAGGAGTAGTTGCACCACTTGCAACCCGGATCGGGTTACCCATGGTCACCGATCCACACAAAGCACATCACCACAGAAGTCTAAAACAAGGTGTTCCAAGAAATCATATCTTGGTCCTGACACACCATTAAGACTCCACAAAGTCTCAAGTTCCACAGGGGACATGCAAGACAAAGAATTGCATTCCTACACACGTGTCAACCATGACACTAAACAAACCCGAATCCCGGCCATCCCTCATTTATCCTTGGATCCAACAATCCTAAAACATGAAGGCTATCGAATTATCCAACAAGAATTACCATGGTTCCAAAACACGACTATCCCTCCTCAGGGAAGTCAAACAACCCTCACGATCATTCATCAGAATGCATCGTGCCATCGAGATTACCGATCTCGAGGTTCTACAATCTCACACCGGAGATTCACCAAACCAAGCATACAAACTCGACGTTCAACAATGAACAAAATAAAGTTGGCATTCGTATACACACACGGCATACATGCCCATACACCAACACAACATGCATACACAATGCAATAGACTCGGGTATCTCCAATCATACCCAAATCCCAAAACCAACTGTTAATCCTCGATTATTCTCACCCCACGGAGAATGATGGTTGACAAACCAAAACCAAAGGGTGTGATTTCAACATCACCACCACACGAACCAAAACAACGAATCTCCCCAAAAGATTCCACCGGTAGGTATCATAATACCGCCTTCATCTCAAGGAAAATGTCATGAATCCATGATCCTCCAACCTCGAACCACCGTTCGGAGAACTGTATATATTTATACCAAAATATATCTCGGAACCAAAAATATGCAACTGGTTCAGAATAGTGCATCGAAGCCACTATTACCAAATCGAAACCCGTATACGCCATGTATACCCAACCTAGTAATGCTCTGTACTAATACCATAGTACTACACGATCTCGGGCATTACCCCGGAGACGTCCCCTCGAACGTCTCACCGGAAGTATTGAAGCCATCACCTAGTCCAACACTAGTAGGGCTTACCCCGGTTGATTCTCAATCAACTCTCAACCAATGCCAGCTGTCTCCATGGCAGTGCAACCCAAATCTCTCCAAGAGATAAAATCAATATAGTAGTGTTACCCTACTAGCTATATCTCACAATTCCAATTGTGATCCCCGTTGCATTCTATATGCAAAGATGCTCAACCAGAGCTAATAACGGCTTGTTGACACTCACGTTGGTATTTCCAACCAAATTGAGCTGCCCCAAAACAAGTCTCTCAAAACATTTGACGTATAAACTTCTCCGTGAGATACTCCCTGTCTCAAACATCATACCACAAGGAGGCTACAAAAGTCTACCATACCCCTCATCGTATCACCATACGATTCACCCAGCTCGAATCCAACGAGCAACATAAAGGTTAACACAATCACACCAAAGCACTGCAACAATACCTGGCTAACGGTTCGTTGGCCCCATAGGCTCATACCAACCTATCAACGTGATAAGCGTCTCATTCCGGTATACCATACCGTACAATCCATTAGAGTTGTGGGCCATCGCCCAACACATCCCTGAAATACCAAGCACAATGGACAACCCGGTGTTCTTGCTCCACTATGATGCAATCATAATCCATTAAGACTTATTCCACACCCTCAGGGTGGGTGTGCCCATACCTAACATACATCACAACAACAAGCGAGTAGTCTCCTCAATGACTACTCTTACCACCAATCACTTGGCCTTAGCCAATCCAGCGAGTATACCTGGAGGGTATCATTACTCGAAAATATTTACCTGTATCACGTGATGCGGTACCCTCACCTGTACAATGCATCCAATAATCCATCGAGCAATCTGCTCGGCGTAATAGTCTCGTCAACTAGTGACCCAGACACTACCATGTGCTCACCATCGGCACTCAAACCATACAACCAAATACATAAACATGAATGCATTAGTCACCAAGACGACGCCACGCGTCCACATAAACATCCCAAATAACATCGTCAAACATATGACGATAACTGTCAATATACGACACTCATAATCCCATCGTCAAACACATGACGGTATAAAACAACACATAATATTCACAATGATGATAACAAAAGTAATATGCCATACCTCATCGCTATCAAGATAGCGGAATACCTATATACATCGTTCACCAACGGTACATAAGCAGCATCCATCGCTCGTAGGCGGCATAATCCAGTGCTAGACACATAGCGGTGTAATCCATCGCTATAGAATCGGCGGCATGATCCCTCGCCATAAAGTCAGCGGCATGAAACATCGCTATAGATATCCGGCGGTATGAACCATCGCCATAGATGTAGCGGAATGTACCATCGCTATATGATACCCGGCGGCATAAACCATCGCCATAGAATACCCGGCGGCATGAACCATCACCAATAGAATACCCGGCGGCATGAACCATCGCCAATAGAATAGCGGAATAATCGCGGACTCAAGAGGTACTCACACCCATGTAGTACTTTGTTCCCGATCGCATTGCTACGTCATGACAGCGGCATCATCGCTTCGACGTGACAACGGCATGTACCATCGCTTCGACATGACGGTGGTACCATCGCTTCGACATGACGGTGGTACCATCGCTTCGACGTGACAGCGGCATTTACCATCGCTTAGACATGACAGCGGCATTTACCATCGTTCCGGCATGACAGCGAAAATACCCCTCGCTTCGACATATTAGCGGCATAATATCCCTTGCGATAGTAATATGACAGCGGCATTATCCTTCGCTTCGACATATTTGCGGCAAATATTCTTCATCGCTATAATATGACAGCGGCAAGTATTCACATCGCTACGCCATGCATGCAACCGTAATGCATAACCCATATTCCAATAATTGTTTCGGCACGACAGCGGCATCATCGCTTTGACGTGACAGCGGCCTTTACCATCGCTTCGACACGACAGCGGCATCATCGCTTCGACGTGCATGCAACCGTAATGCATAACCCGTATTCCAATAATTATCGCCATGAGTGTATTTTAATGCACCTCGCTCCAACATTTAGCGGCAAAGCATTAAATTCATCACTCCAATGTATATCTATGCAACCGTAATGCATAGTCCATGTCTCATATGACCCTGCAACCACCATGGTTAGCAATAACATATTCCATTTATGAACACATATCATAAACGCACATAAGCAATATAGTTGTGCCACGCAACACTAACTACCATCATGCATAAGTATGTGCTTCTCATTCCCATTGTCATTTTCCTAGGCCCTCAACAGCCCCAAAGAGCAAACCACTGCTCTGATACCACTAATGTAAGGACCCCCGTGCCCTTAGCCCGTTATTAGTGTATTAAGCCATACCATTAGTGCATGTAATCATACTATCATGGGGAAAACCATATGCAAGTGCAACACCATATGCTATCCAGAAAATTTCTTGCATTTTAATCCACATAATATTCAAATTCCCCAACTAAGATTATTCATATGACATGCACCTCATAATACACTAACATGCTCTTAGTTCATTTAGCAATTCCATATTTAATTGCATGCAAACCATAAATGAATAGAGAAGAGCTTTAGCCCATTTATACATTCCATATACACGTAAAATGTACTAACGTAAGAGCACCCAATGAACACGCGTGTATCTAATGTATAAAACACTCTACTGGATACCGTTACTGGTGCTTCGACCCTGGAAGCACCTCCCAAGCGCATCTCGATCTCAACTCTGGATCTATGTGCCAATCCAACCAGCTCTGGTATCTCGATCCTGGAAGTACCTCAAATCAACAGCCCGGGCTCAACTCCAAAGCCGCTGCTATACCTGTAACACCTGAGACAGCCCCCACACGGGGTGAGCATACCAATACCACCAATCCAATAATCATAACATTGCAATTCATAATTTACAAAATGTAAATGCCATAATTTAAATGATACTCCCTGGATGGTAACACCATCATCCGGGATCCCCTGTATTGTCCCTGTTATCAAAATAACCAAACTCATCAAATTCCCAAAGCCAGTTAATCGTCACATAGATTAACTAATACCGTTCAGTTATGCCAGTTCCATAATCAATGTGGAAAAACCATTATATTAAAAGATCGTAAATATCACATAAATCAATTCAATGATTCCATATTCCTATTTCATTGCTCGCTCCACAATAGCGGCATTCTAAACCCCGCGCACGCTCAACACTAGCGGCGCCATAACCGATGGTCGCTCAACGGCGACAGCATCCCAAATCATTGCTCACTCAATAGCGGCACCATATGGTTCCCATGTATAACCATGTGACACAAATATCATTTACCATGCATATCGCTAGCCATTTATAGCAAATATCATGCACCATGCATTTCAACGCTTTTTTGATGCAATTACCACCTACCACGTATTTCAATGTCCATATAATGCGATTATTACACACCATGTGTTTCAGTGTCCATTTAATGGAATTATCTCATACCATGCATTTTACAGTTGCAACATTATAATAGGCTATGCTCGTACGTCATACGTACCTTATGTTTCCGCAGTCCAAGCCAAACCTTGCTTGAGTCCCATTCCTCAAGAAGTATGTGCTAAAACACAAATAATTCACAATCAAACATAGGCATGCAACCACGTGCCCAAGCACGTTCAAACCCCTAAACATATCGTCAATCCATGACGATTACCAAAATTGTTAGTTCCGGATCTTATCGATGAGATTTTAAAGATGACAAAACCGGATCGAGAGAAATCAGACTGACCAGAACGATCGCCCAAAACAGATCAAGCTGATAAGATGACAAAGCATATCAGACCGGATCGAGGGTAATCAGACTGACCAGATCAATAGTTCAAAACAGAACAAGCTGATAAGGCATATTATATATCAGACCGGATCGATGAATATCAGACTGACTAAACCAAAGCTTCAGATCGATCTATCTTTATCAGATCAGAGCAGCTTAGGATACATACAGAATGGCTCCTCAGTCCGAATCATTAACGGCTATTTATTGTAGCATTTAATGTCGTAATTAATGATACAAAGGACCAAAGACTGAAGATTGCCATAATAGGTAAGAAGACAAAGAAGAGCTTACCTGACAGTCGCCGAAAGTATGAACCAGAACGGCAAATATCATGAAGAAGAAGACTGTAGCTTTCTCAGAGTTTAAGAAGAGTCAAAGTTGCACATTAAGGGAAATAATGTCGTTGGTGCCTTCAACTATAAAAGGATGCAACAAAAGGAACTTACTGACTCTTGCTGATCAATTGAAAAACACACAAGAAATCAAAAACAGCCCAAGCTTACAAGCTCAGAAGCTCTCGAGCTGAAATCATTCTTAAGCACGTTTACTTTGTAACATTTGATCATTTAGGATCACTGTGCGCATCTTGTGTTTTCTGTGTTGAAAAATAGAAGTGAGAAACTTATTGTAACTGTCAGACAAAGTGTGTCTGAGCAGATCGAGTGACTAGGAGTTTCAGATTGGTAGTGAGGTAAATCCAGTCTGAATCGGGTTTGTACAACAGGATTGTATAAATCAAAGTCTTCTAGTATAAACCTTCCTTAATTGGAAGAAGGGGAGACGTAGAAGGATTACACCACCTTCGAACTTCCAGAAACATATCCTGTGTATCTTATTTCTGCACTTGTTCTTTCATACTAGCCATCGAGCCGATCTTACATATACAAGAACAGACCGTTCCGCACTTATACTTTCAGTGGTCTGTTCTGTACAAGAATTGATTAAGAAACAGATTTCTTTCACTAATCCGAAAGAAATCACAAAGGATTAATTTTTAGAAGGAGTGTTCATTCACCCCCCCCCCCCCCCCTCTAAACACTCCGGACCGATCCTAACAAGTGGTATCAGAGCAGGTCATCTTAATCAGCACAAAATCACTCGAGCTGATGGCATCATTTAACAAAATTCCTATGTTCTCAAAAGAAGACTATGATGACTGGAGAATCAGAATGCAAGCTCATCTGGCAGCTCAGGATGACGATATGTGGTTCGTCATCACTGATGGACCAATGAAGATTCTAAAAATAAATACAACAGTCGCCATTACTGGTGGTGAACCACAAATGGTAGAAAAGGACAGATCCCTCTGGACAAATGAGGAAAGAAAGAAAGCAAATCTCGATAATGTGGCCAAAGACATCTTGTTCAAGACATTGGACAAGAACATGTTCAGCAAAATCAAAATGTGCTCTACTGCCAAAGAAATTTGGGAGAAGATAGCACAGCTATGTGAAGGCAACGACCAGACCAAAGAAAACAAGCCGACTGTTGCTCTTCAAAGATTTGAGGGCATAAAAATGAAGAGTGGAGAAACTCTAAATGAGTTTGATGAAAGAGTCACTGGCATCATAAATGAACTGAATGGTCTGGGGAAGGAATATTCTAACAGAGAGATCGCTCTGAAAGGTATGAGAGCTCTGCCAAAGGAATGGGATGTTAAGACAATTGCCATGAGGGAATCAAAAGATCTTAACAAGGTTGAACTTCATGATCTGTTTGCAGATCTTAAGGCCTATGAGTTTGAACTGATAAGCAAAGGTGAAGCAGAGCCATTCATCTCTCAACCAAACAAGGCCCTGGCAGCCATTCCAGACCAGATCGCTTCAACATCAGACCGATCCGCTGAACAGATAAGTAATGATGCTATGTCATTATTTATCAAGAAATTCGGTAAATTTATGTCTAAGAATAAGAGGAACTTCAAACCCTCTCATCATTATAAATCAAGAAAAGATGATGCTGTTAACGATCAGGCTTGCTACAATTGTGGTAAGACCGGACATTTTATTGCAGATTGCACCAGACCGAAGAAAGAAGAACGGAAAGAGAAGCATCGTGATGATAGGAAGAAGAAGCACTATAAAGACCGCAAGAATCATGGAAAATCCCAAAAAGTCCTAGTAGCTGAAGAAGGAAACAGCAAATGAGCTCAGACAGACTCAGACTCGGAAAGCTCTGAATATTCTTCCAGCGAAAGCGAAGAAGATATTCAATGTCTTATGGCAGACGAAGAGATGAGTCAGACAGACGAGGTATATGATCTTGACTCAAATGAATTTACACGAGAAGAGCTCATGTCCGCACTGCAAGACATGGCTAATGATTATAGGATCTTAGCTGAATCATTTGAGAAAAATAAAGCTAAAGCCAGTAACCAAATAGATGAGCACAATAAACCAAGCTGCTCTGAGCAGGGTGAGTGCAATAGTCTAAAGATCGAGCTGAATAAGCTGAAAATCTCCTATGATCAGCTCCATGAAGAAAACAAGAGAATTAGCACACAAAATGCTAAGCTTTCTCATATATTCAAAACATGGACAAAATCCAGAACATCTTTGGAAGAATTACAAGAGGTTCAAAGAAACGTCGGTGACTTCACCGGCATAGGCTTTGACACCAAAGATGAGTCTGAGCTGTTGCTGGTAAAGAACCAAGTCAAACAAATGACATTTGTTAAATCCAGCACAGTATATGAGACTGAAGCACCTAAGATTCAAACAGGAGTCTCTTACGTGAATCAAAATCTGAGAAAAGGAATTGGTTATGTTGACCAAGCCAAAGAAAAGGCACCAGCAAGATTTGCGTCTATCAGACCAAATCCAAAGGTGCAAGATCGAAGGCAAGGAAGACAATACAATTACTATAATTCAAAACCGATTCAACGAAGATATAGACTACCTAATGAGAATCAAAGGTTTTCACAGCGCACACATTATCACACACAACATCAAAACAGACCAGCACACAGCACACCTTACACACACAAGCCATTGAAGCTGATACAGGTGTGGGTTCCCAAAGGGCTAATCCGTTCTGGACCCAAATAGGATTGGGTACCAACAATAATTATATTTGATGACAGGTACCGAAGAAGCTCGCATCAGACTGGTATTTGGATAGTGGGTGTTCCCGTCACATGACTGGAAACATCGAGCTGCTGTCTGAAGTCACAGAATGTACTGGACCCAAGATCATCTTCGAAGATAACTCAAAGGGTAAGACCGTGGGCAAGGGTAAGATTGTCCATGGTAACATTATTATCAATGATGTGCTGTTAGTTGAAAATCTGTGCTATAATTTGATCAGTATAAGTCAACTCTGTGATAATGGTTATGCTGTAGAATTTCATAAACACACTTGCACTGTTAAATCATCAGACGGTATAACCATGCTCGTAGGAATCAGGAATGGAAATACATATAAGATTAACTGGAATCATGTTCAACCTGATAATCCTACTTGCTTCATCGCTAACAATGATAATAAACATTGGTTGTGGCATAAGCGTTTGAATCATATAAACTTTAAGACCATTTCAGCCTGTGTAAACATGATTTAGTTATCGGTCTGCCCAAGATCGATTTTGCTAAGGATAAGATCTGCGAAGCCTGCCAAATGGGCAAACAGATCAGATCATCCTTCAAGAACAAGAATGCCAAATCCTCCTCCCGCTGTTTAGAATTATTGCATATGGACTTGTTTGGTCCTATACCAATAACAAGTTTAGGGGGAATGCGGTATACTCTTGTTGTTATTGATGATTACTCACTCTTTACATGGACTATATTTTTGAGCAGTAAAGATCAGACCGGTCCGAAGTTGATCAAGCTGCTGAAACACACTCAGAACGAGAAATCATCCAGCATAGACATGATTCGTAGTGACAAAGGCACTGAGTTTTCAAATCAGAATCTTGAATCCTTTCTAGAAGATCATGGAATCAAGCATGAGTTTTCAGCCGCTCGAACTCCTCAACAGAATGGAGTTGCAGAACGAAGAAACAGAACGCTCAAGGAAGCAGCAAGAACAATGCTTGCTGATTCTGGAATTTCGCAAAAGTTCTGGGCAGAAGCTGTAAACACTGCTTGCTACACTCAAAATCGGTCTATGATCAACAAGAAGCTGAACCTTACCCCATATGAAATATGGACTGGTAACAGACCATCTATTTCTCACTTTCATATTTTTGGCTGCAAATGCTTCGTTCATAACAATGGTAAGAATCATCTTACAGCATTTGAAGCTAAGTCAGATAATGGAATATTTTTAGAATATTCATCAACTAGCAAAGCCTATCGAATTTTTAATAATCGAACCTTAACTGTAGAAGAATCTGTTCATGTAGTTTTTGATGAATCTTCATGTGTTGAGGGCAACAAAGAATCAATTCAAAATCAGATGGAAAATATCCATCTCGAAGCTAACAGTGATGATGAGATTGTAGCTAACAGGTCAAGAGACAATCCACCAGAACCAGAAGTACCAGATAGACCGGATCTAGGCATTGAAGCTTCTTCAGATCGAGCTGATCCGGATGCTCTTCACTCAAATGTTAAGCAGATGCTGATCATGCTGCTACTACTCATCCGACCGGACCAGACAATCCAGAGTCAAGCTATCGATGGACTAAGAAGCATCCACCCAATCTAGTGATTGGTAGTCCCTCTGCACCGATCAGAACCAGAGGACAGATGATGGATGAATTCACACATGCTGCTTTCATCTCTACTCTGAAACCTAAGAAGATCGATGAAGCTCTAACTGATTTCAACTGGATTAAGGCCATGCAAGAAGAGCTAAATCAATTCGAACAAAATCAAGTTTGGAGTCTAACCCCCAGACCAAGCGATCTGCCTGTCATTGGAACCAGATGGGTTTTCAGAAATAAGCTGGACGCAGATGGAACTGTGGTTAGAAACAAAGCCAGACTGGTGGCACAAGGATTCAGACAAGAAGAAGGAATCGACTTCGATGAATCTTTTGCACCAGTCGCCAGACTTGAAGCCATCCGAATCTTTCTTGCATATGCTGCCTTTAAAGACTTCAAAGTATATCAGATGGACGTTAAGAGGCTTTTCTTAATGGAAAGCTTCAGGAAGAAGTTTACATTGAGCAACCTCCTGGATTTCAGAACCACTCGTTCCCTAATCATGTATATCTACTGAATAAAGCAGTATATGGTCTGAAACAAGCTCCAAGAGCCTGGTATGACACTCTATCTCAATTTCTGCTGAACCATGATTTCCAGATCGGCTCAGTAGATAAAACTCTATTTAAATTTATTAAGGGGGAACATACTCTATTAATTCAGATTTATGTTGATGACATAATCTTTGGGTCAACTAACCCCAAATTGTGCGAGAAATTTTCTAAGCTAATGCAGGGACAGTTTGAGATGAGCATGATGGGAGAACTTTCATTCTTTTTGGGTCTCCAAGTCAAACAGCTCAACAATGGTATTTTCATCAATCAGACCAAGTATACCAAAGAGCTCCTGAAGAGATTTGGAATGGAAACATGCTCAACTGCATCAACTCCTATGAGTCCAACAATCAAGTTAGACAAAGATGAAGGGGGAACAGCAGTTGAAGTAACCATGTATAGAGGACTAATCGGATCGCTATTGTATCTTACAGCGAGCCGGCCTGATATTATGTTCTCAGTCTGATCATGCTGCTACTACTCATCCGATCGGACCAGACAATCCAGAGTCAAGCTATCGATGGACTAAGAAGCATCCACCCAATCTAGTGATTGGTAGTCCCTCTGCACCGATCAGAACCAGAGGACAGATGATGGATGAATTCACACATGCTGCTTTCATCTCTACTCTGAAACCTAAGAAGATCGATGAAGCTCTAACTGAGTTCAACTGGATTAAGGCCATGCAAGAAGAGCTAAATCAATTCGAACAAAATCAAGTTTGGAGTCTAACCCCCAGACCAAGCGATCTGCCTGTCATTGGAACCAGATGGGTTTTCAGAAATAAGCTGGACGCAGATGGAACTGTGGTTAGAAACAAAGCCAGACTGGTGGCACAAGGATTCAGACAAGAAGAAGGAATCGACTTCGATGAATCTTTTGCACCAGTCGCCAGACTTGAAGCCATCCGAATCTTTCTTGCATATGATGCCTTTAAAGACTTCAAAGTATATCAGATGGACGTTAAGAGCGCTTTTCTTAATGGAAAGCTTCAGGAAGAAGTTTACATTGAGCAACCTCCTGGATTTCAGAACCACTCGTTCCCTAATCATGTATATCTACTGAATAAAGCAGTATATGGTCTGAAACAAGCTCCAAGAGCCTGGTATGACACTCTATCTCAATTTCTGCTGAACCATGATTTCCAGATCGGCTCAGTAGATAAAACTCTATTTAAATTTATTAAGGGGGAACATACTCTATTAATTCAGATTTATGTTGATGACATAATCTTTGGGTCAACTAACCCCAAATTGTGCGAGAAATTTTCTAAGCTAATGCAGGGACAGTTTGAGATGAGCATGATGGGAGAACTTTCATTCTTTTTGGGTCTCCAAGTCAAACAGCTCAACAATGGTATTTTCATCAATCAGACCAAGTATACCA
The DNA here is from genome assembly GCA_907163345.1 of Haberlea rhodopensis. Lineage (NCBI taxonomy): Eukaryota > Viridiplantae > Streptophyta > Magnoliopsida > Lamiales > Gesneriaceae > Haberlea > Haberlea rhodopensis. The sequence continues at coordinate 1,394,097 of CAJQUN010000141.1, read as the reverse complement.
AAGAGCTCCTGAAGAGATTTGGAATGGAAACATGCTCAACTGCATCAACTCTTATGAGTCCAACAATCAAGTTAGACAAAGATGTAGGGGGAACAGCAGTTGAAGTAACCATGTATAGAGGACTAATCGGATCGCTATTGTATCTTACAGCGAGCCGGTCTGATATTATGTTCTCAGTCTGTATGTGCGCCAGATTTCAGTCAGAACCAAAGCAATCACATTTTATTGCTGCCAAGCGTATTCTGAAATACTTAAAAGGATCTCAGAACGTTGGTCTTTGGTACTCCAAAGATTCGAACTTCAGCTTGATCGGATATTCCGACGCAGACTACGCTGGGTGTAAGATTGATCGTAAAAGCACCAGTGGAACATGTCAATTTCTAGGTGAAAGATTGATCTCTTGGTTCAGTAAAAAGCAGACATCGATTGCCACATCTACAGCTGAAGCAGAGTATCTCGCCGCTGGAAGCTGTTGCGCTCAAATGCTCTGGATTCAACACCAGCTCAAAGACTATGGCATCCAAGCTGTTGACTCTCCGATATTTTGCGACAACACAAGTGCAATCGCTATAACGTATAATCCAGTTTTGCACTCTCGAACAAAGCACATTGATATACGCCATCATTTTATTCGAGATCATGTTGGCAAAAAGGAAATTCGGATCGAGCACATCTCAACAGAGCAGCAAGCAGCAGACATCTTCACCAAACCGCTCCCAGAGGCTAAGTTTAATTATTTTCGTCAAATTCTTGGTTTAATTGACTTATCTTAATAGTTTAGATGTTCTCTTACTTTCGCACTTAAAGATTTCTGTTGCCACAGATTGATAATACAATGTTCAGAAAGACACAGACCGGTCCGGACTTTCAGACCGATCTATGTCAATCTGATGTTATCCCATGATCTGTTTGGTCAATACATCTTTTGTACAAAAATAGCCCGGACTGATCGCATTTTAACCGCCTTAACTATCTGTTATCCTGACCGTTTATTTTTGAATTTCTTTTTATCAGTCATCGAGATAAAGACACGTGTCTTCTCTCTCCTATTTAGCGGGCTGAACATTTCACTTTATTTCACTTTTTACAAATTACCGCTATCTGTTTTCTTATTCTCTCACTCTCCTAAATCTTCGCATTCGTTTAATTTCATTCCAATGGCTACCATCACTCATAACTCCCTCTCCGTTGAGTTTAATGATATTTACAGGGCAGAAGATGCAGAGATGGTGTCCATCTTCAGAGCTTTGGAATCATCTGGTCTGAGAACCTTTCTGGAATGCGGCACAGTTGTTTATGAATCAGAAATCCGCGAACTATTCGCCAATACCGTCTCCAAGAAGACATCCATATCTACTACTGTCAAGGGCAAATCATTTGAGATCTCGCCGATGACGCTGGCCAAAACCTTTGGCCTCCCCATTTCCGGACTGACGGAATTTGGACAGATTCCTCAAGCGTCACTCTCAGATCTTCAAGGGAAGATATCTATTCTTGGCCACCGCCTGCAACCATCGTTTAAGAAGAAGGAAATGCTCTTCCATTTCCAGGTGCTGTGCGAAATAGTGGGTAAGCCTATTTTGGGCAAGGCAGGAAGTTTTGACGCTGTAACCGCAGAGAAGTTCAGGGCTATGGCGGCTATTGTATCCGGACAGAAGATGAACTGGTCCGTCATTCTTTTTGGAGTTCTGCTAGAAACGGTGATTGCATCGAAACAAGCTGTATGCTTTGCTGTTCCTCTCAGCAAGCTACTGGAGTCTTTGGACATCGAGCTGGGAAAGCAGTCCCTCTCAGCCCCTTTAAGATTCTAAACTCCAAAGGACTTGCATTGCTGAAGTCCAAGAGTGCTCCGCCTACTCCTGCTACTCTGGCTGCAGTCAAGATTGAGAAGGGCGAAGAACAATCTATTGCGCGCAAACCTCGGGTCAAGCGAAAGCTGACCATCCAGACTGATTCTGAAGAAACTCAGTCTGCTCCCTCGCCACCAACCAAGCCACTTCCCAAAAAGCCAAGAACCCAGATTACCAAGCCCAGCAAAACATTACCCCTCAAAGCCTTACCCATATTGCCTCCAACTAAAGCCACCCCTGCACCCCAACCTTCCATCCAACCTTCACAAGCTTCAACCCTTGCACCCAAAGTCACCGTTAGACTTCCCTCTGCCATTCCCACGGTCAAAGGAATAGTTATCACTGAGTTGGGAGATTATACCCAATCAGGGATCAAGTCCCCTTCCTCCACAGCAAAGGGAAAAGCCATTCTCTCCGAACCCCTCTCCTCTAAACCCAAATCTGCAGCGCAGACAGCCATCGGCATCGCTATGGAGGATGTTGATGAGAAGGTGAAGGCACTCATTGTGGTCTTTGATGAATATGTCCAGTACCGGACTATCAACCACATTGAGTTATTCTTCGGTAAGTTGAGCAGACTGAAGAAGATGGAAGAGGAAGTTCTGAAAGGAACAGAGACTGATGATGTTCGGCTTGCCGTGCAGCGCAAAGAGCTATTTACGGCTATTCAAAGATTCAGACTGGCCACTCTGCTCCTAGATGCTAAGAAACAGAACTTCGATCCAATTGCTCCAACTGCCAGAGATGATGGGGCTGTTATTGCTCAACTCGAGATGGATGTTCATGCTCTTCACTTAGCTGTCCGTTTTCAACGACAGAAGCTCAGTATATCCACTCCAGCCACCAGCCCGGATCATCCCTCTGCAAGCAAGACTATGGCAGAACCTTTCGTTGAGGTTATTCCTTCTGATGCAGCAGACCAGACAGCCGAGCAAGCAGCGGATGAGACTGCAGAGCAAGTACCAGAACAGACCGCAGAGCAGCCATTGCCTAATGCTCCGTCTGTGCCAGATGATGAACCATTGAATGTATTGTTGGACTCTCCAACAACCTCCATTCCTTTGGGGTCCTCAGCCTCCCGTGCACAAATCAGTCCGACCGGCGCTCTTACGACAATTGACGCACCAGAGTTCGTCGATCCGGACTTGGTTGTGTCCACAGTTGTTGCCGCTCTACAAATTGAGGAGCCTTCCAGGCCCAGCACTCCTCCAGTCCAATCAGATGAAGATATGGCCTTCATTCAAGCCTTTTCCTCGGATTTGGTCACCCTGATCCGATCCGAAAGTCATCACGCTGCCATATCGTCCATTGTTCCTACTGCTGAAGACGATGAACAGGCTTTGTCCTCATCAGATCGCTCTCCCAGCCAACAATCTGATGCACCTCCATTTCTGGCAAGGACTCTTCAGCACCTCTCTGACAACTGCATGTCACTCTCTCAACGCATTCTCGAAGTTCATCAAGGTCAGAGGCTTACAGCTTTGGAATTTGATTCATTCAAAGAGAAGATGACTGCCAGTATCGGAAGCCTTAAGCGAGGCATAAACGATCTGTTTTCTCAACAAGCCTCTTATAAGAACAGTCTGAGAAAAGAGCAGATCGAACTAGCCACTGAAGTCAGAGCATCTGTTGCCAATTCTCTCCGCGCTCAAGACGTTCGTCTTGACGCTATCAGCGCGCAGCTAGCACAAGTTGTTGACTTTCTTCAAGAGATTGCTGCTGACAAAAAGGGGGAAAAGAAGAAAGACTTCAGGCCGCCTCCGTCTCAGTCTTCTAGAAAATAAAATTTTCAGACTGTCTGTATTTAGGATTTTTGGTGATCAATAAAAATCCTCTTTCGATTAAGTCCGTGTTCATTTATTTTGAACTACAATATAAGGCTTAATAATAAAAGGCTTAATCGATCCAACTTAATGATGTTCATTTATTTTGAACAAGAAAGAGTAATCGATCCGAAAGTTTTTCGCTTCAGAGTTCTCATCAGACTGGTTAAAAAGACTTAGAAGCTAGGTTTTGTCATCATCAAAAAGGGGGAATTTGTTAGTTCCGGATCTTATCGATGAGATTTTAAAGATGACAAAACCGGATCGAGAGAAATTAGACTGACCAGAACGATCGCCCAAAACAGATCAAGCTGATAAGATGACAAAGCATATCAGACCGGATCGAGGGTAATCAGACTGACCAGATCAATAGCTCAAAACAGAACAAGCTGATAATGCATATTATATATCAGACCGGATCGATGAATATCAGACTGACTAAACCGAAGCTTCAGATCGATCTCTATCTTTATCAGATCAGAGCAGCTTAGGATACATACAGAATGGCTCCTCAGTCCGAATCATTAACGGCTATTTATTGTAGCATTTAATGTCGTAATTAATGCTAAAAAGGACCAAAGACTGAAGATTGCCATATAGGTAAGAAGACAAAGAAGAGCTTACCTGACAGTCGCCGAAAGTATGAACCAGAACGGCAAATATCCTGAAGAAGAAGACTGTAGCTTTCTCAGAGTTTAAGAAGAGTCAAAGTTGCACATTAAGGGAAGTAATGTCGTTGGTACCTTCAACTATAAAAGGATGCAACAAAAGGAACTTACTGACTCTTGCTGATCAATTGAAAAACACACAAGAAAGCAAAAACAGCCCAAGCTTACAAGCTCAGAAGCTCTCGAGCTGAAATCATTCTTAAGCACGTTTACTTTGTAACATTTGATCATTTAGGATCACTGTGCGCATCTTGTGTTTTCTGTGTTGAAAAATAGAAGTGAGAAACTTATTGTAACTGTCAGACAAAGTGTGTCTGAGCAGATCGAGTGACTAGGAGTTTCAGATTGGTAGTGAGGTAAATCCAGTCTGAATCGGGTTTGTACAACAGGATTGTATAAATCAAAGTCTTCTAGTATAAACCTTCCTTAATTGGAAGAAGGGGAGACGTAGAAGGATTACACCACCTTCGAACTTCCAGAAACATATCCTGTGTATCTTATTTCTGCACTTGTTCTTTCATACTAGCCATCGAGCCGATCTTACATATACAAGAACAGACCGTTCCGCACTTATACTTTCAGTGGTCTGTTCTGTACAAGAATTGATTAAGAAACAGATTTCTTTCACTAATCCGAAAGAAATCACAAAGGATTAATTTTTAGAAGGAGTGTTCATTCACCCCCCCCCCCCCCCCCCCTCTAAACACTCCGGACCGATCCTAACAAAAATAAAAGCCCCCCGACTAAGCATGCATAATACCCAAAATATTCCATTTTATATGTTTAAAAGATAGCCAAAAACCCAACCAAAAATTCCGTTTAATTAACTTTGGCTCCAACCAATCCATTTTAAAAGTATAGCATTCCCATTGGAATGTAGACATTGCCCCAGAAACGGCCCCTTTAAACTTCGGTTCCAAAATCCCGACATTTTCCAAAAATTTCAAAAAAAAACACCTTCATTCGGGTGGCGATCGATCGCCACCTTTATCGCGATCGATCGCCACACTCCAGTGGCCAACCAGCGCCTTCTCGCGATCGATCGCCAACCCGCTCGCGATCGATCACCGAGACCTCGCGATCGATCGCCAGCACTGTTCATCGCCTTAAAAAATTGGACTGCTCGTCGCGATCGATCGCTACCCCTTGACGATCGATCGCAACCTGCGATTTCCTGAAAAATTTGAGCTTCCATGGTGTTTTTGACACCCAAACTCATAACCAACACCCCATACACCACCAACACCTCAAATACAACATTTAAACTCCATAAAAACACTAAAATCAACATCTTAGATTTTAATCTAAAACCCCCAAATACAAGTCCAACCCAAAAACTCAACCATAACACACCATATCACTATCAAATCGAAGACAATGACGAGGGGAAGAAACTTACCAACTTATCATTGAGAAATCCGGCTCCTAGGGCGAGCCTCCATCGATTTTTTCTCATCAAAGGGAAAGGGGAAGGGTTTGGGGTGAGAGAGAGGCGTGAGGGAGAGGAGAGGAGAGAAATGGATTCCGAATGACGGAATCCCGAGTCCAACTGGTATATATAGCAAAAATGCCCCAAAATACCAATACCTCCACAAATACATCATGATTCATTAAAAATCATCTGTTTACAAAAACTCTCTCTCCCACATCAAATCCCCAGACTGGCCCCAACATAAGGCACCCCGGACGCCAAGTCCCACTAAAAACCCAATTCATAGGTTTCCACCAAAATGAGAATACAATCTCAACTTTTGGATCCAACGATCCCAAATGCCCGATTTAACAACCCCGGGAGACCCAAAACCGCAATTAATTCCTAATTGCCACAATTAAAAACCCATCAATGATTAATACCACACCGGGATTAACACCATTAATCCCCGGACATCACATTTGATATGTTCAAAAACTTGAACAATACACACACGTAGTATCGATGTTTTAATATCAGTATTATTGATCCATTATCTGTTGATGCGACGCAGGTTAAAAGCAAGGAGAAGTTGGAACCCGAGCTTGGGAGCAAAGTGAAAAACAATGGCAAGAAGAAGATGATGATCACATCAGAATGTCATCTCAAAGAAGGTAAATTCTGTGAGGGAGAGTTGGTCTTAATCGAGTCAAAATGAGACTGTTTCCATAGAAGTCGGACTCACCATGGACTGGACCTTTCAAAGTGGTCAATATTTTACCAATCGACACTATAGAAGTGAGAGATGAGAAAAGGACTTTGGTCACAGTTAAAGAAAAGTGGTTGAGACACTACCACATGGATGACGAAAATTCATGCACCACTGGCCCTTTTGACACTTGAGAAGAATGAGGTAAAAAGTCCAGTTTGGGACTGTAAATCAGGAACTATTTCTTATCCCTTATCTTCGTTTTTGAATTCCATTTTTGTTTTTCATTTTGTTTTAGTTTTTGGTTAATGACTCCATGTGTGACGTTAATGCTTTCTAACCATCTTCCCCATTAGCTGACAAGGAGGTGGACGTACTGACGACCATTGTCACATGTATTTGTTTATCTTATTTTCCATGCTTATTACATTGAGAACAATGCAATATTTAAGTTTGGGGGAGTAGTAGGTTATCACTGTTGCATGTTGTTACAGTCTCTAGTTGTGAGCTGATTCTGGTAGATTTATTGTCGTTTTTTGAGCACCAACGTTTTTTTTTAAATGAGTTCATAAATTTAGAAAAGAATGAATCGTAGTAGTGGTTACTGTTCCATGATGATATTGATCTCACTTTGCATGTCGACTTAAGTCTTGAAAACTGTTGAACTTGTATGTGAATACCATGTTTGAGTTAATATGTTAAAATGAGGAATATTTTGACCACATTGAGTCATGATCTTGTGAATTGCATGTTGAGTGGTGATAATTGTTGTGAACTTGACGATTTATCTTGAGCATCTTAGAGTATCCTATAACCTATTTGTTGATGACACTTTGAGGTGAAATTTTATAGTTATGAACTTGACATGGAAATGATCTAGGCGATTTTTGGAACATTTGAGTTTTTCAAGTTTACCTAGTCTATATCATTCCCTAGTGTCCCATTTTAAGCTTTATTGAAAAAAGAATGGTATATGCATTGCATATAATTAGACCATCATTCAACATTTATTGATAAACTCATTATACCTACCCTATTATGAGCCTAAAATGAAAAAAAAATTATCATCACCCTAAGGGAGTATAATGAATCTCATTGATTGCACATAAATTGTTATACCTTGATGAGCTTACTGAAAAATATTATGAATGAGAAAATGGAAAAGAAGAAAAGAAAGAGCCCTGATAAAAGATCATATAAATAAGACACAAAGTTGCCAAGGGTAGAAAAAAATTAGAAGAGAAGCTCAATATGTGTTGAAATATGAACGTTCTAAGACTATACTCTCTTCTTTGTGTTATCCTATCTTTTCTTTGTAACCGACACCAAAGGCCTACATTACAAGCTATAAAAGACATTTTGATCCAAGTCTAGGGAGTGTCTACATTAGTAGAGAAGCGTTTGAAAATAGGCATATGGGGCGCTCAATGATAATCTTGATTTTGAGTTAATTAGCATAATTTGATCTCGAAGATGCATATGAAACTTGAGATTGACAATAGCACACACACACGTTCCGAGTTTGAGATATGTTGCTTGATATAGGGGAAAACACTTCATGTTCAATTTGTTGACTTATCTATCTGTAAGTGAGATGTCTGAGCTATTTAGTAATCACGAATTGATTAATTGAATTAACAATGTTGAACTCTACATTTTGCTCTTATTGTTTGCTCGAGTACGATCAAGTCTATGTTTGGGGGAGTTGATAAGTGTAATTTTTACACTTATTTTGCTATGAAAGGCGTTTTATTATGATTCTTGGACGATGTTATGCGCTTTTGTGTAGTTTTTGAAATTCCAGGAATCCAGGTATAAGTAAATAAAAGTGGACGATTTGAGCAATTTAACGATGAAAAAGATCAAACCAAGCGAACATGTCGAATAATGACAAGAATTTGAGTTTTGCAAAAAAAATAAAAAAAATTACTATTCACACGTTCGATCGCTAAGAGGCCGGCGATCGATCTCTGGTGGCAGAAAACCTTGGCGATCGATAGGTGAGACACGGCGATCGATCGCTAGTTGCGGAAAATTCGAGATTTTATTCCCTTTTTGAAGATCTTGTGTCCAAAAGCATAAGAACTCTTCCCCCACTATTTAAATGACCAAGTTGGACGAATTTTGGGGACTTTTGACACATATTTTCATACCTAAACAAGAGCCTCCTTCATCCCCCATATCATTTTCCACCGTCACAAACCATTAAAGACCAAGACATCGGGAGAGACGTGATGACACATCAGCGAAAGGAGTCATCTTCTAGTGTTATTTAGTATTTCTAAACTTTGTTCTTCTTTTATTTTCAGATTTTAATTTTTAATTTGTTGCAAAACATGATTGTTCATTGTTATTTGAGGATGATTTTTGGCTAAGTTTTGTTGTCAAGACTAGGGGATCCCATGTTTGAACCCATAATTTAACTTAAGGTTTTTAATTAATTCTTACAATTCTTTGTGTATAATTTATTGTTCTTCATGCTTTTAAGAGATTGACCACCTTTTAATGATATTATATATTATGATTGACTTGACCATACGATATTGCAATACGATACTATAAATTAGGCTGTGGGTTTAGATTGAGACGGGCCAAGTAAAATCGACATACGTGTGATAGCAATAGATTTACCAAAATCGAAGGCTAGTAGTTTTCATAGATCTTTATTCAATATTGATTGTTCAATAAGGACACGAGAGCGGTTTCTTGCAACATTAATATTATACTTGTTATAGTTTGAGCAGATTATAATGAATGCATTAGGAAAATTCGCCACCTTAGAACGTATGAATTTTAATCTTAACTAATACTCGAATTATGGGGGATTACATGGATTAACCAAAGTCTTGATAATTCTCTCTACTGATTCTCTACACTCTTTACTACTTGTTGGGTTTGATATTGCGTCATTAGTCAATTTAGTATAATTCTCATTAACTATTCGAAAGTTAAATATAGTTAAGCTAATTAAGTTTGGTACTTATTTTCTAGTCCTCATGGGTTCGACACTCATACTTTTCATGTACTATACTAAAACTTGACAACCGTGCACTTGCGGTATAATCACACTACTCTGAAATTTTACTTTTTAAATAAATCGCGATCAGTGTTATATGAACATATACTTCTTTGAACTTTTGAGTTATGTTCTGATATAACATGGCAAAGTGATCATGTATATATCTTGTCAAGTGAATTTATTAAGTTATCCAGAGTATAATCTGGAACTAGTTGCCAATGTAATTTCTTAAATAAATGACAATATTATCTATAGCGAGGAAGTCCATAGTTTACTCAGACCATGGGAGTCTGAAATATTTATTTTCATAACTTGATTTCAATATGAGGCATCGTGGATGAATGGATCTCTTGTCTGATTTTTACAATAAGATTTTGTATTATCCTATCCAGGTGAATACCATCACAGATGCTTCAATTGAAATATTTCTGATTTTATTAATTATCTTGTCTGAATCACCAAGGTACACATTATATTTCGTACCTTTGGTTCAATATTTTATTTTTACAAATTATGTTACCGTATTAGGCTATTAACCCTATATTTCAACCTAAATTGGTCTTTTGTGTCAAATGGATCAATGAAACACTACTCTGATTCTGGAATCCAAAGAATTATTATCTTTAGGGATATTTATCTGATTTTAGATTTGGTTTAAAGGACTTCTTACAATTTAATGGTCGACTGATTGTTCGAAAGTAACATATCTCTATAAGAAGATTGTTCGTTGATATCTCACGAAAATAGAAAGACGGTCGAGAATATTTATCTCAATCAAGATTCTGATTTTACTTTTAAATTCTGGGATTCATTCCAGAATTTATCGAGTGGGTGTTTACCGGAGAGCACTTGCATTAGTATTATTTGTTTAGAAACCCTAAGTTTGTTTTCAAACTTTGGGACCATTGCAGAATGTAAAATTATAAGCTGGACTGTGAATACTACGTATTAGAGTCATAGGCTGCCAATCAAACTGACGATTTATCACGATCCCAATTTTTTTTTAAATTCTGAAATTATTGTAAGAATTCAAGATACCCTTGTTCGGGGGAATAAGTGAGTGATCGATATCGACCTGATCTGAAAAGTTCAGCTAATTATGTAACATAATAAAAGCTGCACAGATTATCAAGCCAAAGATGATAAAAGCATAGAAAATCCGTAGAGTTTTCCGCAGTATTATTTTGTATTTTAAAGTCCCCTAGTTTTAAGGCGTTGTATGATTTACTTTATGAGATAATTTCTCCCTATAATGTTGACTTTTATAAGATTTTCAAACATATTGACTGTACCGGGATGTAGCTTCACTTATGCTCCGTATTGATATCCCTTCGCTTGACAGGCTCGAGCTATTGTGATATTTGAACTTTAGTTTATTGGCTCTGATATATCTAGTGGATGGGTGTACGGTACTGACATGCATTGCATTTCATTTCATATATAATTTTATAGATACACGTTGTATATTCTATGATCGTTCCATATTGAGCTTTTGCTCAATACCAAGGGGGTTTATTGTTGTATTTATGTGTGGACAATGTCAGGTAGTACAGGTGGTCAGGACTCCAAAGAGGTCACATCCAGTGGGAGCCACACTTGAGAGGTATAGTTTACTGTTTATCCCAGTAGTAGACATATATGTTGTAAGACCCCGTTATCTAAACAAGATTCTAAGGTGCAATTAAGAGAACTAATCATTCATAAATCAGAGTATTAGGCCGTGTTGATAAACCTGAGCTTAAGAGATTACAGTACCAAAAGTTCAAAAAGGAATTATACATATTCCTAACAAAAGGTACTAAATTATAGCTTTACTCTACTCTTTGTAGAAACTATACAAAAGGAATTTCTGTTCTGCTAATCCTGTAGCACTCCTTACAGCTCAGCGTATCAACTCCGACCCTGGTTCTCCATGTCAAAAGCACCTACAAAGACAACCCCCAACACATGAGCATATCATAGTTCATATTCAACATAATATGAATATAAAGCATAAATGCATAAATCATAGGCATAGGATACTTCCTGAATTCCAATGCATTTAAAACGCCCATTTTGGTTGTCCATGTACCATAACTCATAATCAAATCAATATATGATATTATGGCTTCTTTAAATAAATGTCATGACATAACTTCACTTCTTAAATCTTTACTTCAATCCTTAGTCAGTTTATCATCAGTATATTTTAATGCCCCTCGCTTCATGACTTTAGAACAAGCGGAACTCCCCTCCCTCGCTTCTTCATACAAGCGGTATTTCTATCCTCGCTTCGTATGGTAAACCTCGCCTCCATGTGCAAGCGGTCCTCCCCTCCCTCGCTCCACATTTTTAGCGGTATAATAGCGGTAAGCATTAAAATCATCACTGTGATAACCGTGACTCGTGGAATCCACACCAAATGTTCCACATCATACATATGCAACAACAATGCATAACATGTATCGTACTCATAAACATATAATACATGTTACCGTTAGGGTGCCCGTACGTCGCTTACGTACCTTTCCAAAATATCTTCAGTTGCAGGGCTTTATCCCCTGCGTTGTGTGGCTACCTGTGATGGCTCTACACAAGTGTACAACACAATATTAGATGCCTCATTATAATCCAATACCAAAATTAAACAAATTTCCACATTTTTCAAAATCAGGACACTGCCGTTCGATCGGTCCTCATCACCGATCGATCGGTGATAACTTCGAATTAAACAAAAATGCTACGACTTTTACCGATCGATCGGTGTTCAACAGCGATCGATCGGTCGCTCTGTTAATGCGCGATTTTCCAGAATTCTCGAACACCTATCTTCATACCATCCAATCTAGCATATAAGACATACAACATGCTTGAAAAAACATGCTAAGAGCTACAAGGTACTACCGTGCATGTATTCAAATCAAAGTTCTACCCAAACTTAAACCCACATGCATCAAAATCGCCCAACTACATCAGTATTCACCCAAGCTTTCTGGAAACAGGGTATCATAATTCTTTTCCAGAATTTTCGAGCACCTCTTTTCATACCAACAAAGCCACCCAATTAAACGTGTTTCATGCTCAAGTAAACATGCTAGGAACTTCATAAAAACACCAAAAAGTACTTAAATCGAAGGTTCATCCAAACCTACACTTACATGCCATTTTTAAACCAAATAAAAACATGAATTCAAACAAACATAAAACCAAAACAGGACATGGTTCCATACCCTTTTTCCTCCAACCTTTTGCAAGGTTTTTAAGCCTTAAAATGACAGCTCTCCTCCTCCTTCTTGGCTACTGAGAGTTGGACGAAAAATGGGAAAGAAAGGTTGGGGAGAAGGAGTGGTAGAGGTTGAGTGATTGGGAGGACAAGTGGGGGGTATGGGCAGCCAGTTCTGCTGAAATGGGTATGGGTTGAGGGGGGTGGTTGGGTGGTGGGTTATGTGATGTGTTATGTTTTGGTCCCGATATTTAGCATGATGTATTAAAATATCGTCACATGATATTTTATAGTATTTAATCAATAAAATACTTCAAATTCCAATTAAACATGCTTCACCCAAAACAAACAACATCCACCCCAAATAATCATGCCATAACCCAATTTCTCAACATATATCACATGCACCCTGAAATGTATTAATAGGCCATGACCACCACATGACTAAGCATTTCCCAATATTAATAAATCATCGTCAATAAATTAATACCATAATCTTCATAACATAATTAATGTTCAAATGCATATAAACATTTCGGGGATATCACAATACTCTCCTACTTATAAGATTTCGTCTTCAAGATCAGAATGCACTTACCCAAAACAAAATAAAACATAAATCACATACCGGAAAACAGTTCTGGATAGTGCTGCACCATGTGTCGCTCCGTCTCCCACGAGGCCTCCTCGACACCCCTACGATCCCACTGAACCTTGATCATAGGTATAACTTTATTTCGTAGTCTGCGATCTGCCCGATCCAGAATCCTGACAGGCCGCTCCACATAGGATACATCGGACTCTATCTGAACCTCAGAAGGTTGTAACACATGTGAAGGATCTGGCTCGTACTTCCGCAACATAGACACATGAAACACATCGTGTATGCCGGACAGAGAGGGCGGTAAAGCCAGTCGGTAGGCCAGGGTGCCAACACGCTGTAAGATCTCGTACGGCCCAACATATCTCGGGGATAACTTCCCTCGCATCCCAAAACGTACTACACCTCTGAATGGTGAGATCTTCAAAAAGACCCTGTCGCCCAACTGAAACTCAAACGGCTGACGCCGTTGATTAGCATATGCTGCATGTCTGTCCTGAGCTGCTGTCATCTTTCTTCTGACCACCTTTACCTTTTCTTCCATTTCTTGGACCAATTCTGGCACTCCGACCGATTTACGGTCCACATCATCCCAATATAAAGGCGACCTACAACGTCTACCATAGAGGGCTTCAAAAGGAGCCATTTGTATGCTTGCCTGATAGCTATTGTTATAAGAAAATTCTACTAAGGCCACTGAGTCCTGCCACGAAATATCGAACTCCAACACACAACCCCGTAACATATCTTCGAGCGTCTGTATGGTACGCTCGGTCTGTCCATCCGTTTGGGGATGGTATGATGTGCTCAACCTCAGTTCTGTACCCAGAGCTGACTGAAGACCTTCCCAAAAGTGAGATGTAAACCGCGGATCTCGATCAGACACAATCGAAACAGGGATCCCATGTAGTCTAATTACATCTCTGACATATAACTGAGACATCCTCAAGTACGTGAAGGTCATACTGTATGGAATGAAGTGAGCCACTTTAGTCAATCTGTCCACGACTACCCGGATGGCATCAAAACCCGAAACAGTCCTCGGTAAGTGGGTCACGAAGTCCATGGATACGTGCTCCCACTTCCATTCTGGTATCTCCAAACTTCTAAGCTCACCACCAGGCCTCTGCCTCTCAGCCTTCACTTGCTGACAAATCAGACATCTCTTGACGAATGTGGTGACATCTTGTTTCATTCGTCTCCACCAAAACTGGCTACATAAGTCCTTATACATTTTCTTTCCGCCCGGGTGGATACTCATCCTGCTGCAATGAGCTCGCTGTAATATTCCCCGACGCAACTCAGGCGCATTCAGGACCACCCATCTGTCACCCAGTCTCAAGGAACCATCATCCGTCGTCCTGAACTTCGACGACTGACCTAAACAAATCACCGACAACCATCTCTAAACTTCCTCGTCGGTCTCCTGAGCCTTCCGGATGTGTTCATAAATGACCGGCTCGGCTAATAAGGTCGATACCTGTATCGGTGAAGCAGACACGTCATAATCAAATCCCAACTGGCAGTAGGAGCCCATCATAGCTGACAAACACATGACATCCTCTGCCGTGTTCTTCACTTTCCGACTCAAAGCGTCGGCTGTCAATTTTGCTTTTCCAGGATGGTATTCGATTTCATAATCATAGTCCTTCAGTAGGTCCATCCATCTCCTCTGTCTCATATTCAGCTCAGCCTGCGTAAACAAGAACTTCAGGCTCTTGTGATCAGTGAAGATAGTGAATGATGTACCGTATAAATAGTGTCGCCATATCTTCAAGGCAAACACTATAGCTGCTAGCTCCAAATCATGGACTGGATACCTCGTCTCGTGTGGCTTCAATTGTCTCGAAGCATAAGCCACTACATGCTTATCCTGCATCAGCACGCATCCTAAACCCTGAAGCGATGCATCAGTATAGAGAACGAACCCCTTGTTCTCCCTGGGAATCACCAATACTGGCGCTGAAGTCAATCTGTGCTTCAATTCCTGGAAGCTCTGCTCACAAGCTTCCGACCAAAAGAATGGAACTCCCTTCTGAGTTAGCTGAGTCAATGGCTTGGCAATCTTTGAAAACCCTTCGACAAAGCGTCGATAATACCCGGCCAAACCAAGAAAACTTCGGATCTCAGGAACTGTAGTCGGTGCAGACCAATCCATAACTGCCTCTATCTTCCTGGGATCTACTGATATCCCCTCTCGAGAGATAATATGACCCAAGAACGCTACACTGCTCAGCCAAAACTCACACTTGCTGAGCTTGGCGTATAACTGATGATCCCTCAGGATCTGTAGCACCGTCCTCAAGTGATTGACATGCTCCTCCCTACTTCTCGAGTAGACAAGAATGTCGTCAATAAACACGATCACGAACTGATAAAGATACTTCTGAAATATTCTGTTCATTAGGCTCATAAAGACAGCCGGGGCATTCGTCACCCCGAACGGCATCACTAAGAACTCTTAGTGCCCATACCGAGTTCGAAAGGCTGTCTTTTGTACGTCATCAGCTCTAACTCGTATCTGGTGATAGCCTGACCTCAAGTCAATCTTTGAGTAAAGCTCTGTGCCCTGAAGCTGATCAAATAAGTCATCAATCCTCGGAAGGGGGACTTGTTCTTAATCGTCACTTTATTCAGTTGACGGTAATCGATGCACAGATGCATCGAACCATCCTTTTTCTTTACGAACAAGACTGGTGCACCCCATGGTAATACACTAGGGCGAAGGTATCCTTTGTCGAGGAGCTCCTGCAACTGCACTTTCAGCTCCCTCAGCTCTGTCGGTGCCATCCTGTAAGGGGCACGGGAAACAGCAGATGTCCCTGGCAGTATTCAATCTCAAACTCCACATCTCTGATCGGCGGGAATCCTGGAATTTCATCCGGAAACACATCGGTGAATTCCGTAACTATGGTATATCCTCGATCCTCAACTCTTCCTTTTCCTCTGATACGTCTACGGCATAAATAAGATAGCATGTGTGACCGAGTTCTAACAACTGCGACATCTTAACTGCCGAAATCAATGGAATCCTTGGACGAGAGCCGTCCCCATAGAAGGTCCACTGAAACCCCTGATCAGACAGAAAATGCACTATCCTCTGTCGGCAATCAACCACGGCCTGGTATCTGCTCAACACATCAATACCGACAATACAGTCAAAATCTGCCATATCCAACAAAATCAGATCATTGCCCTCAAAATAAATGAGGCAATCAGATAGTAGTCGATCCGCAATCACATGCTTTCCCATGGGTGTCGAGACCATAAGAGGCGTGGGCAACGGAGACGAACACAAGTGGTGTCTCTCCACAAAAGCAGAAGATACAAATGAATGAGAGGCATCTGTATCTACCAAAATAAATGCAGGGCACGTAAGTAAGTGGCACGTACCAGCAATCACCTCCTCCAGGGCTGCCTCTGCCTGCTCACGCGTCAATGCATATACTTGACCCTGCGGCGGTCCTGCCGCCTGACCTCCCTGTGGTCGAGGTGCAAACTGCTGTCTCTGTGGTGCCATCCCGGCGTCAAATTTTGGCCTATTTGGCCCAAAGTTTGCCTGGCCTCCCCGATTGGGGTAAACCCGAGCCAGGTGGCCCACCTTGCCACAAACATAACAGCCTCGATAGTCACGTGTCAAGTGAAATCCTCCACAGTTGTCACACTTGTTTTCTCCTGTTCTATTTCCTTGCACTGGTCCCCGATTACTTGACATATTATTCCTCATATTTCCTTGCCTCTGATTCTGAAACCTCTTTCCACTGAATCGAGAAGATGAAGGAGCCCCACGAGGCTTAAACTGGTCCCCTCGTGGCCTCAGGTTGTCAACAACTGGTCTCTGTGATGGTACGAAAGGGGGTACAGCTTCTTGTAAACGCTAACTCCAATCTCTGCCAGCTCTGCTCTGGTCAGGGCATCATCGAATGAGTTGGGGTTGTTGGAGACAACCCGATCAAATAACTCTGGTTTCAGTCCTTTCAGAAAATGCCTCATCTTGGCATGACCGTTTACAGCAATGTGAGGCACATACCTCAACAATGAAGAGTACTGCATGGCATAATCTGATACAGTCATGCTGCCCTGCTTCAGGTTGGTGAACTCATCTTCTTTTACTTGTCTGGCAGCGGCGGAGAAATACCGATTAAGGAACCGGGTCGTGAACACAGTCCAATCTACTGTCATACCCTGAGCCATCAGCTCCATAACTGTTGTCTTCCACCACATGGAAGACTTCTTCGCCAACTGAAACTCTGCCAACCTCAGCCAGGCAGTCCGTGCACAGGGTGCTGATATAAATATCTGCTCCAGTCTTTCCAGCCACTCCTCAGCTGCTTCCCCGGACCCATTTCCCTCAAAGAGCGGCGGATGGTAGCTCAAAAACTGAGTCAGACTGAGTTCCCCTGGTAGTAATATCTGTGCACTAGGCTCTACGCCTACAGCAGGTGGCGGTAGAGGATTCGCCTGAGCAATACCTACATTTATACTGCCCACATCTCCTACCTCTTCATTGAGGTTCTCCGGATTAATAGCCGCCATGCTGTAACATAAGGGTTAACAAGAATACCAAAAGCAGTTCATAATATAAGCCGTTAGATAACAAGAGTAATCATGTTCAAAAGCATGTTAGTATAACAACTTATACAAAAACATGCACCATATGCATAAACATGCCCACCAATGAATACCTAGCCAACTTGTTTCTAAAGGCTACCCTTTACTCGTTCCCTGGTTATCTAACCTGGCTCTGATACCACTAAATGTAAAACCTCGTTATCTAAATAAGATTCTAAGGTGCAATTAAGAGAACTAATCATTCATAAATCAGAGTATTAGGCCGTGTTGATAAACCTGAGCTTAAGAGATTACAGTACCAAAAGTTCAAAACGGAATTATACATATTCCTAACAAAAGGTACTAAATTATAGCTTTACTCTACTCTTTGTAGAAACTATACAAAAGGAATTTCTGTTCTGCTAATCCTGTAGCACTCCTTACAGCTCCAGCGTATCAACCCCGACCCTGGTTCTCCATGTCAAAAGCACCTACAAAGACAACCCCCCAACACATGAGCATATCATAGTTCATATTCAACATAATATGAATGTAAAGCATAAATGCAAAAATCATAGGCATAGGATACTTCCTGAATTCCAATGCATTTAAAACACCCATTTTGGTTGTCCATGTACCATAACTCATAATCAAATCAATATATGATATTATGGATTCTTTAAATAAATGTCATGACATAACTTCACTTCTTAAATCTTTACTTCAATCCTTAGCCAGTTTATCATCAGTGTATTTTAATGCCCCTCGCTTCATGACTTTAGAACAAGGGGAACTCCCCTCCATCGCTTCTTCATACAAGCGGTATTTCTATCCTCGCTTCGTATGGTAAACCTCGCCTCCATGTGCAAGCGGTCCTCCCCTCCCTCGCTCCACATTTTTAGCGGTATAATAGCGGTAAGCATTAAAATCATCACTGTGATAACCGTGACTCGTGGAATCCACACCAATTGTTCCACATCATACATATGCAACAACAATGCATAACATGTATCGTACTCATAAACATATAATACATGTTACCGTTGGGGTGCCCGTACGTCGCTTACGTACCTTTCCAAAATATCTTAAGTTGCAGGGCTTTATCCCCTGCGTTGTGTGGCTACCTGTGATGGCTCTACACAAGTGTACAACACAATATTAGATGCTTCATTATAATCCAATACCAAAATTAAACAAATTTTCACATTTTTCAAAATCAGGACACTACCGATCGATCGGTCCTCATCAGCGATCGATCGGTGATAACTTCGAATTAAACAAAAATGCTACGGCTTTTACCGATCGATCGGTGTTCAACAGCGATCGATCGGTCGCTCTGTTTCATGCGCGATTTTCCAGAATTCTCGAACACCTATCTTCATACCATCCAATCTAGCATATAAGACATACAACATGCTTGAAAAAACATGCTAAGAGCTACAAGGTACTACCGTGCATGTATTCAAATCAAAGTTCTACCCAAACTTAAACCCACATGCATCAAAATCGCCCAACTACATCAGTACTCACCCAAGCTTTCTGGAAACAGGGTATCATAATTCTTTTTCAGAATTTTCGAGCACCTCTTTTCATACCAACAAATCCTCCCAATTAAACGTGTTTCATGCTCAAGTAAACATGCTAGGAACTTCATAAAAACACCATGAAAGTACTTAAATCGAAGGTTCATCCAAACCTACATTTACATGCCATTTTTACACCAAATAAAAACATGAATTCAAACAAACATAAAACCAAAACAGGACATGGTTCCATACCCTTTTTCCTCCAACTTTTTGAAAGGTTTTTAAGCCTTAAAATGGCAGCTCTCCTCCTCCTTCTTGGCTACTGAGAGTTGGACGAAAAATGGGAAAGAAAGGTTGGGGAGAAGGAGTGGTAGAGGTTGAGTGATTGGGAGGACAAGTGGGGGGTATGGGCAGCCAGTTCTGCTGAAATGGGTATGGATTGAGGGGGGTGGTTGGGTGGTGGGTTATGTGATGTGTTATGTTTTGGTCCCGATATTTAGCATGATGTATTAAAATATCCTCACATGATATTTTATAGTATTTAATCAATAAAATACTTCAAATTCCAATTAAACATGCTTCACCCAAAACAAACAACATCCACCCCAAATAATCATGCCATAACCCAATTTCCCAACATATATCACATGCACCCTGAAATGCATTAATAGGCCATGACTACCACATGACTAAGCATTTCCCAATATTAATAAATCATCATCAATAAATTAATACCATATAACATAATTAATGTTCAAATGCATATAAACATTTCGGGGATATCACATATGTATACCCAGGGTGTATCCTTGGAATGTGGGATAAGTCTATGTATATTAGTTTATTTCATTTCAGTATGGATATGTGTTTGATAGTAAGTTTGTATGTGCTAGTGGATGTTGCTGGATATACACTGATGATATATATATTTCAGTATGAATATATTAGTATATTTATAATAGGTGGTATGGTCATTGTACGATGAGGTCATGCCGAAATTTTTAGGGTCACGATTGATAAATTTTAAACTAATCTTCTGCTATTTACAGTAAAATAATCATTATGTGATTATTAATCACATTATTAGGATTGGGGCCCTCACAACTGCCTTATATATTATAGACAAATTGGTGTAGCAATATTGTAAAATAGGAAAAAGAATTAGGATTTATTTATTTCTCTTTTGTATTGTGACCTTGGTGATTATACATATGTTCTCTTCTATAAAGAAGAAGCAATGTACTCATTTTATTATATTGAAGAATAATATTTTTATCTTGATATAAGAGGGAGGGGAAATTGGATATCTAACCACGGATAAGAAAATGCCAGCACTTGAAGATCCATCATATACGACATTGGACGCTGAAATTCGATGGTAATGCCCTGACTTGTGAACTCCATGAATGAGGATATCAGTTCCAACTATATGTTTTATTACACGGCCAAAGAACTCTAGGATAATGTGAATCGGATGTACTCTGAGTTAAGAAATCAATCCTAAGTTTATGAATTGACTATAAAATTTGGTGATCCGACAGGAGAAGTCAGTCACCAAGTATTTCAATTCCCTAAAATCTCTTTGGCGGGACTTGGATTTCTTCAATGCCTATGAATGGAATTCCACTGAAGATGTTAATCATCACAAAAGTACAGTAGAGGCTCATCATATATACAAATTCCTTGCTGGACTTAATGAGAATTTGATGAAGTACGAGGACGTATCATTGGCAGGAACCCACTGCCTCTAAATGGTGAAATGTTCGTTGAAGTTCGAAGAGAGGAGAGTTGGAGACCTTTTATGTTGGGAAAAAGACTACTAATGGGCCACTGAAGGTTCTACCCTTGCCGTTGCTAATAAAACGACTGTATAACATCAACAAAAACATGAAGAAAAGCCATGAATCTACTACAATGTCTGTGTCAAACAACATTACACGAGAGAAACATGCTGGAAAATCAATGGAAACCCAGCAAATTGGAAAAGCAGCAGACTTGGTAACAGGAACAATCACGCAACTCCTACTGCGAATGAAGCTGAGACAAGTCCATTTAGCATGGAACAAACAGATCACCTCCTGAAACTGCTGAAAAACAATTTATTATATGGTATTCATAATGTTTCTGTTGCACAAACAAGTAGTGCTCTCCACACCCTTTCGTGTTATACTCCATGGATTATAGATTTTGGAGCATCTTACCACATGACTTGCCTTTCTACACTCTTTAGCACTTGTTCACCATGTTATGGAATTTAAAAAAAAAAATTAGGATTGCAAATGATAGTTTCTCTCATATTGCTGGAAAAAGGCTTGATACAATTATCCAAGCATATATGTAAAGACCCAAGAATTTGATGTTATCCAACAACTTAACGTACCTTGTTCAAGTCAAACACCTATTAGATAATTAAGTATTCTAGCAGGAATAAAACTCTAATAGATAGATAATGAAGTATTCTAGTAGGATTAAATTCTAAGATGATTAAGAATTCTAGTAGGGATATAAGTGAATCATATCATCTTTATTTTGACCAACCAAAGCTTATTAAATAAGACCCAAATTACTTCTTCCTCATGCATCATTCAGCCGAAAACTTCAGCCCAACTAGCAAGGAATTTTTGATAAATTGACAATTGAATTGCCGAGAATTCTAGCCACAAAAATATTCCACAAAGTGCAATATATTCAGCACTAACTCTCGACCAATAGGCATAGAAAATTCCAAATTATTCAACACAAATCTTTCGAAAATCAGTGCATGATTTTCAATATTAGAATCCAAAGTCCAGCCTTTGTCTTTTCTAAAAATTTCAGCAATTTCTTTGAAGATTTCAGCACCATTAAGAGTAATTCACACTAAAATATACATAATTTTGGATCCATTCAAGCCAAGGAGGGAAGGATTTCATCGTGTTTTCGCACCCTAAATCATTCAAACACGTCTATAATCGTTGTAAGTGGGCTTTTGTTAAATATTTCTTTCCATTTTGAAAAACTATACTATGTTTTGAAACTTCAATCAATATGTGAATTATGTAAAAATTATGATGTTCAGATGGAAATTATATTTTTAAGCACTTTAAGTTTCGAAATATGATTGGGGGAATTCCTTTAGGGCCCTGATGCGGTGGGATTCTAACCGTTTACACGACCTGATACGATGGTTAACCGTTGTTCTGGGAAGTCCACACCCTTTATTCGAGGGTGATCCGATGTCATGACCTCATCTTTAGGAGGGTTAAGTCTAGAGACTGATATCAGTACCAAGAGGAAATTAGAGGATTTATTGTGCTTAACGTATATGAAAAATATTGCTGATATGATATGTTATTTTATGCCTCGATGGGAGCAATTATGATAATTCATGCCTCGATGGGAGCAATTATGTTGAGATGCATTCATATTTTTATGTTCGATTATGATATATGTTTTGAAAAAATTATGAATATGTATTATACTGTCATATCGATTGGCCCAACTTGCTGAGTGTTTGTTTTCCAAAACACTCACCCCTTACTTCTACTTCCCCAGATAATAACGAGGAACAAGTCGAGGCTGAAGAATAACACCAATTTGGGGTTGGTAATCCGTGGTGTTTCTAGGAGTTAAAGACGTTGAAACATTTTATTTATTTAGATTTGCCGGTGTTATTGACCTCGGTCTCGGGGTATGACATTTAAGTTGTATCAGAGGAGCCAAGTTCCATAATCCCGCTGGGAAAGACTTCTACTTGAGATATAACACTAGATTATAAAACCCATTACAACAGAGCAACTGAAGGAAATAAAATCAGTTGGGAAAAGTTGAACCTCGCTAATTACGATAATCAGAAGAGTACCAATCTGATTAATCAAGTGAGTAACGATTATTCTGTTCCTAAAAAACAAAAAACACAATTTAATTGAATAAAAGATTTTTTTCGAAAATACATACGCTAACTGTCTGCCCATCCGCCGCCGCCGCCGCCTGCCGCTACCATACGCAACGGCCGACCCACCTACATAACCGCCTCTCACAAGACGAAGACAATGCCAAAATTTCAGATCGATCGAACAACGTTTGGCTTATCAATTTCTTATTCGAAATTCCAGAACCTAAAACCCACGAAATTCAATTCTCCGATTTCCAGAATATCTCTTCACCATTTTGCAATTAAAATTGACACACTGATCCTCTGAACATGTCGATCAAAAGCTCTTTATCAATTTCAAATGTCAGCCACTGGACGATGACCAGAATCCAGATCGAAATCGTGTCCAAGAACCCTAGCAACCATGAATTTCCTTCCCTGATTTCTTAAACTTCATAAACTTTTTTGTTCAATTAATTTGTAAATTCGATCCTTATCCAATTACGATAGAAAGCCTCTCGTAATTTCAAATTCCAGTCGACGATTAATGACTACTTTCAAAACCTTAATCCAAGCCATACGAACCCTAGAATTTTATTTTTTTAAAAAAAAATCAGAAACTGACGGAATTCGAGCACTTGACACAGACTCCTGACATGTCGGTGGTGGAATATACCTCAATGTTCAACTCTCTGGGAACTTATGCACCAACTATTATGGCAGATGAGACCCTGAAACTACATCACTTTAGAATTGGGTTAAACAGTTGTATCCAATCTGCCCTCGCAATCTATGAAACCACAAACTTTGGAAACTTAATGGGAGCAGCCATCAGGGCTGAAGCTGATATAAGATGTCGTGGAGAGGAATTCAAGCGCAAGCGACTTCCATCTAACCAACACGCCGCCAATGGTCAAAATTTCAAGCGGCCTAATCAATACAATAATCAGCAAAAAGGACCAACATCCGGCCCAAACCAACTGAGATTTCCAAAATGTTCAAATTGTGGCTACAATCATCCTTGAGAATGCCTTAGAAAAAAAAGGAGCTTGTTTCCTATGTGCAAAATTTTGACATAGGATTGCAGAATGCCCTGAACATGATGTAAAAGGGGACAGTTACAAGTAATGGCGGCCCTCCAAACAAACTAAGGGAGAACAAACCAAATGCCTGTGTCTTTGCAATAACACAAGAGGAGGCGGAGACGTGAATGACGTCGTGGCAGGTACCATTTTATTAAACGAATTACCTGCTTATGCATTGTTTGACTGTGGTGCCACAAATTCATTTATATCGAAGAGGTTTGCTAAGAAACTAGCTCTTAAACCGGAATTACTCAGTAAATCATACAGTGTAGCAACACCCGCTAATAAAACCTTAATAGCACATAGTGTACACCGAGATTGCAATCTCAGTATTAATGAAAGGGTGTTTAATGTCGAGTTAATTCAACATGGTGGAATTTGATGTTATACTTGGAATAGATTGGTTAGCTAAACACCATGCGGTAGTTGACAAGAAGGTTAAACTACGCACTCCAAACGAGGGAGAGATCGTGTATCACGGTAAAGCCAAGGAACGAAAATTCCTACTATCTGCAGCAAACTTGGAAAGCCATAAAAAACAGGTGAAGAAGTATACCTAGTAACAATAAGCAAGGTAAAAGAAGAAGAAGAACCCTGGATAGAAGACATTGCGGTAGTACAAGAGTTTCCGGATGTATTCCGTGACGAGCTGCCAGGTTCAGTTCCAAATCGTGAATTGGAGTTTGAAATCAACTTGGTTCCAGGCGCTGCACCAGTTTCAAAGGCATCGTACCGAATGGCTCCAGCCGAATTTGAAAGAACTCAAGGAACAACTTCAGGAGCTCTTAGACAAGAGGCGAATCAGACCAAGGGTATCCCCGTGGGGATCTCCAGTATTGTTTGGGAAGAAGAAAGACGGGAGCATGCGATTGTGTCTCGACTACCGAGAACTGAATAAGATCACAATCAAGAACAAATACCCTCTTCCAAGGATAGATGACATGTTCGATCAACTAAAAGGAGCTAAAGTCTTTCTAAGCTCGATCTAAGGTCAGGCTATCATCAACTCAAGAAGCAGATGATGTACGGAAAACCACCTTCAGGACGAGGTATGGGCATTACGAATTCATGGTGATGCCATTTGGCTTGACAAATGCTCCAGCAATATTCATGGATTTGATGAATCGAATATTCAAGCCATTCCTAGATAACTTTGTGGTGCTGTTCATCGACGACATTCTCATTTATTCGTCGAGCAAAGAGGAACACGAACAACATCTTCGCCTCACTCTCCAGACATTGAGAGAGAAAGAGCTCTACGCCAAATTTAATAAATGTGAATTCTAGCTAGAGAGCGTATCTTTCGTGGGGCACATAGAAGGTAGATGCAGTTTTGGAGTGGCAAAGGCCAACGAGCGTGACAGAAATTCGAAGCTTCTTGGGGCTAGCTGTTATTACCGGAAGTTTGTTGAAGGATTTTCCTCAATAGCAGTACCTCTAACAAGG
Source organism: Haberlea rhodopensis (assembly GCA_907163345.1). Lineage (NCBI taxonomy): Eukaryota > Viridiplantae > Streptophyta > Magnoliopsida > Lamiales > Gesneriaceae > Haberlea > Haberlea rhodopensis. The sequence goes on along the minus strand of CAJQUN010000141.1, from coordinate 1,368,353 downwards.
CTCACACAAAAGAACTCAAAATTCATCTGGAGTGAAGAGTAGTGAGGGAATATCATCAGAACCACGTGATGGTGGTGGTGTTAGACCATCAAGGAAGCCTGGAAGGTTACACCCATTAAGGAGGGCGTTGAGGTGGGCACACCAGGACGGGAAGTTGGTTGCTGTAAGTTTAAGTTGGTGTGTTGATGGGCTGTTAATGGCACAACAGCAGGAGGAGAAAGTGAGTTGGTGGTGGGTGGTTGATGGGACTAGAAATAGACGCATCTATTGCGCTTAATTGTCTACGATTTGGTATATTTTGATGGATTAAATACATATGCTACCTAATTGTATGTTTGTGTAATTGTAGGTGAAATCGAAGAAATCGAGCTAACAATGGCGAATAAGGATCAAGAAATGCATGTTGACAAGGGATCAAAGTAGACCAAGAAAAATGTATAAAAACTATATGCCCAGAAGAGATCGATCGATCGAGCAAGGCAGAAATTTAAGCAACAAAAGATGTGAATGCTCGATCGATCGAGCAGAGGTGCTCGATCGATCGAGACCAGAATCCTCAAAAATTAGGAAACTCGATTTTTACCATCATGGATAGATTTTTACCTACTATATCCGATTCCCACCCTATTTACTCGAATTTGGGGACCTTAAATCAGATATCCTTCATTATAATTCAGACTTTAGAATAGAATTTTAGATTTGATATAGCTTTTTACTCTCAAACTTTAGAGAACGCTTTGGAGGATCAAAACACGAAGACGGAATTGACGAGTCGGAAGCGTGTTTCTCTTTAGTAACTATTTTCTACCGATTGTTTTATGATTTATACAATAATTTTCGTTGTTTTTAGTTAAGTATGAGTAGCTAAATCCTTTTATTCTTGGTTGAGGGATACTTGCCTTTGGGAATTAAAATACTTGTGAGAATTTTGGTTTGATTGTTTGATTTTAATCCAATTTCAATTTATTTTTTAGATTATGATTATTGTGTTTGATTGACAGATTGATTACCTAGTAATCATATACACAATCTAAGGCTAATTAAGAAGCAACTAAGATTGATAATTACCTGCTGGTGGTGTTATTAAATTCTTAGGAAAAACGTTTGGATAATTGATTTTGGCTGTAGTTTTTATTGATTAGATTCATCAAACTTACTTGTTTTTGAAGCTATCATTGAATTAATCTTAACGACTGTAGTTTGGTTAAGGATTTGATAAGAGTCGAATATGAATGGTGTTTTCTATTTGACTACGATTAAGGTAAGGAAGGAATTAAGTTCCAATTGATGAATAATTGAATGAAATCGATTATTTAGTAATTTGATGATCAAGTAAATAATTTTCAAAGGTAAAGTTGACCAAAAACCAAGAATTGCTTTTTAATCTTGATAATCTAGTGATTTGCTTGCTTTAGTTTAATTAAGTTATAATAAAAAAAATGCAAAAACCCATAATTGTTACTTTGTTATTTAGTTTTCCGTTAACACAAGAGAATACCCTTCTTCGTGAGATCGATCCCTACTTTCACTACTACATTGGTATTACTAAGAGTGTGGTTAATTTGGGCGTACACGATAAACGCACACCAGTGGTGTGATGGTTTCACTTGTGGAGGTGGGAATTTGGGTGTTGGCCATGAGGAAAAGTTGCTTGCCGAAGAAAAAACAACAACAACTAAGCCTTTAATCCCAGTGAATTGGGGTAGGTTACATGAACAATGGAAGAAACAAAGGGGATGTCGGCTGAAAAAAAAATGGAAGATAGGGTTTTTAGGTGTCTCATTAGAGAGTGGCTCTTTATACCATACTAAGGATAGGAATGTGTGAATAATAGTTGTATTTCATTATGTGGGTTGAGCCATTTAATTATTACAGTTACATAATAAATGTAAATAAATGTACATATACATATATGGTGTAGTTTGGGAAGGAGAATAAATTAACAACGACAATCGTGGCATGATTATGTGATTTCCTTAATAGTTTTCATTGCAAATGAGATTTGAGGATAATTTCCACACACAAGGAATTTCCTATCAGAAAATTTGGAAAGAGAATGCCATGCTTATAAATAAAATGACTTGAAATGACTCCAGAAAGGAAGAACGAACAGTTGAGAAAAGTATTGCCTTGTCCTATCTAACATCATTTGTGTGAGACCCCGTTATCTCAACATACAATAAGGTGCAATTAAGAGAACTAATCATATCAAATCAGAGTTGTAAGTCGTGTTGACAATTGAGCTTAAGGTTTACATGTATGTATGACATGCCAAAAGAAATTTGTTACATTCTTTAACAAATTTGGGTAAGACTACTTCTACTGTACTCCTAGTAGAAACTATACAAAATAAGTCTTTATCTTGCTATCTTGTAGCACTCCTTACAGCTCAGCTTATCAACCTGACCCTGGTTCTCCTTAGCAAAGCACCTACAAGGACAACCCCCATCACATGAGCATATCGTAATTCATATCAAACATAATATGAATGTAAAACATAAATGCATAATCATAATCATAAAATACTTCATGTATTTCCAATGCATTTAAAACGCCCATTAGTTGTCCATGTATCATAACTCATGATAAAAACATTATATGATATTATGGTTCCTTATATAAATGTCATGACATATCTTTACTTCTTAATCCTTACTTCAATCTTGAGTCATTTTATCATTAGTGTATTGCAATGCTTCTTACTTTTCCACGTAAGCGGAATTCTTCCTCGCTTCTTATGGAACTCCACGTAAGCGGTATTCTTCCTCGCTTCTTATGGAAATTCACGCCTCCATGTGCGAACGGTCCTCTACCTCTCGCTCCACATTTTCAACGGAATTATAGTGTAAACATTTATATCCTCACTGGGATAACCTTGACTCGTGGAATACACCTCTTATATTCCTCTCGTGGAACACACCTCTTATATTCCACAACATTCTTATGCAAAAACAATGCATGTCAACATGTATCATATCATAATGCATTATCTTATGCATACTTTACTTTACCTTGTGTTAAATAAATAAACACGAATACATGTTACCGTTGGGATGCCCGTACGTCGCTTACGTACCTTTCAAAAGATAGAGGAGTCAACCGACTTTATCTCCTCGACTGTGCTGGTGCCTGCGATGGTTCTACATAGCCACATAACACCATATTAGGCACCCAATAATAATTCAATACCAAAAACTAAACAAAATTCAACATTTGCCCCAATATGTCATCTCGCGATCGATTGCCCCTTAGCCCCGATCGATCGCGAGATGTTACTGCCTCGTATACCAAAAAATATACAATCAGCGATCGATCGCCTCTTATTGGCGATCGATCGCCAAAACCCACTGGAACGTCGCGATCGATCGCGCCTTCTTGGCGATCGATCGCCAACTCTGTTCCTTTGCGCGATTTCCAGAATTTCCGAGCACCTCGTTTCATACACTTAAAACCACATCATAACACATATAAAATGTGATATCCCCGAAATGATTAGGTGTTATTTAAACATTAATCATTGTTGTGAAAATTATGGTATTAATTCTAGTGTTGAATTGATAATATTGGGAAATGCATGTGAGGGTGCATGTGTTATATGTTGGGATTTTGGGGTGTGTGTTGTTTGTTTTGGTAAAGCATTTTTTAAATGGGAGTTGAAGTATTTTATTGAGAAAATACTATAAAATATCATGTGAGGATATTTTAATACATCGTGCTAAATACCGGGACCAAAACAAAACACATCACATAACCCACCACCCAACCACCCCCCTTGACCCATGCCCTGCTGCCAGCTACCAGCTGCTTGCCCATACCCCTTGTCCCATCTCTCACCCAACCCTCCCATGTCTGAAATCACTCCATTCCTCTCCCATTTTTTCGTCCAACATCTGATAAGGGAGAAAAGAAGGAGATCCACCATTTTTGTTGCCTGGAAAGCTTCCAAAAATCGGATCAAAAAGGGGTGAGAAACCATTTCTGGGTTTGAAATTTAGTTGTGGAGTTCATACTTTTGTTTGTGTGAAAAATGGCATGTTAGCTTAGTTTTCTTAAAACCTTCGATTTAAATGCTTACACGACCTGATACGATGGTTAACCGTTGTTCTGGGAAGTCCACACCCTTTATTCGAGGGTGATCCGATGTCATGACCTCATCTTTAGGAGGGTTAAGTCTAGAGACTGATATCAGTACCAAGAGGAAATTAGAGGATTTATTGTGCTTAACGTATATGAAAAATATTGCTGATATGATATGTTATGTTATGCCTCGATGGGAGCAATTATGATAATTCATGCCTCGATGGGAGCAATTATGTTGAGATGCATTCATATTTTTATGTTCGATTATGATATATGTTTTGAAAAAATTATGAATATGTATTATACTGTCATATCGATTGGCCCAACTTGCTGAGTGTTTGTTTTCCAAAACACTCACCCCTTACTTCTACTTCCCCAGATAATAACGAGGAACAAGTCGAGGCTGAAGAATAACACCAATTTGGGGTTGGTAATCTGTAAGGACCCCAAGCCCTTAACCCTTAATTAGTGTATTAACCATTATGTGTGGCACATGCTTTCAATAAAAAGTCAATCGGGAAGCTCAAATGATGCTTACAAAATTCCTTTAATATACAACGTTATAAGATCATCTCTACTAACATATAGACTCATAGAGTTGCCCATTACCATCCCCATTTTGCCACTTTTCACATTGTGGACTTTTATAAAAATTTGGGCAGAGTCTCCCCGTAAATTGAGCTATCCCAAAACAAAAGCACATCATATAATATAATTCCCGGCTAGGGAATACACAATACCCAACAGAATACTGAACACAAAGTAAATTCCCAGCCAGGGAAGACACCACACATAAGACGACAAAAGTGGGTGTCAACACCCACATAATACACTAACGACTCTCATATCATTAGCAATTCTACCACAATTGCATGCAACATATAATGAAAGAGAGAAAGGCTCATGCCTTTATATACAACCCATATACAAGAATATCCATGCTCACAAGCGAGCATCATAAATGTGTATATAAACCTCGGGTGTATATAAGTACTCTATACGATACCGTGCTTCATCAAGCCCTGGTACCACGATCCTGTGAGTGCATCCAATCAACATCTCGAGCCCAGCTCCATAGCCATCGATGCACCTGTTCACCTGCCCCAACAGAGACAGCCCCCAACGGGGTGAGCATACCAATACACAAAATCTCATAATCACAATAATGAAATTCATAATTTACAACACAAGTAAATATTAATGAATTTTAAATGATATTCCCTGGATGGCAACATCCTCATCCGGGATTCCGTGTACTGTCCCTGTTCTCACAATCATCAAATTCATCAAATCTCGTAAATCAGTAAATCAACACATTGATTTAACTCATAGCATGCCTGATTCTCAAGTATCAATAATCAATGATTCCAAGTTCATTATACATACAAATATAGATATCTCAATATCTAGTACTGATTTCTCAATTTCGCTATCAATCATAGATAGCTCAAATGCCTAGCATTTATTTTACCAATTTTCCATTATACCTAGACATCTCACATGTCTTATAATGAGTACATGATCCCACGATCATTCTCAGGCATCTCAAATGCCGTACAATAGTCATATAGGCCCAGTACCCCATATATATCAACACATAAATATAGCCATGCGCACAACCATCGATGAAGTCAATATACATTATACATTTCACAAATGCTCTCATATAAAGTAATGCTCGTACGTCGCACGTACCTTAATCTCCGAAGTCCGAGCCAAACCTTGCTCGAGTTCCATGCTCCGAGGAACGATGTGCTAACACGATAAATTAATTCACAATTAATTACGAACATGCAACCCATGTTCAAGCACACCCATAACCCTCAAAAATATTGTCAACACACGACAATTAACCATTATCGAAAATTGCTCAAGAATTCCCCACAAATTTTCGAATTTCACAACACAAATCGAACCCAATTAAACACCATAATTCATCTAAAATATGAATTAAATCAACAACATGAATAATCGCCCCACATGCCAAAACCCCAATTTTCGAACCCTAACCCGTGAGCCAACAGCGAGAATTCGAACCACAATGCATCACCAAGGAGACTCAAAAGCTGGACCATGTGAAGCATAAGAATCTATCCAAAAATCAACAAGATTTTCGAAACAAGGAACACCAAAATTCGAACCAATTGGCAACAAATTTATGAATCACAAAGTGTGAAATATTTGACCCAAAAGCAGCACAAAAACGCCCCAAAAACACCCAAAGAACAGCCCCAAAAACGTACCAAAATCGAGCCCCAAAAATCGAACAGAATCCAGTGACGAACCCTAGCGCTTTCTGCAGAAATCCGAGCTCAAATCGCGACCAAACTTCGAATTGTTGGTATGAATAGCTGCGCCTCGGAGAGACGAATCCAACGGCGGGTCGCACGCGTCGAACGGCGGCCGGACGGCGGCGGGCGCACGCCTGGAAGCGGCGTGGGTCAAAAGGGGATCGGGAACCAGCGGGTACGGGGAGAGAGAGACGAGGTGCAGAAATGGTTCCGATAATTAAAATCTCGGGTTCAACTTGTATTTATAGCAAAATACCCCGAAATACTAATAGCCCCACAAATACATCATGATTCATTAAAAATCATCTGTTTTCAAAAACTCTCTCTCTAACTCAAAAACCCCCTACCGGTGCCCACACCAAGCACCCGAGATTCCGGGTCACACTAAAAACCCAACTCACAGGTTTTCACCGAAATGAGAATACGATCTCAACCTCGGGATCCAACGATCCCAACTACTCAAATAGACGAGCCCGGAAGGCCCAACACCTCGATTAAACTCCAATTGCCACGTAAAACAACTTTAGGGGTTATTAACACTCCGGGATTAACATCTCTAATCCCTGGTCATCACAATATCCCCCACTAAAAGAATTTCGTCCTCGAAATTAGCACCGGTGTATCACGTAACACCCGGGCTACACAACTACAAGAAGTCATAACCTCGATTCCTGACCATATCAGAATCGTCTTAAAAACCTCGAGAATACTTATCTCACATCGAACTCTGAAACAGAGCGACATACCAAAACCAACATATCACCCAAGAGGCAAAACATACCTCGATGCGGCTCATCCCAAAAGTCAGTCCCTCATGACTGCAAAACAACCAATACTTACGACTGTAAATCAGACAGTCATCCTCAGTTCTAATACAACTAGTAAGAACGCACCCTGAATGACACCTCAACCGTGAGAGCGTTGACCTCGTGTCAATCTCTGGTGTGGAATAGACTTCCAAATCCATCATAACGTCAAAGAGCGTCAGCACCACTCAACGCTAATAATCCAAAAGCAGTTAGGCAACTGAAACTGCAAGGATTCGAATCGCTTCCGATTCTATCGTAGATATCATTCAAATGACATCTCTATCATGACTCACGACGTCTAACATACATCGTTACGGGGGAAACATTAGTATACCACGATGTACACATACTAAATCTCCACTTTCAAACCTCCTCCATCGAATGAGTAGTCGCATCATTGCAACTCAATTTGGGCAACTCACGGCCACAGATTCACACAAAAGACATCTCACAAGATGGCCACCTCCGGATATTCCAAGGATCACATCCTGATCATAAATAAACCATCGAGACTCCACAAGGTTCAATTTCTGAAAGGTCATGCAATAAACCCATTGCATCCTCAACGCTTGTGTCGACAGCGACACCCAATAAATCCGAATTCCTGCCATCCCTTGATAATCCTAGGATTTAACAATCCAAACTTGGGAAGGCTATCGCATAACTCGAAGGAAAACACCAACAAGGGAACACCTCAACCCACACAAGATAATCCCTCCTCAAAGGAGTCAACTAACCTCACGATTATGCCTCATAATTATCGTGCCATGGAGATTCCCAATCTCAAGGTGTTCCATATCTCTCATCAGAGATTTAACCATCCAAAAGTAGCATAACTCTTTGCTTGACAGAAAGGAAATCAATAACTGGCATCTGTATACTCACCAGTATACCTGCCTAAGCACTAACATCACATGCATACTCAATGCACTCGGCTCGGGTATCTACAACATACCCCTAAGCCCCAAACACAACCGTCAATTCTGAGTCATTCCCTATCCAGTGAAGAACGATAATCGACGATCAACAACACGGTGTGATTCCCAAGATCAACACCACACGTACCAACTCACCGAATCTTTCAAAGATTTCCAAATAGGTATAATACTACCTCCTTCCCCACAAGGGAAATGCCATCGAACTCGAGATTCACAAGTCTCGAACCATTGTTCGGAAAAACTGGATACAATAACACCCATTTCATCCCAAATACACGGGTTCCTCAGATCGAGTCAACGACGACTTGATGACTCTCTTGTTGGTACTCCAACTTCATGAGCTGTCACAGACAAGTCTCACCAAAATTAAACATAAACGTATACACGTTTCAATGAGGCATGCACAACCTCAACCTCAAATGACGTGGTGACTACTAAAGTCCACCATAATCCACATCGTATCACTTTACGATTTGCCAAACTTGGTTCCAACGAGCAGTATCATGGCCCCAACAAGCACACTATATCATCACTACGATATCTGGCTAGCAAAGTGCTGTCTCCATAGGCTCATATCAAGTCCACCAACAAACCTTATGTTCCATCTCGGTATGCCATACCGTACAAACCGTTAGAGTAATGGGTCATCGCCCAACATATCTCTAAAATACCAAGCACAATGGACAACCCGGTGTCCTTGCTCACTTATGATGCAATCATAATCTTTAAGACCTATCACACACCCTCAGGGTGGGTGTAACCATGTCTACCCTACATCACAACACAAGCGAGTAGTTTCCTCAATGACTACTCTTACCACCAATCACTTGGCCTTAGCCAAACCAACGAGCATACCCAAGGGTATCATTGCTCGATAAATATATACTTCGAATATGTGCTGCGGTATAATTCCTATACGGCGCACCCAATAGTTCCTCGAGCAACTTGCTCGGCATAATGGTCTCGTCAACTAGTGACTCAGACACTACCATGTGCCCACCAAGGCACTCAAACCATACAACCAAATACATAACATAAATGTATTAATCATCAAAACGACGCCACACGTCTACATAGAACATCAACTATGTCATCGTCATCCCGTGACGGCATGTGTCAACATATGACATCCAACTAACATCGTCAAACATACGACGGTACATGGCAATACACGACATCCATAATCTCATCGTCAAACACATGGCATATATATAGCAACACATAGTATCCACAATAATGCTAACAAAAGTAATATGCCATACCTCATCGCTATCAATATAGCGGCATACCTGTCTCCGTCGCTCGATAATAGTACGTAGTCAGCACCCATCGCTCGAAGGCGGCAAAATCCTGTGCTGAGTACATAGCGGCACAATCCATCGCTATAGAATCGACGGCATGATACCTCGTCATATAATAAGTGGCATGAAACCTCGCTATACACCTGAGCATGAATCATCGTCCACATAATAGCGGAAAGAGGCATCACTAGCAATATATCCGGCGGCAAGAACCATCGCCAATCAATATAGCGGAATGAACCATCGCTATCCATATACATGGCGGCAAGAACCATCGCCAGTCAATATAGCGGAATAAACCATCGCTATCAATATCCATGGCGGCAAGAACCATCGCCAGTCAATATAGCGGCATGAACCATCGCTATCAATATCCATGGCGGCATGAACCATCGCCAATCAATATAGCGGCATGAACCATCGCTATCAATATCCATGGCGGCATGAACCATCGCCAATCAATATAGCGGAATGAACCATCGCTATCAATATACATGGCGGCAAGAACCATCGCCAGTCAATATAGCGGCATGAACCATCGCTATCAATATACATGGCGGCAAGAACCATCGCCAGTCAATATAGCGGCATGAACCATCGCTATCAATATACATGGCGGCAAGAACCATCGCCAGTCAATATAGCGGCATGAACCATCGCTATCAATATACATGGCGGCAAGAACCATCGCCAGTCAATATAGCCGATCCCTAGTCATTGTCACGGTAGTGTATTTTAATGCCCCTCGCTCAAGTAAAAACATGCGGTACTCCCACCCCTCGCTTCACATATAGGCGGCATTGAATAACCTCGCTTAAATGGACATGCGGTACTCCCACCCCTCGCCTCACATTTTAGCGGCAAATATTCTTTCCTCGCCTCATATGCTAACCACGCTTCAATGTGACATGCGGCGCTCCCACCCCTCGCTTCACATTTTAGCGGCACAAAATAATAAATAGCGGCAAGCATTTAAAATCATCACTCATCCATAACAATGACTCATGGGATATTCACCAAGTATTTCATCCATACCTGCATCACAAAGCATAATCCAGATACCAACATACATCATCATGAGTGTATTTTAATGCACCTCGCTCAAATGCGACATGCGGTACTCCCACCCCTCGCTTCAATATTTGGCGGCAAAGCATTAAAATCATCACTACATGTATACATGCAACCACAATGCATAATTCCAGGATGTATATAAAATGCAGGTTACCGTTTCGTGCCTTTTCAACCATGGCCTTAGCCTTTCCACGTCATAGTGTCCCTACAGGAACAATTCCAAACCATGAGCATACGATAATCCATATTCCACACAATATGATTATAATGAGTAAATGAATAAACTATGAGTACAAAGTACTTCCTGTATCCCAATGCATTTCAAAATGCTCCACTTGGTTGTCCCTGTGTCACAACTCACAATCATAATCAACAGGTTATATTATGATTCTATAGATGTCATGACATATAATCGTTTCACTATGATCACATATCACAAATGCACATAAGCAAAACAGTTGTGTCACACAACACTAGCTACTATCATGCATAAATATGTGCTACTCATCCCTATCAGCATGTTTCAGGCCCTCAACAGCCCCAAAGAGCTAACCACTGCTCTGATACCACTAATGTAAGGACCCCAAGCCCTTAACCCTTAATTAGTGTATTAACCATTATGTGTGGCACATGCTTTCAATAAAATGTCAATCGGGAAGCTCAAATGATGCTTACAAAATTCCTTTAATATACAACGTTATAAGATCATCTCTACTAACATATAGACTCATAGAGTTGCCCATTACCATCCCCATTTTGCCACTTTTCACATTGTGGACTTTTATAAAAATTTGGGCAGAGTCTCCCCGTAAATTGAGCTATCCCAAAACAAAAGCACATCATATAATATAATTCCCGGCCAGGGAATACACAATACCCAACAGAATACTGAACACAAAGTAAATTCCCAGCCAGGGAAGACACCACACATAAGACGACAAAAGTGGGTTTCAACACCCACATAATACACTAACGACTCTCATATCATTAGCAATTCTACCACAATTGCATGCAACATATAATGAAAGAGAGAAAGGCTCATGCCTTTATATACAACCCATATACAAGAATATCCATGCTCACAAGCGAGCATCATAAATGTGTATATAAACCTCGGGTGTATATAAGTACTCTATACGATACCGTGCTTCATCAAGACCTGGTACCACGATCCTGTGAGTGCATCCAATCAACAGCTCGAGCCCAGCTCCATAGCCATCGATGCACCTGTTCACCTGCCCCAACAGAGACAGCCCCAACGGGGTGAGCATACCAATACACAAAATCTCATAATCACAATAATGAAATTCATAATTTACAACACAAGTAAATATTAATGAATTTTAAATGATACTCCCTGGATGGCAACATCCTCATCCGGGATTCCGTGTACTGTCCCTGTTCTCACAATCATCAAACTCATCAAATCTCATAAATCAGTAAATCAACACATTGATTTAACTCATAGCTGTTGGGATATGCCCTAAGACAAGTCATTAGATGATTGTTTAAGACATACAATGTTTATGGATTTATGAATGGCAATTCATTATTATATATTATTCTTTTAACTGTGCATTGTGAATTAATATATATGTTAATGTCCTTAGAATAATATTGTATTATTCTTAAAGAAGTTCCTAGTCAAGTATTATCATGAAAGGGATAATGATAATACGTAGAGACTAGTATATGTTGATCGATGAATTGTTCATTGATATGAGATATCAAATCAACATATGGGTACATGTTAGAGAACGATGTACTGGACAGACCCACCATGAGAATGCAACATGGATAGTTATATGATCGTCATATGCAATTCTCATAGTGATAATAATGTATACAATCCTTACGACTTGTGATCATCAGAGATCCCAACATAAGGAGTTATGTATCTTGATATCGTCAAACGTTACCCGTAACAGGGTAATCTATAAAGGCGACTATTGGATACACTACGAATTATGTAGAGGGATGTTGACTGATCGAGATAGGATTTGTCCCTCCTATATAACAGGAGATGTGTTTGGCCCTTGATCAAGTGAGAACTAAAATGCATGGCCATGCTCGAATGAGTCGATATGAGATATCGAGCTTATTCGTTTATTCTAGTTCTACTTGGGGATCAAGAAATAAAGATTGGATATACGAGTATGACTATTCCATGACTCGTGTTCAATCTAAACACAAAGGACAAAGGGATTAAGTTACATGATTAATATTATCACAAGTTCTAAAGGTTATGTCGAGTCATTGATTCTCGTAATTTGGGTAGCATCGATGTGTTGCTAGATACCGCTCGATGCTTGCGACATAAAATGAGACTTTATGTCACTGCCAACATTACGAGATCCTATCGGGTCGCACAAAAGATTAAATCAAGAAGGGAAATTAAATTCATGAGATGAATTAAATAATTAAGAGGAGTCTTAATTAATAATCATAAGGATTAATTAAATCATGGGCTTAAGCCCATGAAGCTTTGAGAAAGCCTTTAATTAATCATATTTAATATGATAGCAAGGTGTTTAATTGTAAGACAATTATCATAACACAAAACCTAACCCAAAAACCATAATCTCTCGGCCGCCTAGGATATCAACCAAGCTCTCGGCTTCTTCAAGGTAGCCGAAGGTGATTTGGTTGTTTGGTGGTGATCTTCGATTGTGAATCGAGTTAGCTTCGTGTATCGGATTAATAACTCGTCTAGCAACGTGTTATTAATCCATCCCTTCACTCGATTTGATCGTGTGGATACCGTTGAGGCAAAACCATTCGAGTTTTGCTATTGACTCGGAGAAGGCGTAGGACGTGGTGCAGCTCCGTGGATTCGGCCTCAAACACGCTACAAGGGTAAGACACTTGTTATTCTCTAATCCGATATGAATCCCTATGTATAGATCACTGGTTTGTAATCCCTAAATTTTATTCCGCTGCGCTGTATGCTCATGGGGTTACTAACAGTGGTATCAGAGCCGTGTACAAGGCTCATATCGGATTTATGTGGTTAAATAGTTTAATCATGTTAGAATTAATATTGCATATAAATTAAACTGTTTAAATTCATATTTGATATGAAATTAATTTTAGTTTATGAAAATCATCGTAGTAATTGTATTTGATATAATTGGCGAATAAAATTATTTATTGAGCATAAACTTTCGGCCACCACCATCACAAATGTCACCATGGCTAGCCACATGAGGGCTAGGGTTTTGGAACCCTTGGCTCGAGATGGCTTAGTCGTTGTGGCTAATAATTGTGCATGGAAGTGTCGAAAATTAATTAGGGTTTAGAACCCATTGGGCATGACGGCTAGCTCATGACGGCTAGGGTTTCGAACCCTAATAGCCGTGCATGGCTCGGCCATCATCGCCCTATTTTCTTAAATTTTGATGCTTGGATGAGTTTTGAACTCCTTGACTCGATAATGGTTTATGCATGCATGGATTAGTAACTTTACCACATGAGAGGAAGGATTTTCGAACCCTTAGCTCGAGATGGTTGAGCGAACCCCATGCATGGCATGACCGTGACTCGTGGCTAACAAATTCCGGCGTTTAAAACAAGATGGCTCGATAAAAACATCAAAAGGATGCGAGGCGGCTAGGGTTGGAACCCTAGTGCCGCCGCCGCATGGACCATGGCTCGGCCATGGGCTAGGGTTTCGAACCCTAGGCCCACTATTGGTCCAGCCGTGGGTTTTTGGTTCGAACCATGGTGGTTCGTGTTTTAGTCGCTTTAGTTCGTGGCATGTGATGTCCCGAGCGTACGATAATTTTTCAAAAATTATATTACAGTTTTAATTAAAATTAAATTTAAAATGTTTAGAATTTAATTAATTAAATGTTAATGCATGCTTTATGTGTTGTTTGAACATGGTGCGTGGTTATAGCCCTTTGACCTATTAGATAGGATTTGTGAATGATTGTAATTTATAATACGACCTGCGAGTCGTGCCTTTCTCTATTTTATTCTAAATGTAATCCCTCCCCTATGTTCCCCTCGAATGTGAATCGAGGAATTCTATATCTTGTAAATAGTATAGTTTATTTTATTGATGGTGATCAATGAAGATGGAGCATCGTGCCGGGATGAGGAGGCCATTCACAAATTGGAGCCAAAGGAAGGTGCTTATGAAGTTACCTTAGGTTGACTCATAGGAGTTTCTCATTGGCTTGAGAAACTCATTAGTAGGGGCTATAACCATGTCACGTTTTAATTATGTATGTTGATGCATGATTTATCTTATGTTTTAGTTTGATAATAGTATTACACATATATGTAGATATGTATACAACTATATGTAGTGGACATATTTTAAATTATCAAATTAATCATGAGATCAATAAATCCCTCTAAAATATTAAGTTTTAGATGCCTTCCAAATAAAAGTACTCGTCAATAACTTCGATTGTACATGTGTGGGTTTGCCAAAGCAAAGCACCGTGGCAATCTTAGTAAGGCGCGAAAGGATAAAAGTGATATCCGTCATACTTTAATTGGGTACGACTTAACTAGGTTATCTCAATAGGATTGGGAACCTAGAGGCATGGGTTGGATTATAATTCATTTGATGAATTGAACAAAGTGTTGTTCGTCCAACTATCCAAGAATTATATGTGATGTAATTGACAAAGTGTTGTCTACCTAAATAACCGAGTCTTGGGCGATTAGCCAAAGCTAACTCAAGATTAGGCGAAATATGGATCTTGGCCCACTAAAAGTTTCGAGGGTTGATATTTTTCAAATAAAATAGTGGGAGTATCATTTAATATAAGACCATGTTAAATGATTTAAATCATAAACTTATTTTGCATATTTATATTGTAGATATCCATGGCAACTAACAACGTTGCTAGCACTTTATCACTGCGATCGGTCCTTGAGAAGGACAAATTAAATGGGACAAATTTCCTAGACTGGCATAGGAACTTGAGGATAGTCCTCAAACAAGAAAAGAAACAATATGTTCTAGAGGAACCCTTGCTCGCTGAGGAACCTCCCCTAACAGCTACAAGAGCTGAAAAAGATGCTTACAAGAAGCATCAGAGTGACGCACTTGATGTTGGGTGCCTCATGCTTGCCACTATGAACTCTGAGCTTCAGAAGCAACATGAGGAAATGGAGGCGTTCGATATGATCGAACATTTAAAGCAGTTGTACCAACAGCAAGCTAGACAAGAGAGGTATGACGTCTCTAAAGCGTTATTCCAGTGCAGGATGGTAGAAGGAAGCTTAGTTGGAACTCATGTGCTCAAGATGATTGGGTACATTGAGAATCTGGACAAGCTAGGTTTTCCATTGGACCAAGAGTTGGCCACAGATGTAATCTTGCAATCGTTGCCGGAGAGCTTCAGTCAATTTGTAGTAAATTACAATATGACTGATATGGAAAAGACTCTGCCCCAGTTGCTTGGTATGTTGAGAACATATGAAGCAAACACTAAGAAGACTAAGGCCACAAATGTCCTTATTGTGAATAAAGGCAAAGGAAGGGCCAAAGCTAAAGGCAACAAGAAAGCAAAGAAAGTCTTTGCTAAATCTAAGCCAAAGTCTTCTGCACTGAAGCCAAAGGGAGGGATAGCAAAGGAAGGGAACTGTTTCCATTGCGGTGAGACCGGCCATTGGAAAAGGAACTGCAAAGTATATCTGGAGGATCTAAAGAAAGGAAGTGTGACTTCCGCTTCAGGTATTTTTGTTATAGAAGTCAATTTATCTACTTCTTCATCATGGGTATTAGATACTGGATGTGGATCTCACATTTGTGTAAATGTGCAGGATCTCAAAAGGAGTAGGACATTGGCAAAAGGTGAAGTTGATCTCCGAGTTTGAAATGGAGCAAGAGTTGCTGCATTAGCTATAGGAGATTATCATTTAGCTTTACCTTCTGGTTTATCGTTGATTTTAAAAGACTGTTATTTTGTGCCTTCAATTACTAAAAACATTATTTCTATTTCTTGTTTAGACAAGTATGGTTTTTCATTTATAATAAAGGACAATTGTTGTTCTATTTATTTAAATGATATGTTTTATGCTAGTGCACAAATGGTGAATGGTCTTTATGTATTAAATCTTGATATGCCTATCTATAACATAAATACTAAAAGGATTAAAAATAATGATTGTAATCCGACTTATCTCTGGCACTGTCGCTTGGGCCACATAAACGAGAACCGCATATCTAAACTTCATAAGGATGGAGTATTAGATTCATTTGATTTTGAATTGTATTATATATTTAATGTCTTGAATAATATTGCAAGATGACTTAAAGCCCCTAGTCAATATTATGATGAAATGGGGATAATGATAATACGTAGAGACTATATATGTTGATCGATGAATTGTTCATTGATATGAGATATCAAATCAACATATGGGTACATGTTAGAGAACGATGTACTGGACAGACCCACCATGAGAATGCAACATGGATAGTTATATGATCGTCATATGCAATTCTCATAGTGATAATAATGTATACAATCCTTACGACTTGTGATCATCAGAGATCCCAACATAAGGAGTTATGTATCTTGATATCGTCAAACGTTACCCGTAACAGGGTAATCTATAAAGGCGACTATTGGATACACTACGAATTATGTAGAGGGATGTTGACTGATCGAGATAGGATTTGTCCCTCCTATATAACAGGAGATGTGTTTGGCCCTTGATCAAGTGAGAACTAAAATGCATGGCCATGCTCGAATGAGTCGATATGAGATATCGAGCTTATTCGTTTATTCTAGTTCTACTTGGGGATCAAGAAATAAAGATTGGATATACGAGTATGACTATTCCATGACTCGTGTTCAATCTAAACACAAAGGACAAAGGGATTAAGTTACATGATTAATATTATCACAAGTTCTAAAGGTTATGTCGAGTCATTGATTCTCGTAATTTGGGTAGCATCGATGTGTTGCTAGATACCGCTCGATGCTTGCGACATAAAATGAGACTTTATGTCACTGCCAACATTACGAGATCCTATCGGGTCGCACAAAAGATTAAATCAAGAAGGGAAATTAAATTCATGAGATGAATTAAATAATTAAGAGGAGTCTTAATTAATAATCATAAGGATTAATTAAATCATGGGCTTAAGCCCATGAAGCTTTGAGAAAGCCTTTAATTAATCATATTTAATATGATAGCAAGGTGTTTAATTGTAAGACAATTATCATAACACAAAACCTAACCCAAAAACCATAAGCTCTCGGCCGCCTAGGATATCAACCAAGCTCTCGGCTTCTTCAAGGTAGCCGAAGGTGATTTGGTTGTTTGGTGGTGATCTTCGATTGTGAATCGAGTTAGCTTCGTGTATCGGATTAATAACTCGTCTAGCAACGTGTTATTAATCCATCCCTTCACTCGATTTGATCGTGTGGATACCGTTGAGGCAAAACCATTCGAGTTTTGCTATTGACTCGGAGAAGGCGTAGGACGTGGTGCAGCTCCGTGGATTCGGCCTCAAACACGCTACAAGGGTAAGACACTTGTTATTCTCTAATCCGATATGAATCCCTATGTATAGATCACTGGTTTGTAATCCCTAAATTTTATTCCGCTGCGCTGTATGCTCATGGGGTTACTAACAATAGCATGCCTGATTCTCAAGTATCAATAATCAATGATTCCAAGTTCATTATACATACAAATATAGATATCTCAATATCTAGTACTGATTTCTCAATTTCGCTATCAATCATAGATAGCTCAAATGCCTAGCATTTATTTTACCAATTTTCCATTATACCTAGACATCTCACATGTCTTATAATGAGTACATGATCCCACGATCATTCTCAGGCATCTCAAATGCCGTACAATAGTCATATTGGCCCAGTACCCCATATATATCAACATATAAATATAGCCATGCGCACAACCATCGATGAAGTCAATATACATTATGCATTTCACAAATGCTCTCATATAAAGTAATGCTCGTACGTCGCACGTACCTTAATCTCCGAAGTCCGAGCCAAACCTTGCTCGAGTTCCATGCTCCGAGGAACGATGTGCTAACACGATAAATTAATTCACAATTAATTACGAACATGCAACCCATGTTCAAGCACACCCATAACCCTCAAAAATATTGTCAACACACGACAATTAACCATTATCGAAAATTGCTCAAGAATTCCCCACAAATTTTCGAATCTTCACAACACAAATCGAACCCAATTAAACACCATAATTCATCTAAAATATGAATTAATCAATCAACAACATGAATAATCGCTCCACATGCCAAAACCCCAATTTTCGAACCCTAACCCGTGAGCCAACAGCGAGAATTCGAACCACAATGCATCACCAAGGAGACTCAAAAGCTGGACCATGTGAAGCATAAGAATCTATCCAAAAATCAACAAGATTTTCGAAACAAGGAACACCAAAATTCGAACCAATTGGCAACAAATTTATGAATCACAGAGTGTGAAATATTCGACCCAAAAGCAGCACAAAAATGCCCCAAAAACACCCAAAGAACAGCCCCAAAAATCGTACCAAAATCGAGCCCCAAAAATCGAACAGAATCCAGTGACGAACCCTAGCGCTTTCTGCAGAAATCCGAGCTCAAATCGCGACCAAACTTCGAATTGTTGGTATGAATAGCTGCGCCTCGGAGAGACGAATCCAACGGCGGGTCGCACGCGCCGAATGGCGGCCGGACGGCGGCGGGCGCACGCCTGGAAGCGGCGTGGGTCAAAAGGGGATCGGGAACCAGCGGGTACGGGGAGAGAGAGACGAGGTGCAGAAATGGTTCCGATAATTAAAATCTCGGGTTCAACTTGTATTTATAGCAAAATACCCCGAAATACTAATAGCCCCACAAATACATCATGATTCATTAAAAATCATCTGTTTTCAAAAACTCTCTCTCTAACTCAAAAACCCCCTACCGGTGCCCACACCAAGCACCCGAGATTCCGGGTCACACTAAAAACCCAACTCACAGGTTTTCACCGAAATGAGAATACGATCTCAACCTCGGGATCCAACGATCCCAACTACTCAAATAGACGAGCCCGGAAGGCCCAACACCTCGATTAAACTCCAATTGCCACGTAAAACAACTTTAGGGGTTATTAACACTCCGGGATTAACATCTCTAATCCCTGGTCATCACATAATCCGTGGTGTTTCTAGGAGTTAAAGACGTTGAAACATTTAATTTATTTAGATTTGCCGGTGTTATTGACCTCGGTCTCGGGGTATGACATTTAAGTTGTATCAGAGCGAGCCAAGTTCCATAATCCCGCTGGGAAAGACTTCTACTTGAGATATAACACTAGATTATAAAACCCATTACAACAGAGCAACTGAAGGAAATAAAATCAGTTGGGAAAAGTTGAACCTCGCTAATTACGATAATCAGAAGAGTACCAATCTGATTAATCAAGTGAGTAACGATTATTCTGTTCCTAAAAAACAAAAAACACAATTTAATTGAATAAAAGATTTTTTTCGAAAATACATACGCTAACTGTCTGCCCATCCGCCGCCGCCGCCGCCTGCCGCTACCCTACGCAACGGCCGACCCACCTACATAACCGCCTCTCACAAGACGAAGACAATGCCAAAATTTCAGATCGATCGAACAACGTTTGGCTTATCAATTTCTTATTCGAAATTCCAGAACCTAAAACCCACGAAATTCAATTCTCCGATTTCCAGAATATCTCTTCACCATTTTGCAATTAAAATTGACACACTGATCCTCTGAACATGTCGATCAAAAGCTCTTTATCAATTTCAAATGTCAGCCACTGGACGATGACCAGAATCCAGATCGAAATCGTGTCCAAGAACCCTAGCAACCATGAATTTCCTTCCCTGATTTCTTAAACTTCATAAACTTTTTTGTTCAATTAATTTGTAAATTCGATCCTTATCCAATTACGATAGAAAGCCTCTCGTAATTTCAAATTCCAGTCGACGATTAATGACTACTTTCAAAACCTTAATCCAAGCCATACGAACCCTAGAATTTTATTTTAAAAAAAAAAAACAGAAACTGACGGAATTTGAGCACTTGACACAGACTCCTGACACAGACTCCTGACATGTCGGTGGTGGAATATACCTCAAAGTTCAACTCTCTGGGAACTTATGCACCAACTATTATGGCAGATGAGACCCTGAAACTACATCACTTCAGAATTGGGTTAAACAGTTGTATCCAATCTGCCCTCGCAATCTATGAAACCACAAACTTTGGAAACTTAATGGGAGCAGCCATCAGGGCTGAAGCTGATATAAGATGTCGTGGAGAGGAATTCAAGCGCAAGCGACTTCCATCTAACCAACACGCCGCCAATGGTCAAAATTTCAAGCGGCCTAATCAGTACAATAATCAGCAAAAAGGACCAACATCCGGCCCAAACCAACTGAGATTTCCAAAATGTTCAAATTGTGGCTACAATCATCCTTGAGAATGCCTTAGAAAAAAAAGGAGCTTGTTTCCTATGTGCAAAATTTTGACATAGGATTGCAGAATGCCCTGAACATGATGTAAAAGGGGACAGTTACAAGTAATGGCGGCCCTCCAAACAAACTAAGGGAGAACAAACCAAATGCCTGTGTCTTTGCAATAACACAAGAGGAGGCGGAGACGTGAATGACGTCGTGGCAGGTACCATTTTATTAAACGAATTACCTGTTTATTCATTGTTTGACTGTGGTGCCACAAATTCATTTATATCGAAAAGGTTTGCTAAGAAACTAGCTCTTAAACCGGAATTACTCAGTAAATCATACAGTGTAGCAACACCCGCTAATAAAACCTTAATAGCACATAGTGTACACCGAGATTGCAATCTCAGTATTAATGAAAGGGTGTTTAATGTCGAGTTAATTCAACTCAACATGGTGGAATTTGATGTTATACTTGGAATGGATTGGTTAGCTAAACACCATGCGGTAGTTGACTGCCGCAACAAGAAGGTTAAACTACGAACTCCAAACGAGGGAGAGATCGTGTATCACGGTAAAGCCAAGGAACGAAAATTCCTACTATCTGCAGCACAAACTTGGAAAGCCATAAAAAACGGTGAAGAAGTATACCTAGTAACAATAAGCAAGGTAAAAGAAGAAGATGAACCCTGGATAGAAGACATTGCGGTAGTACAAGAGTTTCCGGATGTATTCCGTGAAGAACTGCCAGGTTCAGTTCCAAATCGTGAATTGGAGTTTGAAATCAACTTGGTTCCAGGCGCTGCACCAGTTTCAAAGGCACCGTACCGAATGGCTCCAGCCAAATTGAAAGAACTCAAGGAACAACTTCAGGAGCTCTTAGACAAGAGGCGAATCAGACCAAGTGTATCCCCGTGGGGATCTCCAGTATTGTTTGGGAAGAAGAAAGACGGGAGCAGCGATTGTGTCTCGACTACCGAGAACTGAATAAGATCACAATTAAGAACAAATACCCTCTTCCAAGGATAGATGACCTGTTCGATCAACTAAAAGGAGCTAAAGTCTTTCTAAGCTCGATCTAAGGTCAGGCTATCATCAACTCAAGAAGCAGATGATGTACGGAAAACCGCCTTCAGGACGAGGTATGGGCATTACGAATTCATGGTGATGCCATTTGGCTTGACAAATGCTCCAGCAATATTCATGGATTTGATGAATCGAATATTCAAGCCATTCCTAGATAACTTTGTGGTGCTGTTCATCGACGACATTCTCATTTATTCGTCGAGCAAAGAGGAACACGAACAACATCTTCGCCTCACTCTCCAGACATTGAGAGAGAAAGAGCTCTACGCCAAATTTAATAAATGTGAATTCTGGCTAGAGAGCGTATCTTTCGTGGGGCACATAGAAGTAGATGCAGTTTTGGAGTGGCAAAGGCCAACGAGCGTGACAGAAATTCAAAGCTTCTTGGGGCTAGCTGTTATTACCGGAAGTTTGTTGAAGGATTTTCCTCAATAGCAGTACCTCTAACAAGGCTCATACAAAAGAACTCAAAATTCATCTGGAGTGAAGAGTAGTGAGGGAATATCATCAGAACCACGTGATGGTGGTGGTGTTAGACCATCAAGGAAGCCTGGAAGGTTACACCCATTAAGGAGGGCGTTGAGGTGGGCACACCAGGACGGGAAGTTGGTTGCTGTATGTTTAAGTTGGTGTGTTGATGGGCTGTTAATGGCACAACAGCTGGAGGAGAAAGTGAGTTGGTGGTGGGTGGTTGATGTGACTAGAAATAGACACATCTATTGCGCTTAATTGTCTACGATTTGGTATATTTTGATGGATTAAATACATATGCTACCTAATTGTATGTTTGTGTAATTGTAGG
This sequence comes from Haberlea rhodopensis, assembly GCA_907163345.1. Taxonomy (NCBI): domain Eukaryota; kingdom Viridiplantae; phylum Streptophyta; class Magnoliopsida; order Lamiales; family Gesneriaceae; genus Haberlea; species Haberlea rhodopensis. Next base: position 1,345,535 of record CAJQUN010000141.1, on the reverse strand, counting down.
TGAAATCGGAGAAATCGAGCTAACAATGGCGAATAAGGATCAAGAAATGCATGTTGACAAGGGATCAAAGTAGACCAAGAAAAATGTATAAAAACTATATGCCCAGAAGAGCTCGATCGATCGAGCAAGGCAGAAATTTAAGCAACAAAAGATGTGAATGCTCGATCGATCGAGCAGAGGTGCTCGATCGATCGAGAGACCAGAATCCTCAAAAATTAGGAAACTCGATTTTTACCATCATGGATAGATTTTTACCTACTATATCCGATTCCCACCCTATTTACTCGAATTTGGGGACCTTAAATCAGATATCCTTCATTATAATTCATACTTTAGAATAGAATTTTAGATTTGATATAGCTTTTTACTCTCAAACTTTTGAGAACGCTTTGGAGGATCAAAACACGAAGACGGAATCGACGAGTCGGAAGCGTGTTTCTCTTTAGTAACTATTTTCTACCGATTGTTTTATGATTTATACAATAATTTTCGTTGTTTTTAGTTTAAGTATGAGTAGCTAAATCCTTTTATTCTTGGTTGAGGAATACTTGCCTTTGGGAATTAAAATACTTGTGAGAATTTTGGTTTGATTGTTTGATTTTAATCCAATTTCAATTTATTTTTTAGATTATGATTATTGTGTTTGATTGACAGATTGATCACCTAGTAATCATATACACAATCTAAGGCTAATTAAGAAGCAACTAAGATTGATAATTACCTGCTGGTGGTGTTATTAAATTATTAGGAAAAACGTTTGGATAATTGATTTTGGTTGTAGTTTTTATTGATTAGATTCATCAAACTTACTTGTTTTTGAAGCTATCATTGAATTAATCTTAACGACTGTAGTTTGGTTAAGGATTTGATAAGAGTCGAATATGAATGGTGTTTTCTATTTGACTACGATTAAGGTAAGGAAGGAATTAAGTTCCAATTGATGAATAATTGAATGAAATCGATTATTTAGTAATTTGATGATCAAGTAAATAATTTTCAAAGGTAAAGTTGACCAAAAACCAAGAATTGCTTTTTAATCTTGATAATCTAGTGATTTGCTTGCTTTAGTTTATTTAAGTTATAATAAAAAAATGCAAAAACCCATAATTGTTACTTTGTTATTTAGTTTTCCGTTAACACAAGAGAATACCCTTCTTCGTGAGATCGATCCCTACTTTCACTACTACATTGGTATTACTAAGAGTGTGGTTAATTTGGGCGTACACGATAAACGCACACCAGTGGTGTGATGGTTTCACTTGTGGAGGTGGGAATTTGGGTGTTGGCCATGAGGAAAAGTTGCTTGCCGAAGAAAAAACAACAACAACTAAGCCTTTAATCCCAGTGAATTGGGGTAGGTCACATGAACAATGGAAGAAACAAAGGGGGATGTCGGCTGAAAAAAAATGGAAGATAGGGTTTTTAGGTGTCTCATTAGAGAGTGGCTCTTTATACCATACTAAGGATAGGAATGTGTGAATAATAGTTGTATTTCATTATGTGGGTTGAGCCATTTAATTATTACAGTTACATAATAAATGTAAATAAATGTACATATATATATATGGTGTAGTTTGGGAAGGAGAATAAATTAACAACGACAATCGTGGCATGATTATGTGATTTCCTTAATAGTTTTCATAGAGATTTGAGGATAATTTCCACACACAAGGAATTTCCTATCAGAAAATTTGGAAAGAGAATGCCATGCTTATAAAATAAAATGACTTGAAATGACTCCAGAAAGGAAGAACGAACAGTGAGAAAAGTATTGCCTTGTCTTATCTAACATCATTTGTGTGAGACCCCGTTATCTCAACATACAATAAGGTACAATTAAGAGAACTAATCATATCAAATCAGAGTTGTAAGTCGTGTTGACAATTGAGCTTAAGGTTTACATGTATGTATGACATGCCAAAAGAAATTTGTTACATTCTTTAACAAATTTGGGTAAGACTACTTCTACTGCACTCCTAGTAGAAACTATACAAAATAAGTCTTTATCTTGCTATCTTGTAGCACTCCTTACAGCCCAGCTTATCAACCTGACCCTGGTTCTCCTTAGCAAAAGCACCTACAAGGACAACCCCCATCACATGAGCATATCGTAATTCATATCAAACATAATATGAATGTAAAGCATAAATGCATAATCATAATCATAAAATACTTCATGTATTTCCAATGCATTTAAAACGCCCATTAGTTGTCCCTGTATCATAACTCATGATAAAAACATTATATGATATTATGGTTCCTTATATAAATGTCATGACATATCTTTACTTCTTAATTCTTACTTCAATCTTGAGTCATTTTATCATTAGTGTATTGCAATGCTTCTTACTTTTCCACGTAAGCGGAATTCTTCCTCGCTTCTTATGGAACTCCACGTAAGCGGTATTCTTCCTCGCTTCTTATGGAAATTCACGCCTCCATGTGCGAACGGTCCTCTACCTCTCGCTCCACATTTTCAGCGGAATTATAGTGTAAACATCTATATCCTCACTGGGATAACCTTGACTCGTGGAATACACCTCTTATATTCCTCTCGTGGAACACACCTCTTATATTCCACAACATTCTTATGCAAAAACAATGCATGTCAACATGTATCATATCATAATGCATGATCTTATGCATACTTTACTTTACCTTGTGTTAAATAAATAAACACGAATACATGTTACCGTTGGGATGCCCGTACGTCGCTTACGTACCTTTCAAAAGATAGAGGAGTCAACCGACTTTATCTTCTCGACTGTGCTGGTGCCTGCGATGGTTCTACATAGCCACATAACACCATATTAGGCACCCAATAATAATTCAATACCAAAAACTAAACAAAATTCAACATTTGCCCCAATATGTCATCTCGCGATCGATCGCCCCTTAGCCCCGATCGATCGCGAGATGTTACTGCCTCGTATACCAAAAAATATACAATCAGCGATCGATCGCCTCTTATTGGCGATCGATTGCCAAAACCCACTGGAACTTCGCGATCGATCGCGCCTTCTTGGCGATCGATCGCCAACTCTGTTCCTTTGCGCGATTTCCAGAATTTCCGAGCACCTCGTTTCATACACTTAAAACCACATCATAACACATATAAAATGCTTAAATAAAAATGCTAGGGACTCCACCATACTTCCATGAAAGGGCTTAAACCAAAGTTTCAATAAAAACTTAGCTTAGCATGCATCATAGTAACCCCAAAAGTTCAACACTCAACCCAAAATTTCCCAGAAACAGGGCATAAAACTCAGCCCAGAATTCTCGAGCATGCATCTTCACAACACCAAAACTACCACATAACCCGTAACCCATGCTCAAGGAAACATGCTAGTAACATCACAAAACTACCATGTATGTGTTCACGTCGAAGGTTTATTCAAAACCTAAGCTAACATGCTTCAAATCTTCATGATAAAACCCCTACTCAACATAAAAACAGGGTACTTCCCCTGCCCAGATTTTCGAGGAACACTCTTCACAACTCAAAATATAACACATAAGTCATGTAAGTTACTTAACAAAGTATGCTAGGGGCTTCATGAAAATCACATGCAAGCACTCATAGCAAGATTTCATCGAACCTAAAACTAGCATGCCGAATCTGCTATGAAGAACACACATACATAAGAACGAAAAACTGGTAAACCAGCATGATTCCTCACCACTTTTACTCCTCGATTTTCGTCAAAACTCCGATCAACAAAACACCAAAAATCTTCTCCTATATTTAGTTCATATGTTGGACGAAAGATTTCTGGAAAGAAGGAGGAGAAAACCGAGAGAAGAGAGTGGGAAAGAAGTGATGGAAGAGGCATGGTTGATCAATCTGCTTTCCAGAAAACAGGGGCAAGTGGCATGATTCAGCTGATTGGGGGGGGGGGGGGGGGGGGGGCTGGTTGCTTGTAGGGTGGCTTTGTGGTGTTTAATTGTGTCCCGGTATTTCGTATGATATATAAAAATATCCCTCCTTGATATTTTATAATTTTACCCCATCAATACATCATTCAAAAATACCTAACATGCCTCCTAAACCATATCATCAAAATAAATATAACACCAACCACATACATTAATTCCCCAACTTAATTACATGCTTTTACCACATAAAGCATAACCCATAAACCCCAAATTAAATCATGCATTTAACACATAATAAAATTAGCACATCAAAGCATGTTTACACATAATCCTTTCGGGGGTATCACAATACTCCCCTACTTATAAGATTTCGTCCCCGAAATCACACTTACTTACCAAAAAAAAAATAAAACATAAATCACATACCAGAAAAACAGTTCCGGATAGTGCTGCACCATGTGTCGCTCTGTCTCCCACGTGGCCTCCTCGATACCCCTACGATCCCACTGAACCTTGACCATAGGAATAACTTTGTTCCGAAGCCTGCGGTCTGCCCTATCCAAAATCCTGATAGGCCGCTCCACATAGGAAACATCGGACTCAAACTGCACCTCTGAAGGCTGCAACACATGCGAAGGATCCGGCTCGTACTTCCTCAGCATAGACACATGGAATACATCGTGTATACCAGACAGAGAGGGCGGTAAAGCCAAACGGTACGCCAGAGTACCAACAGGCTGCAAGATCTCATACGGCCCTACATATCTTGGGGATAACTTTCCCCGCATCCCAAACCGTACCACACCTCTGAAAGGTGAGATTTTCAGAAAGACTCTGTCGCCTAACTGAAACTCCAACGGCCTTCGCCGCTGATTGGCATACGTTGCCTGTCTGTCTTGAGCTGCCTTCATCTTTCTCCTGATGACCTTTACCTTTTCTTCCATATCCTGGACCAACTCTGGTCCTCCGACCGATTTACGATCCACATCATCCCAACACGAAGGCGACCTGCAACGTCTGCCATATAGGGCTTCAAATGGGGCCATCTGTATGCTAGCCTGGTAACTGTTATTATAAGAAAATTCCACCAAGGCTACTGAGTCCTGCCAAGAAGTGTCGAACTCCAGTACACAAGCCCTCAACATATCTTCGAGCATCTGTATCGTACGCTCGGTCTGGCCATCCGTTTGAGGATGATAGGTTGTGCTCAACCTCAACTCTGTACCTAGAGCTGACTGAAGACCTTCCCAGAAGTGAGATGTAAACCGCAGATCTCGATCAGACACAATCGAAACAGGGATCCCATGCAGTCTCACCACATCTCTGACATATAACTGATCCATCCTCAAGTACGTGAAGGTCATACAATATGGAATGAAGTGAGCCACTTTAGTCAGTCAGTCCACGACTACCCAGATGGCATCAAAACCCGAAACCGTCCTCGGTAAGTGGGTCACAAAGTCCATGGATACGTGCTCCCACTTCCACTCTGGTATCTCCAAGCTTCTTAGCTCACCACCAGGCCTCTGCCTCTCAGCCTTCACCTGCTGATAAATCAGACATCTCTTGACGAATGTGGTGACATCTTGCTTCATTCGCCTCCACGAAAACTGGCTGCAAAAATCCTTATACATCTTCTTCCCGCCCGGGTGGATACTCATCCTGCTGCAATGAGCTTGCTGTAATATACCCTGCCGCAACTCGGGTGTATCTGGAACCACCCATCTGTCGCCAAGCCTCAGAGAACCGTCCTCAGCCACTCTGAATCTCGATGGCTGACCTGAATGAACCACTGATATTCATCTCTGAACCTCTGCGTCGGTCCCCTGAGCCTTCCGGATGTGTTCATAAATGATCGGCTCAGCTAGTAAGGTCAACACCTGTACTGGAGAAGAAGACACATCATAATCAAATCCCAAATGGCAGTAGGAGCCCAACATAGCTGATAGACACATGGCATCCTCTGCTGTGCTCCTCACCTTCCGACTCAAAGCATCGGCTGTCAAATTTGCTCTTCCCGTGTAAGGACCCCCGTACCCTTAACCCGTTATTAGTGTATTAAGCCATGCCATTAGTGCATATAATCATACTATCATGGGGAAAACCATGTGCAAGTGCAACACCGTATGCTATCCAGAAAATTTCTTGCATTCAATTCACATAACATTCAGATTCCCCAACCGAGATTATTCATATAACATGCACCCACATAATACACTAACATGCTCTTAGTTCATTTAGCAATTCCATAATTAATTACATGCAACAATAATGAACAGAGAGAAGTCGTAGCCCATTTATACATTCCATATACACGTAAAATGCACTCACATAAGAGCACCCAATGAATAAGCGTGTATCTGATGTATAAAACACTCTACGGGATACCGTTACTGGTACTTCAATCCTGGTAGCGCCACCCAAGCACAACTCGATCTCAACACTGGATCTGCGTACTTGATCAACCAGCTCTGGTACCTCGATCCTGGAAGTACCTCTATCAACAGCCCGAGCTCGACTCCAAAGCTACTGCTACACCTGTGTTACCTGCCCCAACAGAGACAGCCCCCACACGGGTGAGCATACCAATACCACCAATCCAATAATCATAACATTGATTTAAATGATACTCCCTGGATGGTAACACCCTCATCTGGGATCCCCTGTATTGTCCCTGTTCTCAAAATAACCAAACCATTAAATTCCCAAAAGACAGTTGATCATCTCATTGATCAACTAAAACCATCCCTGCTATACAAGTTCCATAACCAAATGCGATTAAACCATCAAAATAGAGTACTACAGATATCACATATATTTAGCAATTGACTCCATATTTCTATGTCATAGCTCGCTCCACAATGGCAGCATTTCGACCCCACGCACGCTCAACAATAGCTGTGATGACCAGGGATTATAGATGTTAATCCCGGAGTGTTAATAACCCTAAAGTGGTTTTACGTGGCGATTTGGAGTTTAATCGAGGTGTTGGGCCTTCTGGGCTCGTTTATTTGGGTAGTTGGGATCGTTGGATCCCGAGGTTGAGATTGTATTATCATTCCGGTGAAAAACCTATGAGTTGGGTTTTTGATGTGTCTCGGGATCTCGGGTGCTTGTGTGAGCACCGGTAGGGGGTTTTGGAGTTAGAGAGAGAGTTTTTGAAAACAGATAATTTTTAATGAATCATGATGTATTTGTGGGGCTATTAGTATTTTGGGGTATTTTTGCTATACATACCAGTTGAACCCGAGATTTTAAGGATAATTTCATTTCAGCCCCAATTTTCTACTCTCTCCCCGCACGCGATTTTTCCCGTCTGGACCAGCACCCGCCGTTCGGCGCGTGCGACCCGTCACCGGCTTCGTCTCGTTGAGGCGCAGCTATCCCCTCCGGCAATTGAAAGTTTCGTCGCGTTTTGAAGTCGGATTTTGCGAGAAAGCGTCGATCCCCAATTTCTAGGGTTTATCGGATTTCGACCGATTTACTTCCGATTTTCGATTGGGTAACCTTCCTTACCCCTTTTCCATGCTTGTGATGTAATTCCCTGCTAAATTTGATGGTTTTGGTTCGCAATCATTTTCGAATTTTTGTAGGGTTTGGTTCGAAAATTTGGGGGTTTTTGAACAATTTTCGTTATTGTCTCCTTCGTTCCCCTCCCTGTATGTACCCTGCCCCAGGTCTTTTAAAAGGTTAATTGTCGTGTGTTGACAATATTTTGAGGGATATGGGTGTGCTTGAGCATGGGTTGCATGTTCGTGAATAATTGTGAATTATTTATCGTGTTAGCACATCATTCCTCGGGGCATGGAACTCGAGCAAGGTTTGGCTCGGACTTCGGAGATTTAAGGTACGTGCGACGTACGAGCATTACTATATATATAGAGCATTGTGAAATGCATAAGGTATTTTTGATTGCATTGAATATTGTGCGTATGGTTATATATATATGTTGATATAGCCAAGGAACGACCAAATCTTGATATCGCCGCTTGTAGCGTGCGTGACACTAGAGTAGGATAACTCTTACAAGATATAAGGGGTACTGGGCTTATATGACTATTGTAGGGCATTTGAGATGCCTGAGGATGATCGTAGAATCATGTATTCATTATAAGACATTGAGATGTCTAGGTTTGTAGAATCATGTATTCATTATAAGACATTTGAGATGTCTAGGTTCGTAGAATCATGTATTCATTATAAGACATTTGAGATGTCTAGGTTCGTAGAATCATGTGTTCATTATAAGACATTTGAGATGTCTAGGTATAATGAAGGATTGGTAAAATTAAATGCTAGGCATTTGAGCTATCTGCGATTGATAGCGAGGTTGTGAAATCAGTATTAGATATTGAGATATCTATATTTGCATGTATAATGAATTTGGAATCACTATCTATTGATACTCGACGATTAGGCATGCGATGGGTTAATCAATGTGTTGATTTACTGATTTTTGAGATGAGTTTGATGATTGTGAGAACAGGGACAGTACACGGAATCCCGGATGAGGTTGCCATCCAGGGAGTATCATTTAAATTTATTAGTATTTACCTTTGTTGTAAATTATGAATTTCATTATTGTGATTATGGGATTTTGTGTATTGGTATGCTCACCCCGTTGGGGGCTGTCTCTGTTGGGGCAGGTGAACAGGTACATCGATGGCTTTGGAGTTGAGCTCGAGCTGTTGATTGGATTTACTCCCAGGATCGTGGTACCAGGGCTTGAAGGAGCACGGTATCGTATAGAGTACCTATATACACCTGAGGGTTATATACATATTCATGATGCTCGCATGTGAGCACGATTATACTTGTATATGGATTGTATATAAAGGCATGAGCCTTTCTCTCTTTCATTTGATGTTGCATGCAATTAGAGGTAGAATTGCTAAATGATATGAGAGTCATTGGTGTATTGTGTGGGTGTTGAAACCCACTTTTGTCGTCATATGTGTGGTGTCTTCCCTGGCTGGGAATTTACTTGTATTACTGCATTCTGATGAGTATTATGTGTTTCCCTGGCCGGGAATTATGTTATGTGTTGTGCTTTTATTTCGGGATAGCTCTATTTATGGGGAGACTCTGCCCAAATTTTTATAAAAACCCACAATGTAAAAAGTGGCACCAAGGGGATGGTAAAGGGCGAACATATGAGTCTATTTGTTGTGAGGCTGATGATCTTATGACATTGAGTATTAAAGGAAATTTTGTAACTGCCATTCAATGGTAAAGTATCATCTGAGCTTCCCGATTGACTTTTTATTGAAAGCATGTGCCACACATAGTGGATAATACACTAATCAGGGGTTAAGGGCTAAGGGGGTCCTTACAATAGCGGCGTCATAACCGATGGTCGCTCAACGGCGACAACATCCCAATCTTTGCTCGCTCAAAAGCGGCACCATATGATTCCCAACGAATGTCCATTTATCGCAATTACTATATACCATGCATTTCACTATCCATTTATGGTAAATACCACATACCATGCATTTCCATGTCCATATAATGCAATTATCACATACCATGCATTTTACAGTTGCAACATTATAATAGGCTATGCTCGTACGTCATACGTACCTTAAGTCTCCGTAGTCCAAGCCAAACCTTGCTTGAGTTCCATGCCTCGAGAAATATGTGCTAAAACACATAAACCACTCACAATCAAGAATAAGCATGCGATCACGTGCCCACGCACGTTTGCAAACCTCAAAACCCATCGTCAATCCATGACGATTACCAAAATAAAAGCCCCCCGGCTAAACATGCATAATACCCAAAATATACCATTTAACAAGTTTAAAAGATAACCAAGAATTCAACCGGGAATTCCGTTTTATTAAACTTTGGCCTCACCCAATCCATTTAAAAGTATAGCATTCCCATTGGAATGTAGACATTGCCCCGAAAACGGCCCCTTTAAACCTCGGTTCCAAAATCCCGACATTTTCCAAAAATTCAAAAAAAAAACAATTTCCTTCAGGTGGCGATCGATCGCCACATTTACCGCGATCGATCGCCACTCCAGTGGCCATCCAGTGCCTTCTCGCGATCGATCGCCAATCCTCGCTATCGATCGCCAACCCGCTCGCGATCGATCGTCGAGACCTCGCGATCGATCGCCAGCACTGTTCATCGCCTTCAAAAATTGGACTGCTCGTCGCGATCGATCGCCCCACCTCGGCGATCGATCGCCACCTGCGATTTTCCGAAAAAATCGAGCTTCCATGGTGTTTTTCACACCCAAACTCAAAATCAACACCCCATACACCACCAACACCTCAAATACAACATTTAAAGCCAATAAAAACTTTAAAAACTCAACATATGATTTTAGCCAAAAATTCCCAAAACCCATAGCCAACCAAAACCTCAACCAAAAGCTACCATACTACTATCAAATCGAAGCCAATGACGAGGGGAAGATTAATACCTGATTATCTTCGAGAAAACTGGCCTCCGAGCCAAGCTACCTGCGATTTATCCTCCAAGGGAGAAAAGGGAAATGGGGGAGAAGGGTTTGGGCGATGAGAGAGGGAAGAGAGGGAAAGATTCCGTGCCAAATGACTGAATACCGAGTCCACTTGGTATATATAGCAAAAATGCCACAAAATGCCAATACCCCCACAAATACATCATGATTCATTAAAAATTATCTGTTTACAAAAACTCTCTCTCCAACATCAAATCCCCAGACTAGCCCCAACATAAGGCACCCCGGACGCCAAGTCCCACTAAAACCCAATTCATAGGTTTTCCACCAAAATGAGAATACAATCTCAACCTTTGTATCCAACGATCCCAAATGCCCGATTTAACAACCTCGGGAGACCCAAAACCGCAATTAATTCCTAATTGCCACGATTAAAAATCCATCAAGGATTATTACCATACCGGGATTAACACCAGTAATTCCTGGACATCACAATTATCCCCCACTAATAAAATTTCATCCTCGAAATTGCACCGGTGTACTCCACGTAACACCAGGACTACACCAACAAAACAAAGCCACAACCCCGATTCTAGACCATATTAGAATCGAATTAACAACCGCGAGAACACCCATCTCGCACCAAGCTCTAAAATAGAGCAAACGCTAAAACCAATACAAACACGAAAGATAACAACATACCTCGACATGAAACGTCCCAAAAGTCAGTCCACCACGACGGCAAATCAACCAAATCTCCATTGGTTCTGACATAGGTATTATCCCGTGATATTCACCACCTGCCCACGATGCTTGACACGCATCGTCATGAAGAGGACTACTAGCATACGACAGTATACTCACAGTAAACCCGTTCCTGCTTCCATCCCCATCTCCTCCAAAGGAGTGGTTGCACCGCTTGCAACACGGGTCGGGCAACCCATGGTCACCGATCTACACAAAACACATCACCGAGGATGTTTACACCGGTGTGTTCCAAGAAATCATATCTTGGTCCTAACACACCATCAAGACTCCACAAGGTCTCAAGTTCCACAGAGGTCATGTAAGACAAACAATTGCATTCCTGCCACACGTGTCAACCATGACACCAAACAAATCTGAATCCTGGCTATCCCTTATTTATCCTTGGATCCAACAATCCTAAAACAGGAAGGCTATCGAATTATCCAACAAGAATTACCGTGGTTCCAAAATACGACGATCCCTCCTCAGGGGAAGTCAAACAACCCTCACGATCATTCATCAGAATGCATCGTGCCATTGAGATTACCGATCTCAAGGTTCCACAGTCTCACACCGGAGATTCACCAAACCAAGCATACAGACCCGACGTTCAACAATGAACAAAATAAAGTTGGCGTTCGTATACACACACGGCATACATGCCCATACACCAACACAACATGCATACACAAAGCAATAGACTCGGGTATCTCCAATCATACCCAAAATCCCAAAAATCAACTGCCAATCCCCAATCATTCTCGCCCCACGGAGAATAATGGTTGCCAAACCAAAACCAAAGGGTGTGATTTCAACATCAGCACCACACAACCAAAGTAACGAATCTCCCAAAGGATCCAGCCGGTAGGTATATCAGTACCGCCTATCTCACAAGGAAAGTGTCATGAATCCATGACCCTCCAACCTCGAACCACCGTTCGGAAAACTGGATATATTTTACCAAAACATATCACGGAACCAAAAGTACGCAATTGGTTCGAGATAGTGCATCAAAGCAACCATTACCAAATCGAAACCTGTATATCCCATGTATACTCAAACAAAAGATGCTCTGTACTAATGCCATAGTACAACACAATCGAGCATCTCCCCGGAGACGTCTCCTCAAACGTCTCACCGAGGTAAGAAATCCATTACTCGATCCAACACCAGTAATGCTTACCATGGCTGATTTACAATCAATCCACGACCGATGCAAGCTGTCTCCAAGACAGTACAATCCAAATCTCTCCAAGAGATAAGGTCTAAATAGTAGTGTCACCTCACAAACTATATCTCACAAACCATTGTGACTCCCGTTGCATTCCACATGCAAGGATGCTCAACCAGAGCTAACCACGACTTGACGACACTCACGTTGGCATTCCCAACAGAATTGAGCTGCCCCAAAACAAGTCTCTCAAAACATTTGACGTATAAATGTCTCCGTGAGGTATTCCCTACCTCAAATACTATGCCACATAGAGACTACAAGAGTCTGCCATAACCCTCATCGTATCACCATACGATTCACCAAACTTGAATCCAACGAGCCTTATAATGGCTAACACAAGCACGCTAAAGTACTGCAACAATACCTGGCTAGCGATTCGCTGGCCCCATAGGCTCATACCAACCTATCAACGTGACACACGTTCCATCCCGGTATACCATACCGCACAAACCATTAGAGTTGTGGGTCATCGCCCAACATATCTCTAAAACACCAAAGCACAATGGACAACCTGGCGTCCATGCTTAATTACCATGCAATCCTAATCCATTAGGACTTATTCCACACCTTGAGGGTGGGTGTAACCATGCTCACTCCTCATCACAATAACAAGCGAGTAGTTTCCTCAATGACTACTCTTACCACCAATCACTTGGCCTTAGCCATCCAACGAGCATACCCAAGGGTATCATTGCTCGACAAATATTTACCTCTATAACATGATGCGGTACACTCACCGGTACAATGCATCCAATGCTCCATCGAGCAAACCTGCTCGGAAAAGGTCTCGTCAACTAGTGACCCAGACTCTACCATGTGCCCACCATCGGCACTCAAACCATACAACCAAATACATAAACGTGAATGCATTATTCACCAAAACGACGCCACGCGTCCACATAGACATCCCAAATAACATCGTCTAACACATGACGGCACATGTCGATATACGACATCCATAATCTCATCGTCAAACACATGACGGCACATGTCGATACACGACATCCATAATCTCATCGTCAAACACATGACGGTATAAAACAACACATGGAATTCACAATAATGATATCAAAAGTAATTTGCCATACCTCATCGCTATCAAGATAGCGGAATACCTGTATCCATCGTCCACCAGCGGTACATAAGCAGCATCCATCGCTCGTAGGCGGCATAATCCAGTGCTACACACATAGCGGTATAATCCATTGCTATGGAATCAGCGGCATAAAACATCGCCAAAGAATATCCGGCGGTATGAACCATCGCCAATAGAATACCCGGCGGCATGAACCATCGCCAATAGAATACCCCGCCAATAGAATACCCGGCGGCATGAACCATTGCCAATAAAATACCCGGCGGCATGAACCATCGCCAATAGAATACCCGGCGGCATGAACCATCGCCAATAAATACCCGGCGGCATGAACCATCGCCAATAAAATACCCGGCGTAACCATCGCCAATAATATACCCGGCGGAATAATCGCGGACTCAAGACGTACTCACACTCATGTAGTACTTTGTTCCCGATCGCATCGCTATGTCATGACAGCGGCATCATCGCTTCGACGTGATAGCGGCATGTAACATCGCTTCGACGCGGCAGCGGCATCATCGCTTCGACATGACTATGGTACCATCGCTTCGACGTGACAGCGGCATTCACCATCGCTTCGACACGACAGCGACATTTACCATCGTTCCGGCATGACAGTGGAAATACCCCTCGCTTTACATGACATCGAAAATACCCCTCGCTTCGACAATACCAGCGGAAAATAATATCTCTCGCTATTAATATGACAGCGGCCGTGTACTTCGCTTCATATTAGCGGCAAATATTCTCTCATCGCTACGGTATGACAGCGGCAAGTATTCACATCGCTACACCATAAAGCGGCAAGTATTCACATCGCTACGCCACGCATGCAACCGTAATGCATATCTCGTGTTCCAATAATTGTTTCGGCACGACAGCGGCATCATCGCTTCGACGTGACAGCGGCATTCACCATCGCTTCGACACGACAGCGACATCATCACTTCGACGTGCATGCAACCGTAATGCATAACCCGTATTCCCATAAACATTGCCATGAGTGTATTTTAATGCACCTCGCTCCAACATTTAGCGGCGAAGCATTAAAATCATCACTCCGATGTATATCTATGCAACCGTAATGCATAGTCCATGTCTCATAAGACCCTGCAACCACCATGGTTAGCAATAACATATTCCAATTATGAACACATATCATAAATGCACATAAGCAATATAGTTGTGCCACGCAACACTAACTACCATCATGCATAAGTATGTGCTTCTCATTCCCATTATCATTTTCCTAGGCCCTCAACAGCCCCAAAGAGCTAACCTAGCTCTGATACCACTAATTTAAGGACCCCCATACCCTTAACCCGTTATTAGTGTATTAAGCCATGCCATTAGTGCATATAATCATACTATCATGGGGAAAACCATGTGCAAGTGCAACACCGTATGCTATCCAGAAAATTTCTTGCATTCAATTCACATAACATTCAGATTCCCCAACCGAGATTATTGATATAACATGCACCCACATAATACACTAACATGCTCTTAGTTCATTTAGCAATTCCATAATTAATTGCATGCAACCATAATGAACAGAGAGAAGCCGTAGCCCATTTATACATTCCATATACACGTAAAATGCACTCACATAAGAGCACCCAATGAATAAGCGTGTATCTGATGTATAAAACACTCTACGGGATACCGTTACTGGTACTTCAATCCTGGTAGCACCTCCCAAGCACAGCTCGATCTCAACACTGGATATGCGTACTTGATCAACCAGCTCTGGTACCTCGATCCTGGAAGTACCTCTATCAACAGCCCGAGCTCGACTCCAAAGCTACTGCTACACCTGTGTTACCTGCCCCAACAGAGACAGCCCCCACACGGGGTGAGCATACCAATACCACCAATCCAATAATCATAACATTGCAATTCATAATTTACAGAATGTAAATGCCATAATTTAAATGATACTCCCTGGATGGTAACACCCTCATCCGGGATCCCCTGTATTGTCCCTGTTCTCAAAATAACCAAACCATTAAATTCCCAAAAGACAGTTGATCATCTCATTGATCAACTAAAACCATCCCCGCTATACCAGTTCCGTAACCAAATGCGATTAAACGATCAAAATAGAGTACTACAGATATCACATATATTTAGCAATTGACTCCATATTTCTATGTCATAGCTCGCTCCACAATGGCAGCATTTCGACCCCACGTACGCTCAACAATAGCGGCGTCATAACCGATGGTCTCTCAACGGCGACAACATCCCAATCTTTGCTCGCTCAAAAGCGGCACCATATGATTCCCAACGAATGTCCATTTATCGCAATTACTATATACCATGCATTTCACTATCCGATTTATGGTAAATACCACATACCATGCATTTCCATGTCCATATAATGCAATTATCACATACCATGCATTTTACAGTTGCAACATTATAATAGGCTATGCTCGTACGTCATACGTACCTTAAGTCTCCGTAGTCCAAGCCAAACCTTGCTTGAGTTCCATGCCTCGAGAAATATGTGCTAAAACACATAAACCACTCACAATCAAGAATAAGCATGCGATCACGTGCCCACGCACGTTTGCAAACCTCAAAACCCATAGTCAATCCATGACGATTACCAAAATAAAAGCCCCCCGGCTAAACATGCATAATACCCAAAATAAACCATTTAACAAGTTTAAAAGATAACCAAGAATTCAATCGGGAATTCCGTTTTATTAAACTTTGGCCTCACCCAATCCATTTAAAAGTATAGCATTCCCATTGGAATGTAGACATTGCCCCGAAAACGGCCCCTTTAAACCTCGGTTCCAAAATCCCGACATTTTCCAAAAATTCCAAAAAAAAATAATTTCCTTCGGGTGGCGATCGATCGCCACATTTACCGCGATCGATCGCCACACTCCAGTGGCCATCCAGTGCCTTATCGCGATCGATCGCCAATCCTCGCGATCGATCGCCAACCCGCTCATGATCGATCGCCGAGACCTCGCAATCGATCGCCAGCACTGTTCATCGCCTTCAAAAATTGGACTGCTTGTCGCGATCGATTTCCCCACCTCGGCGATCGATCGCCACCTGCGGTTTTCCCAAAAAATCGAGCTTCCATGGTGTTTTTTACACCCAAACTCAATATCAACACCCATACACCACCAACACCTCAAATACAACATTTAAAGCCAATAAAAACTTTAAAAACTCAACATATGATTTTAGCCAAAAATTCCCAAAACCCATAGCCAACCAAAACCTCAACCAAAAGCTACCATACTACTATCAAATCGAAGCCAATGACGAGGGGAAGATTAATACCTGATTATCTTCGAGAAAACCGGCCTCCGAGCCAAGCTTCCCGCGATTTATCCTCCAAGGGAGAAAAGGGAAATGGGGGAGAAGGGTTTGGGCGATGAGAGAGGGAAGAGAGGGAAAGATTCCGTGCCAAATGACTGAATACCGAGTCCTCTTGGTATATATAGCAAAAATGCCCCAAAATGCCAATACCCCCACAAATACATCATGATTCATTAAAAATCATCTGTTTACAAAAACTCTCTCTCCAACATCAAATCCCCAGACTGGCCCCAACATAAGGCACCCCGGACGCCAAGTCCAACTAAAACCCAATTCATAGGTTTTCCACCAAATGAGAATACAATCTCAACCTTTGGATCCAACGATCCCAAATGCCCGATTTAACAACCTCGGGAGACCCAAAACCGCAATTAATTCCTAATTGCCACGATTAAAAATCCATCAAGGATTATTACCATACCGGGATTAACACCAGTAATTCCCGTACATCACATCCCGGATGGTATTCGATTTCACAGTCATAATCCTTCAGCAGGTCCATCCATCTCCTCTGTCTCATATTCAGCTCAGCTTGCGTAAATAAGAACTTCAGGCTCTTGTGATCAGTGAAGATGGTGAATGAGGTACCGTATAAATAGTGTCGCCAGATCTTCAAGGCAAACACTATAGCTGCTAGCTCCAAATCGTGGAATGGATACCTCGTCTCGTGTGGCTTCAATTGTCTCGAAGCGTAAGCCACAACGTGCTTATCCTGCATCAGCAAGCATCCTAAACCCTGAAGTGATGCGTCAGTATAGAGAACGAACCCCTTGTTCTCCCTTGGAATCACCAAAACTGGCGCTGAAGTCAATCTGTGCTTCAACTCCCGGAAGCTCTGTTCACAAGCTTCCGACCAAAAGAATGGAACTCCCTTCTGAGTTAGCTGCGTCAGTGGCTTGGCGATCTTTGAGAAACCCTCGACGAAACGTCGGTAATAGCCAGCCAAACCAAGAAAACTTCGAATCTCACTGACTGAAGTAGGGGCGGACCAATCCATAACTGCCTCAATCTTCCTGGGATCTACTGATATCCCCTCTCGAGAGATAATGTGACCCAAGAATGATACACTGCTCAACCAAAACTCACACTTGCTGAGTTTGGCGTACAAATGGTGATCTCTGAGGATTTGAAGCACCGTCTTCAAATGATCGGCATGATCCTCCTCACTCCTTGAGTAGACAAGGATGTCGTCAATGAACACGATCACGAACTGATCGAGGTACTCTTGAAATACTTTGTTCATCAGGCTCATAAAAACTGCAGGTGCATTTGTGTGATGACCAGGGATTATAGATGGTAATCCCGGAGTGTTAATAACCCCTAAAGTTGTTTTACGTGGCGATTTGGAGTTCAATCGCGGTGTTGGGCCTCCCGAGCTCGTCTATTTGGGTAGTCGGGATCGTTGGATCCTGAGGTTGAGATTGTATTCTCATTCCGGTGAAAAACCTATGAGTTGAGTTTTTAGTGTGACCCGGAATCTCGGGTGCTTTGTGTGGGCACCGGTAGGGGGTTTTGGAGTTAGAGAGAGAATTTTTGGAAACAGATGATTTTTAATGAATCATGATGTATTTGTGGGGCTATTAGTATTTCGGGGTATTTTTGCTATAAATACCAGTTGAACCCGAGATTTTAATTATCGGAACCATTTTCCTCACCTTGCTTCTCTCTCTCCCCGCGCGCTGATTTTCCCGATCCCCTTTGACCCACGCAGCTTTAGGACGTGCGCCCGCCGCCGTCCGGCCGCCGTTCGGCGCGTCCGACCCACCGGTGGCTTCGTCTCTTCCAGGCGCACCTCTCCATACAATCAATTCGAAGTTTGGTCGCGATTTGAGTTCGGATTTCTGCAGAAAGCGCTAGGGTTCGAAACTGGAATCTGTCCGATTTGGGGCTCGATTTTTGGTACGATTTTGGGGCTTTTATTCAGGTGTTTTTGGGGCGTTTTGTGCTGTTATTTGGGTCGAATATTTCTTGCTTTATAGTTCGAAAATTTGTTGCTTAATGGTTCGAATCTGAATGCTGTGTGCGTGGGGTTTATGTTCGAATTTTGGGGGTTTTTGGCAAGGAGTGATGATTCTTACTATTGATAGATTTATTACATGTTTTAGATGTATTATGGTGTTTAGTTTGGGTTCGATTTGTGTTGTGAAGGTTCGAAAATTTGTGGGGAGTTATTGAGCAATTTTCGATAATGGTTAATTGTCGTGTGTTGACAATATTTTTGAGGGTTATGGGTGTGCTTGAGCATGGGTTGCATGTTCTTAAATAATTGGGAATTAATTTATCCTGTTAGCACATCGTTCCTCGGGGCATGGAACTCGAGCAAGGTTTGGCTCGGACTTCGGAGATTTAAGGTACGTGCGACGTACGAACATTACTTTATATGAGAGCATTTGTGAAAGGCATAATGTATCTTGATTGCATTGATGGTTGTGCGTATGGTTATATATATGTGTTGATAGAGTTATGGAATGACCCAATCTTGACATCGCCGCCACAAGCGTGCGTGATACTAGAGCAGTATGACCTTATAAGATATATGGGGTACTGGGTTTATATGACTATTGTAGGGCATTTGAGATGCCTGAGAATGATCGTGGAATCATGTATTCATTATAAGACATGTGAGATGTCTAAGTATAATGGAGAATTGGTAAATTAAATGCTAGGCATTTTGAGCTATCTGTGATTGATAGCGAGGTTGAGAAATCAGTATTTGATATTGAGATATCCATATTTGCATGTATAATATATTTGGAATCACCATCTATTGATATTCAACTAGGCATGCAATGAGTTAAATCAATGTGTTGATTTACTGATTTTTGAGATTTGATGAGTTTGATGATTGTGAGAACAGGGACAGTACACGGAATCCCGGATGAGGACGTTGCCATCCAGGGAGTATCATTCAAAATTCATTAGTATTTACTTTTGTTGTAAATTATGAATTTCATTATTGTGATTATGGGATTTTGTGTATTGGTATGCTCACCCCGTTGGGGGCTGTCTCTGTTGGGGCAGGTGAACAGGTACATCGATGGCTTTGGAGTTGAGCTCGAGCTTTTGATTGGATGTACTCCCAGGATCGTGGTACCAGGGCTTGATGGAGCACGGTATCGTATAGAGTACGTATATACACCCGAGGGTTATATACACATTTATGATGCTCGCATGTGAGCACGATTATACTTGTATATGGGTTGTTTATAAAGGCATGAGCCTTTCTCTCTTTCATTTTATGTTGCATGCAATTAGAGGTAGAATTGCTAAATGATATGAGAGTCATTGGTGTATTATGTGGGTGTTGAAACCCACTTTTGTCGTCATATGTGTGGTGTCTTCCCTGGCTGGGAATTTACTTGGTATTGTTGTATTCTGATGAGTATTATGTTTTCCCTGGCCGGGAATTATGTTATGTGTTGTGCTTTTATTTCGGGATGGCTCAATTTACGGGAGACTCTGCCCAAATTTTTATAAAAGTCCACAATGTGAAAAGTGGCAAAATGGGGATGGTAATGGGCAACTCTATGAGTCTATATGTTAGTAGAGATGATCTTATAACGTTGTATATTAAAGGAATTTTGTAAGCATCATTTGAGCTTCCCGATTGACTTTTTATTGAAAGCAGTGCCACACATAGTGGTTAATACACTAATTAAGGGTTAAGGGCTTGGGGTCCTTACATTAGTGGTATCAGAGCAGTTGTTAGCTCTTTGGGGCTGTTGAGGGCCTGAAACATGCTGATATCCAGGGATGAGTAGCACATATTTGTGCATGATAGTAGCTAGTGTTGTGTGACACAACTGTTTTGCTTATGTGCATTTGTGATATGTGATCATAGTGAAACGATTATATGTCATGACATCTATAGAATCATAATATAACCTGTTGATTATGATTGTGAGTTGTGACACAGGGACAACCAAGTGGAGCATTTTGAAATGCATTGGGATACAGGAAGTACTTTGTACTCATAGTTTATGCATTTACTCATTATAATCATATTGTGTGGAATATGGATTATCGTATGCTCATGGTTTGGAATTGTTCCTGTAGGGACACTATGACGTGGAAAGGCTAAGGCCATGGTTGAAAAGGCACGAAACGGTAACCTGCTTTTTTATACATCCTGGAATTATGCATTGTGGTTGCATGTATACATGTAGTGATGATTTTAATGCTTTGCCGCCAAATGTTGAAGCGAGGGGTGGGAGTACCGCATGTCGCATTTGAGCGAGGTGCATTAAAATACACTCATGATGATGTATGTTGGAATATGGATTATGCTTTGCGATGCAGGTATGGATGAAATACTTGGTGAATATCCCATGAGTCATTGTTATGGATGAGTGATGATTTTAAATGCTTACCGCTATTTATTGTTTTGTGCCGCTAAAATGTGAAGCGAGGGGTGGGAGCGCCGCATGTCACATTGAAGCGTGGTTAGCATATGAGGCGAGGAAAGAATATTTGTCGCTAAAATGTGAAGCGAGGGGTGGGAGCGCCGCATGTCCATTTAAGCGAGGTTATTCTATGCCGCCTATATGTGAAGCGAGGGGTGGGAGTACCGCATGTTTTATTTGAGCGAGGGGCATTAAAATACACTACCGTGACAATGACTAGGGATCGGCTATTCTTTGGCGATGGTTCATGCCGGCAGGTATATTGATAGCGATGGTTCATTCCGCTATATTGATTGGCGATGGTTCATGCCGCCAGGTATATTGATAGCGATGGTTCATTCCGCTATATTGATTGGCGATGGTTCATGCCGCCAGGTATATTGATAGCGATGGTTCATTCCGCTATATTGATTGGCGATGGTTCATGCCGCCAGGTATATTGATAGCGATGGTTCATTCCGCTATGTTGATTGGCGATGGTTCTTGCCGCCAGATGTATTGATAGCGATGGTTCATTCCGCTATATTGATTGGCGACGATTCTTGCCGCCAGATATATTGATAGCGATGTCTCATTCCGCTATTCTATTGGCGATGGTTTATGCCGCCGGGTATTGATAGCGATATCTCATTCCGCTATTCTATTGGCGATGGTTTATGCCGACGGGTATTGATAGCGATGTCTCATTCCGCTATATTGATTAGCGATGACTTATGCCGCCGGGTGTTCATAGCGATGGTACATCCCGCTACATCTATGGCGATGGTTCATGCCGCCAGATGTCCATAGCGATGTTTTATGCCCCTGACTCTATGATGAGGGATTATGCCACTGATTCTATAGCGACGGGTTATGCCGCTATGTACATGACGCTGGATTACGCCACCTACGAGCGATGGGTGCTGATTGCGTACCACTGTTGGATGACGGAGACAGGTATGCCGCTATATTGTTAGCAATGAGGTATGGCATATTACTGTTTATTTAGCACTATTGTGGATATCATGTGTTGATTTACTTATGTTGTAATGTGTTTGACGATGAGATTATAGACGTCGTGTATCGACATATACCGTCACGAATCGACAATATTATTTCAAAGTCATATGTTGACAGGTACCGTCACGGGATGACAATGACATGGTGGACGTTCTATGTAGACGTGTAGCGTCGTTTTGATGATTAATACATTTATGTTATGTTAGTGTATGGTTTGAGTACCGATGGTGAGCACGTGGTAGAGTCTGGGTCACTAGTTGACGAGACCTTTTTGCCGAGCAGGTTTGCTCGGTGGAATATTGGATGTATTGTACCGGTAAATGTACCACATCATGTTATAGAGGTAAATATTTGTCGAGCAATGATACCCTTGGGTATGCTCGTTGGTTTGGCTAGGGCCAAGTGATTGGTGGTAAGAGTAGTCATTGAGGAAACTACTCGCTTGTGTTGTGATGTAGGGTAGACATGGTTGCACCCACCCTGAGGGTGTGGGATAATCTTATTGGATTATGATTGCATCATAAGTGAGCAAGGACACCGGGTTGTCCATTGTGCTTGGTATTTTAGAAATATGTTGGGCGATGACCCATTACTCTAACGGTTTGTACGGTATGGCATACCGAGATGGAACATATGGCTTGTTGGTGGGCTTGATATGAGCCTATGGAGACAGCGCTTTGCTAGCCAGATATCGTGGTAATGGTATAGTGTGATTGTTGGAGCCATTATACTGCACGTTGGAACCGAGTTTGGTGAATCGTATGATGATACGATGAAGACTTTTGGCAGGCTTTTGATTGTCCCTTTGTAGCATGATGTTCGAGGCATGTGACACCCCATGAGAACGTTTATACGTCTATTGTTTTGAGGGACTTGTCTGGGACAGCTCATAATGTTGGAGTACCAACAAGAGAGTCATCAAGTCGTCGTTGACTCGATCTGGGGAATCCGTGTACTTGGGATGCAATGGGTGTTATTGTATCCAGTTTTTCCGAACGCTGGTTCGAGACTAGTGGATCTCGAGTTCAATAGAACTTCCCTTGTGGGGAAGGAGGTAGTATTATACCTATTTGGGAATCTTTGAAAGATTCGGTAAGTTGGTACGTGTGGTGTTGATTTTGGGAATCACGCCGTGTTGTTGATCGTCGATTATCATCCTCCTCTGGATGGGAATGACTCAGAATTGACAGTTGTGTTTGGGGCTTAGGGGTATGTTGTAGATACCCGAGCCAAGTGCATTGAGTATGGATGTGATGTCAGTGCTTAGGCAGGTATACCGGTGAGTGTACGGATGCCAGTTATTGATTTCCTTTTTGTCAAGCATAGAGTATACTATTTTTTTTTTTTATGGTTAAATCTCTGATGAGAGCTATGGAACACCTTGAGATTGGGAATCTCCATGGCACGATATTATGAGAAACAATCGTGAAGTTAGTTGACTCCCTGAGGAGGGATTATCTGGTGTGGGTCGAGGTATTTCCTTGTTGGTGTTTCATCCGAGTTACGCGATAGCCTTCCCAAGTTTGGATTGTTAAATCCTAGGATTGTCAAGGGATGGCGGGAATTCGGATTGGTTGGGTGTTGCTGTCGACACAAGCGTTGAGGATGCAATTGGTTTATTGCATGTCCTTTCAGAATTTGAAACTCTGTGGAGTCTCGATTGTTTATTTATGATTAGGATATGATTCTTGGAATATCCGGAGGTGGACATCTTGTGAGATGTGTTCGGGTGTGGATCGTTGGCCGTGAGTTGCCCGATCCGAGTTGCAGAGGGTGCAACTGCTCCTTGGATGGAGGTGGTCTGTATAGCGGGGACCAGGTGTGGTATGAATATACCGTGGAATGCTAGTGTTTTCCTCGTAATGATGTGGGTTAGACATCGTGAGTCATAGTAAAGATGTCATTGGGTGATGTCTACGATAAAATCGGGAGCAATTCGAATCCTTGCAGTTCAGTTGACTAACTGCTTTTGGATTGTTAGCGTTGAGTTGTGCTGACGCTCTTTGACGTTATGATGGATTTGGAAGTCTATTCCACTCCAGAGTTTGACACGAGGTCAACGTTCTCACGGTTGAGGTGTCATTCAGGATGCGTTCATACTAGTTGTATTAAAACTAAGGATGACTGTCCGATCTACAGTCGTAAGTATTGGTTGTTTTGCAGTCATGAGAGACTGACTTTTGGGATAACCCGCATCGAGGTACGTTTTGCCTCTTGGGTGATATGTTGGTTTTGGTATGTCGCTCTGTTTCAGAGTTTGATGTGAGATAAGTATCCTCGCGGTTTTTAAGACGATTCTGATATGGTCAAAAATCGAAGTTATGGCTTCATGTTGTTGTGTAGCCGGGGTGTCACGTATTACACCGGTGCTAATTTCGAGGACGAAATTCTTTTAGTGGGGGATATTGTGATGACCAGGGATTATAGATGGTAATCCCGGAGTGTTAATAACCCCAAAAGTTGTTTTACGTGGCGATTTGGAGTTTAATCGCGGTGTTGGGCCTCCCGAGCTCGTCTATTTGGGTAGTCGGGATCGTTGGATCCCGAGGTTGAGATTGTATTCTCATTCCGGTGAAAAACCTATGAGTTGAGTTTTTAGTGTGACCCGGAATCTCGGGTGCTTTGTGAGGGCACCGGTAGGGGGTTTTGGAGTTAGAGAGAGAATTTTTGGAAACAGATGATTTTTAATGAATCATGATGTATTTGTGAGGCTATTAGTATTTCAGGGTATTTTTGCTATAAATACCAGTTGAACCCGAGATTTTAATTATCGGAACCATTTTCCTCACCTTGCTTCTCTCTCTCCCCGCGCGCTGATTTTCCCGATCCCCTTTGACCCACGCAGCTTCAGGCCGTGCGCCGGCCGCCGTTCGGCGCGTCCGACCCACCGGTGGCTTCGTCTCTTCCAGGCGCACCTCTCCATACAATCAATTGAGTTTGGTCGCGATTTGAGTTCGGATTTCTGCAGAAAGCGCTAGGGTTCGAAACTGGAATCTGTCCGATTTGGGGCTCGATTTTTGGTACGATTTTGGGGCTTTTATTCAGGTGTTTTTGGGGCGTTTTGTGCTGTTATTTGGGTCGAATATTTCTTGCTTTATAGTTCGAAAATTTGTTGCTTAATGGTTCGAATCTGAATGCTGTGTGCGTGGGGTTTATGTTCGAATTTTGGGGGTTTTTGGCAAGGAGTGATGATTCTTACTATTGATAGATTTATTACACGTTTTAGATGTATTATGGTGTTTAGTTTGGGTTCGATTTGTGTTGTGAAGATTCGAAAATTTGTGGGGAGTTATTGAGCAATTTTCGATAATGGTTAATTGTCGTGTGTTGACAATATTTTTGAGGGTTATGGGTGTGCTTGAGCATGTGTTGCATGTTCGTAAATAATTGAGAATTAATTTATCGTGTTAGCACATCGTTCCTCGGGGCATGGAACTCGAGCAAGGTTTGGCTCGGACTTCGGAGATTTAAGGTACGTGCGACGTACGAGCATTACTTTATATGAGAGCATTTGTGAAATGCATAATGTATCTTGATTGCATTGATGGTTGTGCGTATGGTTATATATATGTGTTGATAGAGTTATGGAATGACCCAATCTTGACATCGCCGCCACAAGCGTGCGTGATACTAGAGTAGTATGACCTTATAAGATATATGGGGTACTGTAAGTAACCCCATGAGCATACAGCGCAGCGGAATAAAATTTGGGATTACAAACCAGCGATCTATACATAGGGAATCATATCGGATTAGAGAATTACATAAGAGTCTTACCCTTGTAGCGTGTTTGAGGCCGAATCCACGGAGCTGCACCACGTCCTACGCCTTCTCCGAGTCACTAAGCAAAACTCGATTGGTTTTGCCTCAACGGTATCCACACGATCAAATCGAGTGAAGGGATAGTTTAATATCAAGTTGCTAGACAAGATATTAAACCGGAACCAAAAACCACACTTTGATTCACAATCAAATTGGCACAAAATCGCCAAGAACTACTCGGCTATGAAGTGGCCGAAAGTTCAAGATGATGGTAGCGGCCGAGAGTGATTCTTTTGTGCTAGGTTTTTATGTTATGAATTGTGTCTCACAATTAAACACCTTGTAATCACTTTTATATAATTAATTAAAGGCTTTCTCAAAGCTTCATGGGCTTAAGCCCATGATTTAATTAATCCTTATGATTATTAATTAAGACTCCTCTTAATTATTTAATTCATCCCATGAATTTAATTTCCCTTCTCGATTTAATCTTTTGTGCGACCCGATAGGATCTCGTAATGTTGGCAGTGACATAAAATCTCATTTTATGTCGCAAGCATTGAGCGGTATCTAGCAACACATCGATGCTACCCAAATTACGAGAATGTCAATGACTCGACATAACCTTTAGAACTTGTGATAATATTAATCATGTAACTTAATCCCTTTGTCCTTTGTGTTTAGATTGAACACGAGTCATGGAATAGTCATACTCGTATATCCAATCTTTATTTCTTGATCCCCAAGTAGAACTAGAATAAACGAATAAGCTCGATATCTCATATCGACTCATTCGAGCATGGCCATGCATTTTAGTTCTCACTTGATCAAGGGCCAAACACATCTCCTGTTATATAGAAGGGACAAATCCTATCTCGATCAGTCAACATCCCTCTACATAATTCGTAGTGTATCCAATAGTCGCCTTTATAGATTACCCTGTTACGGGTAACGTTTGACGATATCAAGATACATAACTCCTTATGTTGGGATCTCTGATGATCACAAGTCGTAAGGATTGTATACATTATTATCACTATGAGAATTGCATATGACGATCATATAACTATCCATGTTGCATTCTCATTGTGGGTCTGTCCAGTACATTGTTCTCTAACATGTACCCATATGTTGATTTGATATCTCATATCAATGAACAATTCATCGATCAACATATACTAGTCTCTACGTGTTATCATTATCCCTATTCATGATAATACTTGACTAGGGACATCTTTAAGAATAATACAATATTATTCTAAGGACATTAACATATATATTAATTCACAATGCACAGTTAAAAGAATAATATATAATAATGAATTGCCATTCATAAATCCATAAACATTGTATGTCTTAAACAATCAACTAATGACTTGTCTTAGGGCATATCCCAACAAATCTCCCACTTGCACTAAGACCACTCAGACATATACCTAATGCCTAGAGATCTAGTATGACGATCATGCTTCTGCTGTGACAGTGGCTTCGTCAATGGGTCAGATACATTATCATCTGTTGGTACTTTGCATATTTTAACATCTCCCCTTTCAACGATTTCTCGAATGAAATGGAAACGCCTAAGTATGTGCTTGGATCTTTGGTGAGATCTTGGTTCCTTAGCCAATGCGATCGCTCCATTGTTGTCACAATAGAGTTCTATCGGATCTTTAATGCTAGGCACCACTCCAAGTTCAGAAATGAACTTCCTCATCCAAACAGCTTCCTTTGCTGCATCCGAGGCAGCAATATACTCAGCTTCCGTTGTAGAATCGGCTACTGTTTCTTGCTTTGAACTCTTCCAGCTCACAGCACCTCCATTCAGGCAATACACATATCCAGATTGCGATCGAAAATCATCTTTGTCGGTTTGGAAGCTTGCATCAGTGTAACCCATTACATTGAGCTCTTCCTCACCTCCATAAATCAAGAATGTATCCTTAGTCCTTCTCATGTACTTTAGGATATTCTTGACAGCAATCCAGTGACCTTCACCTGGATCAACTTGATATCTGCTCGTCATGCTCAAAGCATACGATACATCGGGACGAGTACATATCATGGCATACATGATAGATCCAATAGCTGATGCGTATGGAATCTTACTCATGCGTTGTCTCTCATCTGGTGTTGAAGGACACTGTTCCTTCGAGAGATAAATACCATGTGTCATAGGCACGAATCCTTTCTTGGATTCTTGCATGCTAAACCTTTTAAGCACCTTGTCTATGTATGTACTTTGACTTAGACCAAGAAGCCTTCTCGATCTATCTCTATAGATCTTGATTCCTAATACATAGGTGGCTTCTCCTAAGTCTTTCATCGAAAAGCAATTCCCTAGCCAAATCTTTACAGATTGCAAGGCAGGGATATCATTTCCAATAAGAAGTATGTCATCTACATACAACACTAGGAAAATGATTACGCTCCCACTGACCTTCTTGTAGACACAAGGTTCATCTTCATTTTTTAAAAAACCAAACTCTTTGATTGCATCATCAAAACGAAGATTCCAACTCCGAGAAGCTTGCTTCAATCCATAAATGGATCGTTGTAGCTTGCATATCTTTCCAGCATCCTTTGGATCGACAAAACCCTCGGGATGTGTCATGTACACATCCTCGAGCAGATTTCCATTAAGGAAAGCTGTTTTGACATCCATCTGCCAGATTTCATAATCATGAAATGCAGCTATTGCAAGTAAGATCCTTATGGATTTAACCATGGCCACTGGTGAAAAGGTTTCATCATAGTCAATACCATGAATTTGTTTGAATCCTTTTGCAACCAGCCGACCTTTATAGGTTTGTACGTTACCATCCATATCGGTCTTTTTCTTGAAAATCCATTTGCACCCTATGGGTCGTACCCCTTCAGGTGGATCAACCAAAGTCCATACTTGGTTTGCATACATGGATTCCATCTCAGATTTCATGGCCTCTTGCCATTTCTCAGAATCATTGCCCATAATAGCTTGTTGATAAGATGACGGCTCATCCTCATCAATAAGTAGTAAGTCACCTTGTTGAGTCACAAGAAATCCATATCTCTGTGGCTCCCGGTGTTCTCTTACAGACCTACGCTGGGCTTGTGTCTCTTGAGCAGGTACTTCTTCCACAACAGCTTGTGGTGCCTGCTCTGTTTCCATCTCAATCTCAGGTTCAGTGTTTTCTTGTGGTTGAACTTCACTAAGTTCTATTTTTCTCCCACTGGTTTTTCTAGAAATAAATTCTCTTTCAAGAAATATACCAGTCCGAGCAACAACTACTTTGTTCTCGGTGGGATAATAGAAATAGTACCCTTTCGTTTCCTTAGGATACCCCACAAATAAACACTTATCAGATTTGGGTCCAAGTTTGTTAGTGGCGTGACGTCTAACGAAAGCCTCACAACCCCAAATCTTCATAAAAGACATACTAGGACGCTTCCCAGTCCATATCTCATATGGTGTCTTTTCCACTGATTTAGATGGAACACGGTTCAGTAAGAAAATTGATGTTTCTAGAGCGTGTCCCCAAAATGATATCGGAAGATCTGCATGACTCATCATTGATCTAACCATGTCTAACAAGGTTCGATTTCTCCTCTCGGATACACCATTCCATTGTGGAGTATACGGAGGAGTGAGTTGTGGGACTATCCCACACTCCTTTAGATAGTCATGAAACTCTTGGCTTAAGTATTCTCCTCCTCGATCTGATCGAAGGATTTTGATACTTTTGCCAAGTTGGTTTTGTACTTCATTCTTGAAATCTTTGAACTTTTCAAAGGTTTCATGCTTATGTTTCATTAGGTACACATACCCATATCTACTGAGGTCATCAGTAAATGTAACGAAGTATTGAAAACCACCTCTAGCTTGTGTACTTATTGGTCCACATACATCACTATGTATTAGTCCCAATAAAACATTTGCCCTTTCAACATGTCCCTTGAAAGGGGCTTTAGTCATCTTGCCCATTAAACAAGATTCGCATGTTTCATATGATTCAAAATCAAATGAATCTAATACTCCATCCTTATGAAGTTTAGATATGCGGTTCTCGTTTATGTGGCCCAAGCGACAGTGCCAGAGATAAGTCGGATTACAATCATTATTTTTAATCCTTTTAGTATTTATGTTATAGATAGGCATATCAAGATTTAATACATAAAGACCATTCACCATTTGTGCACTAGCATAAAACATATCATTTAAATAAATAGAACAACAATTGTCCTTTATTATAAATGAAAAACCATACTTGTCTAAACAAGAAATAGAAATAATGTTTTTAGTAATTGAAGGCACAAAATAACAGTCTTTTAAAATCAACGATAAACCAGAAGGTAAAGGTAAATGATAATCTCCTATAGCTAATGCAGCAACTCTTGCTCCATTTCCAACTCGGAGATCAACTTCACCTTTTGCCAATGTCCTACTCCTTTTGAGATCCTGCACATTTACACAAATGTGAGATCCACATCCAGTATCTAATACCCATGATGAAGAAGTAGATAAATTGAATTCTATAACAAAAATACCTGAAGCGGAAGTCACACTTCCTTTCTTTAGATCCTCCAGATATACTTTGCAGTTTCTTTTCCAATGACCGGTCTCACCGCAATGGAAACAGTTCCCTTCTTTTGCTATCCCTCCCTTTGGCTTCAGTGCAGAAGACTTTGGCTTAGATTTAGCAAAGACCTTCTTTGCTTTCTTGTTGCCTTTAGCTTTGGCCCTTCCTTTGCCTTTATTCACAATAAGGACATTTGTGGCCTTAGTCTTCTTAGTGTTTGCTTCATATGTTCTCAACATACCAAGCAACTGGGGCAGAGTCTTTTCCATATCAGTCATATTGTAATTTACTACAAATTGACTGAAGCTCTCCGGCAACGATTGCAAGATCACATCGGTGGCCAACTCTTGGTCCAATGGAAAACCTAGCTTGTCCAGATTCTCAATGTACCCAATCATCTTGAGCACATGAGTTCCAACTAAGCTTCCCTCTACCATCCTACACTGGAATAACGCTTTAGAGACGTCATACCTCTCTTGTCTAGCTTGCTGTTGGTACAACTGCTTTAAGTGTTCGATCATATCGAACGCCTCCATTTCCTCATGTTGCTTCTGAAGCTCAGAGTTCATAGTGGCAAGCATGAGGCACCCAACATCAAGTGCGTCACTCTGATGCTTCTTGTAAGCATCTTTTTCAGCTCTTGTAGCTGTTAGGGGAGGTTCCTCAGCGAGCAAGGGTTCCTCTAGAACATATTGTTTCTTTTCTTGTTTGAGAACTATCCTCAAGTTCCTATGCCAGTCTAGGAAATTTGTCCCATTTAATTTGTCCTTCTCAAGGACCGATCGCAGTGATAAAGTGCTAGTAACGTTGTTAGTTGCCATGGATATCTACAATATAAATATGCAAAATAAGTTTATGATTTAAATCATTTAACATGGTCTTATATTAAATGATACTCCCACTATTTTATTTGAAAAATATCAACCCTCGAAACTTTTAGTGGGCCAAGATCCATATTTCGCCTAATCTTGAGTTAGCTTTGGCTAATCGCCCAAGACTCGGTTATTTAGGTAGACAACACTTTGTCAATTACATCACATATAATTCTTGGATAGTTGGACGAACAACACTTTGTTCAATTCATCAAATGAATTATGATCCAACCCATGCCTCTAGGTTCCCAATCCTATTGAGATAACCTAGTTAAGTCGTACCCAATTAAAGTATAACGGATATCACTTTTATCCTTTCGCGCCTTACTAAGATTGCCACGGTGCTTTGCTTTGGCAAACCCACACATGTACAATCGAAGTTATTGACGAGTACTTTTATTTGGAGGGCATCTAAAACTTAATATTTTAGAGGGATTTATTGATCTCATGATTAATTTGATAATTTAAAATATGTCCACTACATATAGTTGTATACATATCTACATATATGTGTAATACTATTATCAAACTAAAACATAAGATAAATCATGCATCAACATACATAATTAAAACGTGACATGGTTATAGCCCCTACTAATGAGTTTCTCAAGCCAATGAGAAACTCCTATGAGTCAACCTAAGGTAACTTCATAAGCACCTTCCTTTGGCTCCAATTTGTGAATGGCCTCCTCATCCCGGCACGATGCTCCATCTTCATTGATCACCATCAATAAAATAAACTACACTATTTTACAAGATATAGAATTCCTCGATTCACATTCGAGGGGAACATAGGGGAGGGATTACATTTAGAATAAAATAGAGAAAGGCACGACTCGCAGGTCGTATTATAAATTACAATCATTCACAAATCCTATCTAATAGGTCAAAGGGCTATAACCACGCACCATGCTCAAACAACACATAAAGCATGCATTAACATTTAATTAATTAAATTCTAAACATTTTAAATTTAATTCTAATTAAAACTGTAATATAATTTTTGAAAAATTATCGTACGCTCGGGACATCACATGCCACGAACTAAAGCGACTAAAACACGAACCACCATGGTTCGAACCAAAACCCACGGCTGGACCAATAGTGGGCCTAGGGTTCGAAACCCTAGCCCATGGCCGAGCCATGGTCCATGCGGCGGCTTGGGTGCGGCGCTGCTAGGGTTCCAAACCCTAGCCGCCTTGCACCATGTCGATTCTATCGAGCCATCTTGCACCTTCTCAATACTTTATCGAGCCAATAGAGTTCAAAACCCTAGATAGTGCGACGGCTTGACCCATGCTCGAGCCAGGGTCCGAACCCTAGCCCTTAAGCGGCGGCCGAGAGGCTTATTTGACTAGGGTTCAAAAACCCTAGCCTCTTTGATGCGGCGGCCGAGCCATGGTGACTAGGGTTCGAAACCCTAGCACCTAGGTGGCGTCGGCCGTGAGCCTACACGACCCAATGTTCCGGTTTTTGATCACGAATTATCATATATTTCGATCCGTCAATTATATCATATATATTATCATACGATGATTTTCACAAAATCGATTTTTCCATATCATATATGAAAATACAGTTTTAAATAGCATGCAATATAAATTCTAACATGATTAAACTATTTAACCACATAAAATCCGATATGAGCCTTGTACACGGCTCTGATACCACTGTAAGTAACCCCATGAGCATACAGCGCAGCGGAATAAAATTTGGGATTACAAACCAGCGATCTATACATAGGGAATCATATCGGATTAGAGAATTACATAAGAGTCTTACCCTTGTAGCGTGTTTGAGGCCGAATCCACGGAGCTGCACCACGTCCTACGCCTTCTCCGAGTCACTAAGCAAAACTCGATTGGTTTTGCCTCAACGGTATCCACACGATCAAATCGAGTGAAGGGATAGTTTAATATCAAGTTGCTAGACAAGATATTAAACCGGAACCAAAAACCACACTTTGATTCACAATCAAATTGGCACAAAATCGCCAAGAACTACTCGGCTATGAAGTGGCCGAAAGTTCAAGATGATGGTAGCGGCCGAGAGTGATTCTTTTGTGCTAGGTTTTTATGTTATGAATTGTGTCTCACAATTAAACACCTTGTAATCACTTTTATATAATTAATTAAAGGCTTTCTCAAAGCTTCATGGGCTTAAGCCCATGATTTAATTAATCCTTATGATTATTAATTAAGACTCCTCTTAATTATTTAATTCATCCCATGAATTTAATTTCCCTTCTCGATTTAATCTTTTGTGCGACCCGATAGGATCTCGTAATGTTGGCAGTGACATAAAATCTCATTTTATGTCGCAAGCATTGAGCGGTATCTAGCAACACATCGATGCTACCCAAATTACGAGAATGTCAATGACTCGACATAACCTTTAGAACTTGTGATAATATTAATCATGTAACTTAATCCCTTTGTCCTTTGTGTTTAGATTGAACACGAGTCATGGAATAGTCATACTCGTATATCCAATCTTTATTTCTTGATCCCCAAGTAGAACTAGAATAAACGAATAAGCTCGATATCTCATATCGACTCATTCGAGCATGGCCATGCATTTTAGTTCTCACTTGATCAAGGGCCAAACACATCTCCTGTTATATAGAAGGGACAAATCCTATCTCGATCAGTCAACATCCCTCTACATAATTCGTAGTGTATCCAATACTCGCCTTTATAGATTACCCTGTTATGGGTAACGTTTGACGATATCAAGATACATAACTCCTTATGTTGGGATCTCTGATGATCACAAGTCGTAAGGATTGTATACGTTATTATCACTATGAGAATTGCATATGACGATCATATAACTTTCCATGTTGCATTCTTATGGTGGGTCTGTCCAGTACATTGTTCTCTAACATGTACCCATATGTTGATTTGATATCTCATATCAATGAACAATTCATCGATCAACATATACTAGTCTCTACGTGTTATCATTATCCCTATTCATGATAATACTTGACTAGGGACATCTTTAAGAATAATACAATATTATTCTAAGGACATTAACATATATATTAATTCACAATGCACAGTTAAAAGAATAATATATAATAATGAATTGCCATTCATAAATCCATAAACATTGTATGTCTTAAACAATCATCTAATGACTTGTCTTAGGGCATATCCCAACAGGTACTAGGTTTATATGACTATTGTAGGGCATTTGAGATGCCTGAGAATGATCGTGGAATCATGTATTCATATAAGACATGTGAGATGTCTAAGTATAATGGAGAATTGGTAAATTAAATGCTAGGCATTTTGAGCTATCTGTGATTGATAGCGAGGTTGAGAAATCAGTATTTGATATTGAGATATCCATATTTGCATGTATAATATATTTGGAATCACCATCTATTGATATTCGAGAACTAGGCATGCAATGAGTTAAATCAATGTGTTGATTTACTGATTTTTGAGATTTGATGAGTTTGATGATTGTGAGAACAGGGACAGTACACGGAATCCCGGATGAGGACGTTGCCATCCAGGGAGTATCATTCAAAATTCATTAGTATTTACTTTTGTTGTAAATTATGAATTTCATTATTGTGATTATGGGATTTTGTGTATTGGTATGCTCACCCCGTTGGGGCTGTCTCTGTTGGGGCAGGTGAACAGGTACATCGATGGCTTTGGAGTTGAGCTCGAGCTTTTGATTGGATGTACTCCCAGGATCGTGGTACCAGGGCTTGATGGAGCACGGTATCGTATAGAGTACATATATACACCCGAGGGTTATATACACATTTATGATGCTCGCATGTGAGCACGGTTATACTTGTATATGGGTTGTATATAAAGGCATGAGCCTTTCTCTCTTTCATTTTATGTTGCATGCAATTAGAGGTAGAATTGCTAAATGATATGAGAGTCATTGGTGTATTATGTGGGTGTTGAAACCCACTTTTGTCGTCATATGTGTGGTGTCTTCCCTGGCTGGGAATTTACTTGGTATTGCTGTATTCTGATGAGTATTATGCTTTCCCTGGCCGGGAATTATGTTATGTGTTGTGCTTTTATTTCGGGATAGCTCAATTTACGGGGAGACTCTGCCCAATTTTTTATAAAAGTCCACAATGTAAAAAGTGACAAAATGGGGATGGTAATGGGCAAACTCTATGAGTCTATTTGTTAGTAGAGATGATCTTATAACGTTGAATATTAAAGGAATTTTGTAAGCATCATCTGAGTTTCTCGATTGATTTGTATAGAAGCATGTGCCACACATAGTGGTTAATACACTAATCAAGGGTTAAGGGCTAGGGGTCCTTACAGTTTGTCACACCGAAAGGCATCACCAAGAACTCATAGTGCCCGTACCGAGTTCGAAAGGCTGTCTTTTGAATATTGTCAGCTCTAACCCTGATCTGGTGATAGCCTGACCTCAAGTCAATCTTTGAGTAGATCTTTGTGCCCTGAAGCTGATCAAACAGATCATCAATCCTTGGAAGCGGATACCTGTTCTTTACCGTGGCCTTATTAAGTTGCCTATAGTCAATGCACAGACGCATTGAACCATCCTTCTTCTTACGAACAAAACTGGCGCACCTCAAGGCGACACTAGGACAAATGTATCCCTTGTCGAGGAGCTTCTGTAACTGCACTTTCAGCTCTCTCAGCTCTGCCGGTGCCATCCTGTATGGGGCACGAGAAATGGCTGATGTCCCCGGCAGTAGCTCAATGGCAAATTCTACATCTCTGATCGGCGGAAACCCTGGAATCTCATCCGGGAATACATCAATGAATTCCGTCACGACCGGTATATCCTCGATCCTTAACTCTTCCTTTTCCTCAGAGACGTCCACGGCATAAATAATGTAGCCCGTGTGGCCGCGTTCCAATAACCGCGACATCTTAACTGCTGAGATCACTGGAATCTTGGGACGAGAGTCGTCCCCATAAAAGGTCCACTGGAACCCCCGATCAGAAAGAAAACGTACCATCCTAAGTCGGCAATCTACCACTGCTCGGTATCTGCTCAACACGTCAATACCGATAATGCAGTCAAAATCTGTCATCTCTAACTGAATTAGATCGGCCCTCAGATCATTGCCCTCAAAATAAATGAGGCAATCAGATAACAGTCGGTCTGCAATCACATGCTTCCCTGTGGGTGTCGAGACCATGAGAGGCGTGGGTAACAGAGACGAGCACAAACGGTGTCTCTCCACAAAAGCAGTAGACACAAAAGAATGGGAAGCACGTAAATAAATGACACATACCAGCAATGACCTCCTCCGGGGCTGCTACAGCCTACTCCCGCGTCAATGCATACACCTGACCCTGCGGCTGTCCCGCCGCCTGACCTCCCTGCGGTCGTGGTGCAAAATGTTGCCTCTGTGGTGTTCTTCATGCGTCAAATCTTGGCCTATTCGGCCCAGTGTCTGCCTGACCTCCCCGATTGGGGCAACTTCGAGCCAAGTGGCCCATCTTGCCACAAATATAGCAACCCTGACAGTCACGTGATAAGTGCCATCCTCCACAGTTGTTACATCGGTTTCCTCCTGTCTTACTTCCCTGGGATGGCCATCGGTTACTTTGCTTCTGACCCTGAGATTTCTTTCCACTGAATCTAGAAGATGATGAGGCCCCCACGAGACTTAAAATGGTCCCCTCGTGGCCTCAGACTATCACCAATAGGTCTCTGTGGTGGTATGAAAGGGGGTACAACGTCCTTGTACGCACCCACTGCAATCTCTGCCAACTCTGCCCGGGTCAGGGCGTCATCAAAAGAGCTGGGGTTGTTGGAGACAACCCGATCAAATAGTTCTGGTCTCAGGCCCTTCAGAAAATTTCTCATCTTGGCATGACTGCTCACAGCGACATGAGGTACATACCTCAATAATGAGGAATACTGCATAGCATAGTCTGACACTGACAGGCTGCCCTGCTTTAAACTATTGAACTCATCTTCCTTTAATTGTCTGGCAGCTGCAGAAAAATACCGGTTAAGGAACCGGGTCCTGAATACAGTCCAGTCAACTACCACACTTTGAGCTCTCAGCTCCATCACCGTGGTCTTCCACCACATAGAAGGCTTCTTCGACATCTGAAACTCGGCTAACCTCAGCCATGCGGTATGTGCACAAGGCGCAGTCACAAGTATCTGCTCTATCTGCTCCAGCCACTCTTCGGCTGCTTCACCAGACTCAATCCCCTCAAATATAGGTGGATGGAAGTTCAGAAACTGTGTCAAACTGAGCTCTCCTGGTAATAACATATGTGCACTGGGCTCCACGCTCACAGCAGGTGGCGGTAAAGGGTTCAGCTGAGCAATACTGGCATTCATACTGCCCATATCTCCTACCTCCTCATTGAGGTTCTCCGGGTTAATAGCCGCCATTCTGCAATACAAGAGTTAACAACAATACCAAAAGCAGTTCATAATATAAGCCTTTAGATAACAAGAGTATCATATTCAATAGCATGTTAGTATAACACTTATACAAAAATATGCATCACATGCATAAACATGCTCAAATGAATACCTAGCCAACTTGTTTCTAAAGGCTACCCTTCACTCTTCCCTGGTTATCTAACCACTGCTCTGATACCACTAAATGTCAGACCCCGTTATCTCAACATACAATAAGGTGCAATTAAGAGAACTAATCATATCAAATCAGAGTTGTAAGTCGTGTTGACAATTGAGCTTAAGGTTTACATGTATGTATGACATGCCAAAAGAAATTTGTTACATTCTTTAACAAATTTGGGTAAGGCTACTTCTACTGCACTCCTAGTAGAAAATATACAAAATAAGTCTTTATCTTGCTATCTTGTAGCACTCCTTACAGCTCAGCTTATCAACCTGACCCTGGTTCTCCTTAGCAAAAGCACCTACAAGGACAACCCCCATCACATGGGCATATCGTAATTCATATCAAACATAATATGAATGTAAAGCATAAATGCATAATCATAATCATAAAATACTTCATGTATTTCCAATGCATTTAAAACGCCCATTAGTTGTCCATGTACCATAACTCATGATAAAAACATTATATGATATTATGGTTCCTTATATAAATGTCATGACATATCTTTACTTCTTAATCCTTACTTCAATCTTGAGTCATTTTATCATTAGTGTATTGCAATGCTTCTTACTTTTCCACGTAAGCGGAATTCTTCCTCGCTTCTTATGGAACTCCACGTAAGCGGTACTCTTCCTCGCTTCTTATGGAAAGTCACGCCTCCATATGCGAACGGTCCTCTACCTCTCGCTCCACATTTTCAGCGAAATTATAGTGTAAGCATTTATATCCTCACTGGGATAACCTTGACTCGTGGAATACACCTCTTATATTCCTCTCGTGGAACACACCTCTTATATTCCACAACATTCTTATGCAAAAACATTGCATGTCAACATGTATCATATCATAATGCATTATCTTATGCATATTTTACTTTACCTTGTGTTAAATAAATTAACAAGAATACATGTTACCGTTGGGATGCACGTACGTCGCTTACGTACCTTTCGAAAGATAGAGGAGTCAACCGACTTTATCTCCTCGACTGTGCTGGTACCTGCGATGGTTCTACATAGCCACGTAACACCATATTAGGCACCCAATAATAATTCAATACCAAAAACTAAACAAAATTCAACATTTGCCTCAATATGTCATCTCGCGATCGATCGCCCCTTAGCCCCGATCGATCGCGAGATGTTACTGCCTCGTATACCAAAAAATATACAATCAGCGATCGATCGCCTCTTATTGGCGATCGATCGTCAAAACCCACTGGAACGTTGCGATCGATCGAACCTTCTTGGCGATTGATCGCCAACTCTGTTCCTTTGCGTGATTTCCAGAATTTTCGAGCACCTCGTTTCATACACTTAAACCACATCATAACACATATAAAATGCTCGAATAAAAATGCTAGGGACTCCACCATACTTCCATGAAAAGGCTTAAACCTAAGTTTCAATAAAAACTTAGCTTAGCATGCATCATAGTAACCCCAAAAGTTCAACACTCAACCCAAAATTTCCCAGAAACAGGGCATAAAACTCAGCCCAGAATTCTCGAGCATGCATCTTCACAACACCAAAACTACCACATAACCCGTAACCCATGCTCAAGGAAACATGCTAGTAACATCACGAAACTACCATGTATGTGTTCACGTCGAAGGTTTATTCAAAACCTAGCTAACATGCTTCAAATCTTCATGAT
Source organism: Haberlea rhodopensis (assembly GCA_907163345.1). NCBI lineage: Eukaryota > Viridiplantae > Streptophyta > Magnoliopsida > Lamiales > Gesneriaceae > Haberlea > Haberlea rhodopensis. The sequence continues at coordinate 1,305,967 of CAJQUN010000141.1, read as the reverse complement.
AAAACTCCTACTCAACATAAAAACAGGGCACTTCCCCTGCCCAGATTTTCGAGGAACACTTTTCACAACTCGAAATCTAACACATAAGTCATGTAAGTTACTTAACAAAGTATGCTAGGGGCTTCATGAAAATCACATGCAAGCACTCATAGCAAGATTTCATCGAACCTAAAACTAGCATGCTGAATCTGCTATGAAGAACACACATACATAAGAACGAAAAACTGGTAAACCAGCATGATTCCTCACCACTTTTACTCCTCGATTTTCTTCAAACTCCGATCAACAAAACACCAAAAATCTTCTCCTATATTTAGATCATATGTTGGATGAAAGTTTTGTGGAAAGAAGGAGGAGAAAACCGAGAGAAGAGAGTGGGAAAGAAGTGATGGAAGAGGCATGGTTGATCAATCTGCTTTCCAGAAAACAGGGGCAAGTGGCATGATTCAGCTGATTGGGGGGGGGGGGGGGGTTGCTTGTAGGGTGGCTTTGTGGTGTTTAATTGTGTCCCGGTATTTCGTACGATGTATAAAAATATCCCTCCTTGATATTTTATAATTTTACCCCATCAATACATCATTCAAAAATACCTAACATGCCTCCTAAACCATATCATCAAAATAAATATAACACCAACCACATACATTAATTCCCCAACTTATTTACATGCTTTTACCACATAAAGCATAACACATAAACCCCAAATTAAATCATACCTTTAACACATAATAAAATTAGCACATCAAAGCATGTTTACACATAGTTTTTCGGGGTATTTTGCTATAAATACAAGTTGAACCCGAGATTTTTATGAAAATATCATTTCAGCCCAATTTTCTTTCTCTCTCCCCGCCATTCCCGATTTCCCGCTGCTACAGCACCCCCGCCGCTTCAAACGCTTCGCCCGCCGCCGTCCCGCCGCCGTTCGGCGCGTGCGACCTATCACCGGCTTCGTCTCGTCCAGGCGCTCATTTCCCCTCCGTCAATTTGAAGTTTCATCGCGATTTGAAGTCGAATTTTACAGAAGTGCGCCGATCCCCAAATTCTAGGGTTTATCGATTTTGGTCGATTTTCCTTCCGATTTTCGATTGGGTAACGTTATTTACCTCTTTTTCGTCCCTCTCATGTTATTCCCTGCTAAATTCGGAAGTATTGTGTTCGAATTTAAGGATTGAGTTCGAATTTGAGGATGTTGTTTCGAATTTCTTGATGTGTGGGGGTGTTTATGTTCGATTTTGGGGATTGTTGGCATGAGGATGATAATTCTTGTTAGGATTCGATTTATTCGTGTTTAAATGAATTATGAAGCTTAATTGGGATATAATTAAGATGTTATGGTTCGAATTTGCCCTAAATTGGTAAGGGTTTGATTTCGAATTTGGAGGTTTTGGCTATGGGTTGATGATTCATGTTAAGGATCGTTCATTACATGTTTTAGATGATTTATGATGCTTGGTTGGGTTCGAATGGTGATGCTAGGGTTCAAACTATTGAAGATGTTCTTGGGCAATTTTTTCGATATGTCGCATTCGTTTTCCCTCCCTGCATGTACCCTGCCCCGGGTCTTTTAAATGATTTATTGTCGTGTGTTGACAATATTTTGAGGGTTATGAATGTGCTTGAGCATGGGTTACATGTTCGTAAATAATTGTGAATTATTTATCGTTTTAGCACATCGTTCCTCGGGGCATGGAACTCGAGCAAGGTTTGGCTCGGACTTCTAGGATTTCAGGTACGTTTAGCGTACGAGCATAGTTTAAATGATGTTTGACAAGTACGATGCATGAACTAAAATACATGAAATGCTTTGCTATGATGGTATCGGGACTCGGTTACGATATGTTGATTCACATAGTGGAATGTTCAGTGCCGCTATGAAGCGAGCCAATGATGAGGTGTGGTTGCTACGGAGCAAACACCCATAGTATGACGTTACCTTGAAGTAAGAAATGAAAATGTGGTATTTGATTAGATATCTAGGATATCTGTATTTTATTCCCTATTGGTAATAATAGGAACAGAGACGTAGTTAATCAGAGAAGTGATTAACCAGTATCGGAAGTTAAGGAAATACCAATATGATATCTAGAATTATGATAATTGCTAGATAAAGTAAGATGTTATGAAATGATGTTATGAAAAGATGTTATGAAATGACGTTATGAAATGATGTTATGAAAAGATGTTATGAAATGATGTTATGAAATGATGTTATGAAATGTTGCTAATCATTGCTAGTTAAAGTAAGATGTTATGAAATGTTGTTAATTTGAACTGGCTAGGGTTAACCAATGTGATGATTAACTGCATATTCAGGATTTGATGATTTATCTGTTTTGAGAACAGGATTATTACAGGGGTACGCTATGATGAGGGTGATACCATCCAGGAAGTATCACATATGTTCCACAATATTTACATTTCCGTAAATTATGTATTATGTCATTATGATTATGAAATTGTGGAATTGGTATGCTCACCCCGTTGGGGGCTGTCTCTGTTGGGGCAGGTGAACAGGTACGTCGATGGCTTTGGAGATGAGCTCAAGCTGTTGATTGGATGTACTCCCAGGATCGTGGTACCAGGGCTTGATGAAGCACGGTATCGTATAAAGTACTCATACGCCCATGAGGGTTATATACATATTCATGATGCTCGCATGTGAGCAAGATTATACTTGTATATGGGTTGTATGTAAAGGCATGAGCCTTTCTCTCTCTTTCATTCCATGTTGCATGCAATTAGAGGTAGAATTGCTAAATGATAAGAGAGTCATTAGTGTATTGTGGGTGTTGAAACCCACTTTTGTTGTCATGTGTGTGGTGTCTTCCCTGGCTGGGAATTTACTTGACATTACTGTATTCTGATGAGTATTATGTTTTCCCTGGCCGGGAATTATGTTATGTGCTGTGCTTTTATTTCGGGATAGCTCTATTTATGGGGAGACTCTGCCCAAATTTTTATAATAGTCCACAAGTAAAAAGTGGTGTAATGGGCAAGCTCTATGAGTCTATTGTTGTTAGGATGATGAGCTTATAACACTGTATGTTAAAGAAAATTTTGTGTTGCCATTCGATGGTAAGGTATCATCTGAGTTTCCCGAATAATTTTATTTAAAGCTTATGCCACACATTAATGATTAATACACTAATAAAGGGTTAAGTTTATGGGGTCCTTACATTAGTGGTATCAGAGCCAGGTTGCTCATTGGGGCTGTTGAGGGCCTAGGAAGTTATTGATAGCACATATTTATGCATGATGGCGTTAATGTTATACGACATGACTAATTGTTTATGTGCTTATATGATATGAAAAGTGGTATTGCTAACCACTGTGGTTGCAGGAATCGTGTGGAACACGATAGGATGGCATTAATAGCGATGTCTAACACTCTATATGCTACGTGCCAAGGAATCTGATTTTGGAAGAAAATCAGGGAAAAGAAAGATATGATGTATTGTCTGAGGACAGACTGGGTAGACAACCGACAGTGGAATACTTCGGTATGGTCTCAATTATTATTGAATATACTAATGCGTTTGTTCATGTAATGTTCAAGCGAGGAAGGTACGTAAGACGCGTACGGGCATCGGACGGTAACACACATCCTTATACTACAACTGTGCTTTTATTGCATGAGTATTCACGATGAAATGATGATGTTTATATGATGGTGTGTATACGATGATGTTATACGATGTTTATACGATGAGGCTTATACGATGTTTATATGATGATGATTATGATAAGTAAGTTTATGATGATGTTTACGATGAGTAAAGATGATAAGATGTTTATGATGATGATAATGATAAGTAAGTTTATGATGATGTTTATACGATGTTTTTATGATGATGATTACACGATGTTTATATGATGATGCTTACACGATGTTATTTGTGGTAAGATGCCACGGGGTAAGATGCCCCACATGGTAAGAGGCCATGCGATGTTATTTGTGGTAAGATGCCACGGGGTAAGATGCCCCACATGGTAAGAGGCCATGCGATGTTATTGTGGTAAGATGCCACGGGGTAAGATGCCCCACATGGTAAGAGGCCATGCGATGTTATTGTGGTAAGATGCCACGGGGTAAGATGCCCCACATGGTAAGTAGCCATGCGATATTATTGTGGTAAAGTGCCACGGGGTAAGGTGCCCCATATGGTAAGAGGCCATACGATATTATTATGTGGATTTACGATGACTCATTCTTTTATGATGATTGGCGATGGTTCTTTCCGCCAGATGTATGATAGCGATGCCTCATTCCGCTATATTGATGGGCGATGGTTCTTTCCGCCAGATGTATGATAGCGATGGCTCATTCCGCTATATTGATTGGCGATGGTTCTTTCTTTCCGCCAGATGTATGATAGCGATGGCTCATTCCGCTATATTGATTGGCGATGGTTCTTTCCGCCAGATGTATGATAGCGATGCCTCATTCCGCTATATTGATTGGCGATGGTTCTTTCCGCCAGATGTATGATAGCGATGCCTCATTCCGCTATATTGATGGGCGATGGTTCTTTCCGCCAGATGTATGATAGCGATGGCTCATTCCGCTATATTGATTGGCGATGGTTCTTTCCGCCAGATGTATGATAGCGATGCCTCATTCCGCTATATTGATTGGCGATGGTTCTTTCCGCCAGATGTATGATAGCGATGCCTCATTCCGCTATATTGATTGGCGATGGTTCTTTCCGCCAGATGTATGATAGCGATGGCTCATTCCGCTATACTGATTGGCGATGGTTCTTTCCGCCAGATGTATGACGATGCCTCTTTCCGCTATTATGTGGACGATGATTCATACTCAGGTGTATAGCGAGGTTTCATGCCACCTATTATATGACGAGGTATCATGCCGTCGATTCTATAGCGATGGACTGTACCGCTATATATTCAGCACAGGATTTTGGCCGCCTTCGAGCGATGGGTGCTGATTACGTATTATTATGGAGCGACGGAGATAGGTATGCCGCTATCTTGTTAGCGATGAGGTATGGGATATTGCTATTTTATTAGCATTATTATTGCTGGTATGCGTTGATATGCATGTTTTATTATGACTATTTACTAGCATGATGATGGATGACATATGTTGATGTACATGGACCGTCACGAGTTGACTAGGTTATTTAGATGTCATTGTTGACTTGTATCGTCACTAGTTGACGATACCTTAGATGTCATGAGTGGGCATGTGTCGTCACGGGATGGCGATGACGATAGTGCAGGAGGTGTCTTATTAGACATGCATCATCGTTACGATGAACAATGCGTTGAGTATACGTTTTCAGTTGTATGCCTTGGGTGCCAGTGTCGGGCACAAGGAGGCGTGTGCGTCACCGATTGACGTGACCCTTATACCGAGCGGGTTGCTCGAAGAATGGATGGACACGCTGTACATGTGATTGTACCGCAGAAATTGTTTGAGGTAATCATATTTCGAGTGGTGGTACCCTTGAGGTATGCTCGTTGGAATGGCTTTTTGGCCATGTTTTTGACGACAGGAGTAATCGTGGAGGAATTACTCGCTTTCTATTGATATGACATGTGGTAGACATGGTCACACCACCCATGAGAGTGTAAGATGGGTCCTAAGGGAGTAGGATCAGGTTATGTTAAGTACATAGGGACATTGGAGTGTCCAGGGTGTATCGGCATTTAAGGATTGTTGGGTAAAGACCCACTACTCTATTGAGTTTTCTTCCCATAGTATGATATACCATGTGGAAACATCCGTCTTGTTGAAACCTAAAGAGGCAGAGACTAGGTTGTCTGCCGAGTGTGTGTAGCACCATGATGGGCTTGCTAGAGCCGTTATACTGCTCGTTGGAACCAAGTTTGGCAAATCGTAAGGTGATACGAGGTGGATTGTGGTGGACTCTGGTAGTCACCACGTTATTTGAAGTTGAGGTTGAGTATGCCTCACTGAAACGTATATGTTTTTTTTATGTTTAAATCTTGGTGAGACTTGTCTGGGACAGCTCATGATGTGAAGTACCACGAGAGAGTCGTCAAGTCGTCGTTGATTCGATCTGAGAATCCAAGTATTTGAGTTGCAATGATGCGACTGCTCCTTCGATAGAGGAGGTTTGAAAGTGGAAACCAGGTTTGGTATGTGTACACCGTGGAATACTAGTGTTTCCCTCGTAACGATGTATGTTGGACATCGTGAGTCATGATAAGAGATGTCAAGGAATGAAATCTACGATGGAATCAGGAGCGATTCGAATCCTTACAGTTTCAGTTGACTAACTGCTTTTGGATTATTAGCGTTGAGCTGTGCTGACGCTCTTTGACGTTATGATGGATTTGGAAGTCTGTTCCACTCCAGAGTTTGACACGAGGTCAACGTTCTCACGGTTGATGTGTCATTCAGGATGCGTTCTTACTGGTTGTATTAGAACGAATGATGACTGTCCGATCTACAGTCGTAAGTATAGGTTGTTTTTCAGTCATGAGAGACTGACTTTTAGGATGACCCGCATCGAGGTACGTTTTGCCTCTTAAGTGATATGTTGGTTTTGGTAAGTCGCTCTGTTTCAGAGTTTGATGAGAGGTAAGTATCCTGGCGTTTATTAATACGATTCTGATATGGTCAAGAATCAAAGTTATGGCTTCATGTTGTTGTGTAGCCTGGGTGTTACGTGATACACCAGTGCTAATTTCGAGGACGAAATTCTTTTAGTGGGGGATATTGTGATGACCAAGGATTATAGATGTTAATCCCGTAGTGTTAATAATCTAAAGTGGTTTTACGTGGCGATTTGGAATTTAATCGAGGTGTTGGGCCTTCTGGGCTCGTTTATTTGGGTAGTTGGGATCGTTGGATCCAGAGGTTGAGATTGTATTCACATTACGGTGTAAAACCTAAGAGTTGGGTTTTTGATGTGTCTCGGAATCTCGGGTGCTGTATGAGCACCGGTAGGGGGTTTTGGAGTTAGAGAGAGAGTTTTTGAAAACAGATGATTTTTTAAGGAATCATGATGTATTTGTGGGGCTATTAGTTTTTCGGGGTATTTTGCTATAAATACAAGTTGAACCCGAGATTTTTATGAAAATATCATTTCAGCCCAATTTTCTTTCTCTCTCCCCGCCATTCCCGATTTCCCGCTGCTACAGCACCCCCGCCGCTTCAAACGCTTCGCCCGCCGCCGTCCCGCCGCCGTTCGGCGCGTGCGACCTATCACCGGCTTCGTCTCGTCCAGGCGCTCATTTCCCCTCCGTCAATTTGAAGTTTCATCGCGATTTGAAGTCGAATTTTACAGAAGTGCGCCGATCCCCAAATTCTAGGGTTTATCGATTTTGGTCGATTTTCCTTCCGATTTTCGATTGGGTAACGTTCTTTACCTCTTTTCGTCCCTCTCATGTTATTCCCTGCTAAATTCGGAAGTATTGTGTTCGAATTTAAGGATTGAGTTCGAATTTGAGGATGTTGTTTCGAATTTCTTGATGTGTGGGGGGGTTTATGTTCGATTTTGGGGATTGTTGGCATGAGGATGATAATTCTTGTTAGGATTCGATTTATTCGTGTTTAAATGAATTATGAAGCTTAATTGGGATCGAATTAAGATGTTATGGTTCGAATTTGCCCTAAATTGGTAAGGGTTTGATTTCGAATTTGGAGGTTTTGGCTATGGGTTGATGATTCATGTTAAGGATCGTTCATTACATGTTTTAGATGATTTATGACGCTTGGTTGGGTTCGAATGGTGATGCTAGGGTTCGAACTATTGAAGATGTTCTTGGGCAATTTTTTCGATATGTCGCATTCGTTTTCCCTCCCTGCATGTACCCTGCCCCGGGTCTTTTAAATGATTTATTGTCGTGTGTTGACAATATTTTGAGGGTTATGAATGTGCTTGAGCATGGGTTACATGTTCGTAAATAATTGTGAATTATTTATCGTTTTAGCACATCGTTCCTCGGGGCATGGAACTCGAACAAGGTTTGGCTCGGACTTCGAGGATTTCAGGTACGTTTAGCGTACGAGCATAGTTTAAATGATGTTTTACAAGTACGATGCATGAACTAAAATACATGAAATGCTTTGCTATGATGGTATCGGGACTCGGTTACGATATGTTGATTCACATAGTGGAATGTTCAGTGCCGCTATGAAGCGAGCCAATGATGAGGTGTGGTTGCTACGGAGCAAACACCCATAGTATGACGTTACCTTGAAGTAAGAAATGAAAATGTGGTATTTGATTAGATATCTAGGATATCTGTATTTTATTCCCTATTGGTAATAATAGGAACAGAGACGTAGTTAATCAGATAAGTGATTAACCAGTATCGGAAGTTAAGGAAATACCAATATGATATCTAGAATTATGATAATTGCTAGATAAAGTAAGATGTTATGAAATGATGTTATGAAAAGATGTTATGAAATGACGTTATGAAATGATGTTATGAAAAGATGTTATGAAATGATGTTATGAAATGTTGCTAATCATTGCTAGTTAAAGTAAGATGTTATGAAATGTTGTTAATTTGAACTGGCTAGGGTTAACCAATGTGATGATTAACTGCATATTCAGGATTTGATGATTTATCTGTTTTGAGAACAGGATTATTACAGGGGTACGCTATGATGAGGGTGATACCATCCAGGAAGTATCACATATGTTCCACAATATTTACATTTTCGTAAATTATGTATTATGTCATTATGATTATGAAATTGTGGAATTGGTATGCTCACCCCGTTGGGGGCTGTCTCTGTTGGGGCAGGTGAACAGGTACATCGATGGCTTTGGAGATGAGCTCAAGCTGTTGATTGGATGTACTCCCAGGATCGTGGTACCAGGGCTTGATGAAGCACGGTATCGTATAAAGTACTCATACGCCCATGAGGGTTATATACATATTCATGATGCTCGCATGTGAGCAAGATTATACTTGTATATGGGTTGTATGTAAAGGCATGAGCCTTTCTCTCTCTTTCATTCCATGTTGCATGCAATTAGAGGTAGAATTGCTAAATGATAAGAGAGTCATTAGTGTATTGTGGGTGTTGAAACCCACTTTTGTTGTCATGTGTGTGGTGTCTTCCCTGGCTGGGAATTTACTTGACATTACTGTATTCTGATGAGTATTATGTTTTCCCTGGCCGGGAATTATGTTATGTGCTGTGCTTTTATTTCGGGATAGCTCTATTTATGGGGAGACTCTGCCCAAATTTTTATAAAAGTCCACAAGTAAAAAGTGGTGTAATGGGCAAGCTCTATGAGTCTATTGTTGTTAGGATGATGAGCTTATAACACTGTATGTTAAAGAAAATTTTGTGTTGCCATTCGATGGTAAGGTATCATCTGAGTTTCCCGAATAATTTTATTTAAAGCTTATGCCACACATTAATGATTAATACACTAATAAAGGGTTAAGTTTATGGGGTCCTTACACGTTAACATGATAGCGGAAATACCCCTCGCTTAGACAATACCAGCGGCACTAATATCCCTCGCTATAAATATGACAGCGGTCGTGTTATTCACTTCATATTAGCGGCACATATTCTCTCATCGCTACGGTATGACAGCGGCAAGTATTCACATCGCTACGCCATTGGCAGCAAGTATTCTCCATCACTGGAATATAATCTCGACTCACGATCACATGCACCAATGCATCCAATATACACATGCAACCACAATGCATGACCAGGCCGTGTATGCAATCCATGATGCATAACCAAAATCATGTATGCAACCACAATGCATAATTAATTCCATGTGTGCAACCATAGTGCATAACCAATTCAATGCGTAATAATACGTTTTACCGTCCGATGCCCGTACGTCTCACTACGTACCTTAGTCCCAAAATGTGTTGTGTCGTGGACTTTATCTCCTAAGCTGTGTGGCCACCTGGGATGGTTCTACACATTCACAAAAACCAATATTAGGAGCCAATAATAGTCCAATATCAAAAATTCCACAAAAATATCCAAAAACACATTTTTTTGTATCTCGCGATCAATCGCCGCAAGGGCCCGATCGATCGCGAGATCATTCTGCCCGCTGCTGAATTTTTCTGTCTTCGGCGATCGATCGCCACATTTTGCGCGATCGATCGCCAGCCTCACGATCGATCCCCAAATGTGGCGATCGATCGCCAAACGATACTGGTACGCCCTGATAGCGCGCGATCAATCGCCAGAACGGGCGATCGATCGCCGATCCGTGCACTTCGAAAAATCACCATTTTTGCTCCAAAATTTCTTCCCCATCATCACCAACACTTACACCAACAAACCAATAACATAAAAACACTAAAAACCTTCAACAAACACCTTTAAACAACCAGAAATCTAACATCCAACCAAAAACCATACCAACCCAAAACAAACCCGTTTTAAAACAACCAAAACCATTTCAAATCAACTCAAACTCCATACAAATACAACAAGGAGGTATCCATACCTCTAATGGGTTTTAAATCTCACCAAGAACCTCACAAATGGAGCTTTTGCAAAGATTTGCCTTCCCACTTTTGCCAAAAGTCGAAAATGGGGTGTGGGGTTAGGGTTGGGAGAGAAATTTGGGGATTGTAAGGAGTGATGTGGTAAAGGGGGTTTAAATGGGTTAATTAAAATTGTACCCCAACAATTACCATGATGTATAAAATACTCCAACATTATATTTTAAAAGCATTTTACCAAAATGCACCAAAACCCCAATTAAGCACATACATTACCCAATAATACCAACCATCACATTTAAATCATGATAACATCCAATTCCCAACATGCATAACATGCACCATGAAACGCTCTATCGGGTCACGCCTACCATGTGACTAAGCATTTCACCAAGATAATTAATTCCAACACATAATTTAATTATCACCAAAATAATCACATAAATATAATTAATGCCCAATTTGCATATAATTATATCGGGGATATCACAATACTCCCCTACTTATAAGATTTCGTCCTCGAAATCGCATGCACTTACCCAAACGAAACTAATCATAAATCACATACCAGAGAATAGTTTCGGGTAGTGCTGCACCATATGCCGCTCCGTCTCCCACGTGGCTTCCTCGACACCCCTGCGATCCCACTGAACCTTGACCATCGGTATCACTTTGTTCCGAAGTCTGCGACCAGCCCTATCCAGAATCCTGACTGGTAGTTCCTCGTAGGACACATCAGAATCTAACTGCACCTCAGAAGGCTGTAACACATGTGACGGACCCGGCTCGTATTTCCGCTGCATAGATACATGGAACACGTCGTGAATACCAGATAACGACGGTGGCAGTGCCAAACGGTAAGCCAAGGTACCGATGCGCTGCAAAATCTCGTACGGTCCTACATACCTCGGAGACAATTTTCCACGCATACCAAACAGTACCACACCTCTGAAAGGTGAGATCTTCAAAAAGACCCTGTCTCCGAACTCCAACGGTCTCTGCCATTTATTCGCATAGGCTGCCTGCCTATCCTGGGCTGCCTTCATTTTCTGTCGGATGACCTTTATCTTTTCCTCCATTTCCCGAATCAATTCGGGTCCTCCTATTGCTTTACTGGTCAAGTCATCCCAGTACAATGGCGACCTACAACGCCTACCATATAGAGCCTCAAACGGAGCCATCTGAATACTCGCCTGATAGCTGTTATTGTAAGAGAACTCTACCAAAGCCAATGAATCTTGCCATGAGGCATCAAACTCTAATACACAAGTCCGTAGCATGTCCTCGAGTGGCTGTATAGTACGCTCGGTCTGACCATCCGTCTGAGGATGATATGTTGTGCTCAATCTCACCTCAGTACCCAAAGCTGGCTGAAGACCTCCCCAGAAATGAGATGTAAACCGTGGATCTCTGTCAGATACAATAGACACTGGAATCCTATGTAGTCGCACTATGTCCCGGACATACAGCTGAGCCATCCTCAAGTATGTGTACGTCACACTGTAGGGAATGAAGTGAGCTACCTTCGTCAGCCTATCAATGATCACCCAAATGGCATCACAACCCGAAGTAGTCCTCGGCAAGTGGGTCACAAAGTCCATAGATATGTGCTCCCATTTCCACTCGGTATCTCTAAGCTCCTTAGCTCGCCACCAGGTCTCTGCCTCTCTGCCTTAACCTGCTGACAAATCAAACACCTCTTGACAAACGCGATCACATCACGCTTCTTCCGTTTCCACCAAAATTGATCACAAAGATCCTTATACATTTTTCTCCCTCCTGGGTGGATACTAAATCGGCTACTATGAGCTCGCTCCAAGATCCCCCTATGCAACTCCGGCTACACGGAACTACCCATCGGTTACCGAGTCTCAGAGAACCATCCTCAGCCACTTTGAATTTTGATGGCTGTCCTTGAAGTGCCAATGATGACCATCTCCGAACCTCATCATCCGTTTTCTGGGCTCTCCTGATATTCTCATAGATGTCTGGCTCTGCCACTAAAGTCGATACCTATACCGGCGATGCATCCACATCGAAATCATAGCCCAGATGGCAGTAAGAAGTCATCATAGCTGACAAATACATGGTATCCACAGCAGTACTCTTCACCTTCCGACTCAAGGCGTCTGCCGTCAAGTTTGCTTTTCTCGGATGGTACTCTATCTCACATCCTTGAGCAAATCCATCCATCTCCTCTGACGCATATTCAACTCCGCCTGAGTGAACAAGAATTTCAACTCTTATGATCCGTATATATGGTAAAAGACGTACCATACAAATAATGCCTCCAAATCTTCAGGGCAAAGATAATAGCCGCCAACTCCAAATCATGGACTGGGTATCTAGCCTCATGCGGCTTCAACTGCCTCGATGCATAAGCTACCACATGCTTATCTTGCATCAGTACACAACCCAAGCCCTGCAGTGATGCATCAGTGTAAAGGACAAACCTCTTGTTCTCCGTAGGAATTACTAGCACGCGTGCCGTGGTCAACGGTGCTTCAATTCTTGGAAGCTCTCCTCGCAAGCCTCTGACCAAAAGAATGGTACCCCCTTTTGGGTCAACTGCGTCAACGGCTTAGCAATCTTAGAAAATCCTTCGACGAAGCGTCAATAATAACCAGCCAAGCCAAGAAAACTCCGTATCTCAGGCACAGAAGTGGGTGCAGCCCACTCCATCACAGCCTCAATCTTCCTGGGATCCACTGATATCCCACTGCTAGATATGACATGCCCCAGAAACACTACACTGCTCAACCAAAACTTGCACTTACTGAGCTTGGCAAATAACTGATGATGTCTGAGGATCTGGAGCACTGTCCTCAAGTGTTTCACGTGCTCTTCCTCATTCTTAGAGTAGATGAGGATGTTGTCAATAAACACAATGACGAACTGGTCAAGATATGGCTGGAACACCCTGTTCATCAAACTCATAAAAATAGTCGGGGCATTCGTCAAACCGAACGGCATAACCAGGAACTCGTAGTGTCCGTACCGAGTCCGAAATGCTGTCTTCTGCACATCCGCCTCCCTGACTCGTATTTGATGGTAACCTGACCTCAAGTCAATCTTTGTAAGGACCCTAATCCTTAAGTGCGGAATCAAGGCATAATAGAGCTAATATAAATGATCAGGGTGAGAAATAACGTGTTGAGTTTATGAGCTTAAGCATTACATGCAAAAAAATAAGGACTACCAAAAATTGATTAATTACATTCCCCATCAAATGAATGTTATCAACTAGTTTTATACTACTCCTAGAGTAGACACTAGGCAAAACAATCCTGTCCTTCAATTCACAAAGCATCCTCAAGCTCACTGTCTCAACCCGTCTAGCCCTTCTATCATGCCAAACGTGTACCTACAAGGACAACCCCCAAACATGAGCAATAATAATCATTCATATTCAACACAATATGAAGATAAAGCGTAAATGCATAATCATAATAAAACACTTCCTGTTTCCCCATGCATTTCAAACGCTTCCCATTTGGTTGTCCCTGTACCATAACTCATGAGTATAATCAATAGATTATTTTTAATGGTCTAAACATGTCATGAACATATACCATTTCATCAATACCAAATACTGATCACCAATCCCTAGTCTGTCCATCACAATGTATTTTAATGCCCCTCGCTTATTTACATATAGGCGGCATAGGATAACCTCGCTTCAATGGACTGTGGGACTCCCACCCCTCGCCTCTCATTGAGCGGCAAATACCCTTTCCTCGCCCTATATGATAACCACACTCAAATGTGACATGCGGCGCTCCCACCCCTCGCTTCACATTTAGCGGAACCAAACCAAATACCGGCAAGCATTAAAATCATCAAGGGCTGACCACGACTCATGGGATATGCACCAATAATCATATGCATCTAATAAACATCATGCATAACATGTATTTGCATCCACAATGCAATACCACATATATACTTGCATCCACAATGCATAACAATAAGTATATAAGATACATGTACCGTTGGGGTGCCCGTACATCCACTACGTACCTTTCCAAAATGTAGGATATGGTAGGACTTCAATGCCTTGGCTGTGTTGCCACCTGGGATGGTTCTACACATTCACACAAATCAATATTAGAACCCAATAATAGTCCAATACCAAAAATCCTACAAAAATAACCAAAAACACCATTTTTGGTGTCTCGCGATCGATCGCCATAAGGCCCCGATCGATCGCGAGACCTCACTGTCTCAGGCAACAAATTTAAACAATCCGCGATCGATCGCTGAGTTAGCGCCGATCGATCGCGGCCTCGCCGATCGATCGCGCCAAACTCGCGATCAATCGCTGAAGTGCACTGCCTCCAGCTCTGTTGCTCGCGATCGATCGCGGAAGGAGCCGATCGATCGCCGAGCTCTGGGCATGCGGGATTTGGGCACTATTCACCCATCTTCAATCCCAACTCAAACATACCCACATACTCCAACATCAACCAAACCAACCCACTCAAAACCAACAATAAACATCTACATAAACTCATATATTTAACATCCAACCAAAATAATACCAAAACCACAACAACCCAACACAAACCCATTTTAAAACCCTTCAAACCATATCAAACTTAAACAAAACCTTACAAAAATAACCATGAGGTACCCATACCTCTTGGGGATCTCAAATCACCCAACAAACTCCACAAATCAAGGTTTTGCAAGAACTTCTCTTCACCCCAAAGCTTGATTTCGAAAATGAGGGGAAAGGGAGGGTTTGGGTGTTGTTTGGTAAAGTTAAAAAGTAAGAGTGGATGGTGGGGTTGGGGTAATAAAAGGTGTTGGTTTAATTAAAAATGCAACCCACAATTCATGGTGTATAAAACACTCCAACATGATATTTTCCAAAGTATTAACTCAAAATGCACCAAAATATCAATTAACACATGATTTCTAATTAATTGCTAACCAAGGCAAATAAATCATGCTTCCAACCATAATTCCCAACATGCATCCTGAAATGCTACCCCGGGTCACTCTAACATGTGACGAAGCATTTGCGCATAATAATTCCAACACATAATTAATTACCACCATAATTAATCATATAAACACAATTAATGCACCAAATTGTAATTAATCATTTCGGGGATATCACAATACTCCCCTACTTATAAGATTTCGTCCTCGAAATCACATGCACTTACCCCAAAAGGAAACTAAACATAAACACATACCAGAGAATAGTTCCGGGTAGTGCTGCACCATATGCCGCTCCGTCTCCCACGTAGCCTCCTCGACACCCCTGCGATCCCACTGAACCTTGATCATAGGTATCACTTTGTTCCGAAGCCTACGGTCTGCTCGATCCAGAATTCTGACAGGCCGTTCCACATAAGATACATCGGACTCTAACTGAACTTCGGAAGGCTGTAAAACATGCGACGGATACGGCTCATACTTCCGCAGCATAGATACATGAAACACATCATGTATACCAGATAAAGAAGGCGGCAAGGCCAGTCGGTAAGCTAAGGTGCCAATGCGCTGCAAGATCTCGTACGGTCCAACATACCTCGGAGACAGTTTCCCGCGCATCCCAAATCGCACAATGCCTCTGAAAGGCGAGATCTTCAAAAAGACCTTATCTCCCAACTGAAATTCCAACGGTCTCCGCCGTTTATTTGCATAAGCTGTATGTCTGTCCTGAGCCGCTTTCATTTTCTGCCTTATCGTCTTTATCTTTTCTTCCATCTCCCGATCAACTCCGGTCCTCCGACCGATCTGCGGTCCAAATCATCCCAACACAAGGGTGATCTACACTGCCATAAAGAGCTTCAAACGGAGCCATCTGAATACTCGCCTGGTAGCTATTGTTATAAGAAAACTCTACCAAAGGCACTGAATCCTGCCAAGAGGCATCGAACTCCAAAACACAAGCTCTCAGCATGTCCTCGAGCGTCTGAATAGTGCGCTCGGTCTGGCCATCCGTCTGAGGATGATAAGCAGTGCTCAATCTGACTTCAGTTCCCAAGGCTGACTGAAGGCCTTCCCAGAAATGAGATGTGAATCGCGGATCTCGATCTGACACTATGGAAATAGGGATCCCATGCAATCTCACCACATCTCTAATATACAACTGCGCCATCCTCAAAAAGGTGAATGTCATGCTATAGGGGATAAAGTGGGCTACCTTAGTCAATCTGTCCACAATCACCCAAATAGCATCAAAGCCTGAAGCACTCCTCGGCAAATGAGTCACGAAGTCCATGGAAATGTGCTCCCACTTCCACTTCGGTATCTCCAAGCTTCTCAACTCGCCGCCAGGTCTCTGTCTCTCTGCCTTAACCTGCTGGCAGATCAAACACCTCTTCACAAAAGCGACGACATCAGATTTCATCCTTTTCCACCAAAACTGACCACGCAGATCTCTGTACATCTTCTTCCCGCCTGGGTGGATGCTAAGTCTGCTACTGTGAGCTCGCTCCAAGATTCCTTTACGCAACTCCGGCGTACTCGGAACCACCCAACGGTTCCCCAATCTTAAGGATCCGTCATCTGCCACCCTGAACTTCGTTGGCTGACCCAGATGTACTAAAGATAACCACCTCTGAACCTCATCGTCTGACCTCTGAGCTTTCCTGATGTTCTCATAGATATCTGGCTCAGCTAACAATGTCGATACATACACAGGTGATGCATCAATGTCAAAATCATAGCCCAAATGACAATAGGAGGTCATCATAGTCGACAAGTGAATGACGTCCTCAGCAGAACTCTTCACTTTCCGGCTCAAAGCGTCTGCTGTCAAATTAGCTTTCCCCGGATGGTACTCTATCTCGCAATCATAGTCCTTGAGTAGGTCCATCCACCTCCTCTGCCTCATGTTCAGCTCTGCCTAAGTGAATAAAAATTTGAGGCTCTTGTGATCCGTGTATATGGTGAATGAAGTACCATATAAGTAATGCCTCCAAATCTTCAGGGCGAAGATGATAGCCGCCAATTCCAAGTCATGAACTGGATATCTGGTCTCATGCGGCTTCAACTGCCTCGATGCATAAGCCACCACATGCTTATCTTGCATCAGAACACACCCAAGGCCCTGAAGTGATGCGTCAGTATACAGAACAAATCTGGAGTTCTCCGTAGGGATCACTAACACTGGCGCCGTCGTCAACCGGTGCTTTAATTCCTGGAAGCTTTCCTCACAAGCTTCTGACCAAAAGAAAGGCACTCCCTTCTGGGTCAACTGAGTCAGCGGCTTGGCAATCTTCGAAAAGCCCTCAACAAAGCGTCGATAATACCCGGCCAAACCAAGGAAACTCCGGATCTCAGGCACAGAAGTGGGGGCAGCCCACTCCATCACAGCCTCAATCTTCTTGGGATCTACAGATATCCCGCTGCTCGATATGACATGCCCCAGAAACACTACAGTGCTCAGCCAAAATTCACACTTACTGAGCTTAGCATATAACTGATGCTCTCTGAGAATCTGAAGTACTGTCCTCAAGTGTTTCACATGCTCCTCCTCGCTCCGGGAGTAGATAAGAATATCGTCAATAAACACAATGACGAACTGATCAAGATACTGCTGAAACACTCTGTTCATCAGACTCATAAAGACTGCTGGAGCATTCGTCACGCCGAACGGCATCACTAGGAACTCATAATGTCCATACCGGGTCCGGAACGCTGTCTTCTGCACATCTTCCTCTCTGACCCGAATCTGATGATACCCGGATCTCAAATCAATCTTGCTATACACCCTGGTACCTTGCAACTGATCAAACAGATCGTCGATCCTTGGAAGAGGATACTTGTTCTTCACTGTAGCCTTATTCAGTTGCCGGTAATCGATGCACAACCGCATCGAGCCATCCTTCTTCTTCACAAAGAGAACTGGTGCGCCCCATGGCGACACACTCGGGCGTATATATCCCTTGTCCAGGAGATCCTGCAACTGTTCTTTCAACTCTCTCAACTCAGCCGGTGCCATCCTATAAGGTGCACGAGAGATAGCGGATGTCCCTGGCAACAGTTCGATCCCAAACTCCACTTCCCTAGCCGGTGGGAAACCTGGGATCTCTTCTGGGAATACATCAGCAAACTCTGCTACCACTGGTACATCCTGAACTCTTAGTTCTTTACTCTTCCCAGACGTGTCCACGGCATAGATGAGATAGCCCGTGTGTCCACGTTCCAACAACTGAGTCATCTTGATCGCTGAAATCAACGGAATCTTCGCATGAGAACCGTTGCCATAGAAAGTCCACTGACTGCCCAATTCAGGTCTGAACTTCACTGTCCTCTCCTCAAACCTCGGTCTGTTGCCCTTAAACTCAGACTGTCCTCCCCGTGTGGGGCAATACCGAGCGATGTGGCCCATCTTGCCACAGATATAACATGCAGGACACTTGTTTGAAGAATGTGGCCCTCCACAATTGTTGCACCTCGGCTCTCCCGGCCTATCCCCTTGTGAAGACCCTCGATTGGCCGTCCAATTGCCCTTCTTGCCATCCTGTTTCTGACCAAAGTGTTTCTTTCCACCATATCGCGAAGATGAAGAGGCACCACGGGGTTTAAATGGCTCACCCCGGGGCCTCAAGCTGTCACTAGTCTGCCTTTGTTGTGGCCGGTGGTGGCATAGTACTAGCATAAGCTCCCACTCCTAGCTCGGCAAGCTCCGCCCTTGTGAGAGCATCATCAAAAGAAGTCGGGTTATTAGTGATAACCCGATCATAGAGCTCCGGTCGCAATCCCTTCATAAAGTTCCTCATCTTAGCGTGCCCACTGGTGGCAATGTGGGGAACGTACCTCAGCAACGAAGAGTACCGTGTGGCATAGTCTGCCACTGTCATGTTCCCCTGTTTCAGACTTGTAAATTCATCCTCCTTCGTCTGTCTCGCCGTAGCGGAGAAATACCGGTTCAGAAACCTAGTCCTGAAGAGTGTCCAATCAATCATAGCACCCAGTGCTCTCATTTCCATTACTGTGCTCCTCCACCACATCAGAGGTTTCTTGGCTAATTGAAACTCCGCCAGCCTCAGCCAAGCTGTCACAGCACAAGGAGCCGATACAAAGATCTGCTCAAGTCTTTCCAACCACTCTTCAGCCTCTTCTCCGGACTCTGTCCCCTCAAACCGGAGCGGATGGTAAGACAGAAATTGTGTCAGACTGATCTCACCCGGTAGCAATAACTGAACCACTGGTTCCATGCCTACGGCCGGTGGAGGTAGAGGGTTCGCCTGTCCGATACTTGCATTCACACTACCAACATCTCCAACCTCCTCATTAGCAGCCATGCTGTAATACAAATGTTAACAACAATTCCAAAGCAGTATATATGTTATGCCGTTAGATAACAGGAATGAGAATAAGCACGTTAGTATAACAGGATATACATTAATATGCACCACATGCATAAACATGCTTCAAATGTAAGCACCTAGCCAATCATGCTAAGGCTACCCTTCACTCGTTCCCGGGTTCTCTAACCACTGCTCTGATACCACTAATGTAAGGACCCTAATCCTTAAGTGCGGAATCAAGGCATAATAGAGCTAATATAAATGATCAGAGTGAGAAATAACGTGTTGAGTTTATGAGCTTAAGCATTACATGCAAAAAAATAAGGACTACCAAAAATTGATTAATTACATTCCCCATCAAATGAATGTTATCAACTAGTTTTATACTACTCCTAGAGTAGACACTAGGCAAAACAATCCTGTCCTTCAATTCACAAAGCATCCTCAAGCTCACTGTCTCAACCCGTCTAGCCCTTCTATCATGCCAAATGTGTACCTACAAGGACAACCCCCAAACATGAGCAATAATAATCATTCATATTCAACACAATATGAAGATAAAGCGTAAATGCATAATCATAATAAAACACTTCCTGTTTCCCCATGCATTTCAAACGCTTCCCATTTGGTTGTCCCTGTACCATAACTCATGAGTATAATCAATAGATTATTTTTAATGGTCTAAACATGTCATGAACATATACCATTTCATCAATACCAAATACTGATCACCAATCCCTAGTCTGTCCATCACAATGTATTTTAATGCCCCTCGCTTATTTACATATAGGCGGCATAGGATAACCTCGCTTCACTGGACTGCGGGACTCCCACCCCTCGCCTCTCATTGAGCGGCAAATACCCTTTCCTCGCCCTATATGATAACCACGCTCAAATGTGACATGCGGCGCTCCCACCCCTCGCTTCACATTTAGCTGAACCAAACCAAATAGCGGCAAGCATTAAAATCATCAAGGGATGACCACGACTCATGGGATATGCACCAATAATCATATGCATCTAATAAACATCATGCATAACATGTATTTGCATCCACAATGCAATACCACATATATACTTGCATCCACAATGCATAACAATAAGTATATAAGATACATGTACCGTTGGGGTGCCCGTACGTCCACTACGTACCTTTCCAAAATGTAGGATATGGTAGGACTTCAATGCCTTGGCTGTGTTGCCACCTGGGATGGTTCTACACATTCACACAAATCAATATTAGAACCCAATAATAGTCCAATACCAAAAATCCTACAAAAATAACCAAAAACACCATTTTTGGTGTCTCGCGATCGATCGCCATAAGGCCCCGATCGATCGCGAGACCTCACTGTCTCGGGCAACAAATTTAAACAATCCGCGATCGATCGCTGAGTTAGCGCCGATCGATCGCGGCCTCGCCGATCGATCGCGGCCTCGCCGATCGATCGCGCCAATCTCGCGATCGATCGCTGAAGTGCACTGCCTCCAGCTCTGTTGCTCGCGATCGCTCGCGGAAGGAGCCGATCGATCGCCGAGCTCTGGGCATGCGGGATTTGGGAACTATTCACCCATCTTCAATCCCAACTCAAACATACCCACATACTCCAACATCAACCAAACCAACCCACTCAAAACCAACAATAAACATCTACATAAACTCATATATTTAACATCCAACCAAAATAATATCAAAACCACAACAACCCAACACAAACCCATTTTAAAACCCTTCAAACCATATCAAACTTAAACAAAACCTTACAAAAATAACCATGAGGTACCCATACCTCTTGGGGATCTCAAATCACCCAACAAACTCCACAAATCAAGGTTTTGCAAGAACTTCTCTTCACCCCAAAGCTTGATTTCGAAAATGAGGGGAAAGGGAGGGTTTGGGTGTTGTTTGGTAAAGTTAAAAAGTAAGAGTGGATGGTGGGGTTGGGGTAATAAAAGGTGTTGGTTTAATTAAAAATGCAACCCACAATTCATGGTGTATAAAACACTCCAACATGATATTTTCCAAAGCATTAACTCAAAATGCACCAAAATATCAATTAACACATGATTTCTAATTAATTGCTAACCAAGGCAAATAAATCATGCTTCCAACCATAATTCCCAACATGCATCCTGAAATGCTACCCCGGGTCACTCTAACATGTGACGAAGCATTTGCGCATAATAATTCCAACACATAATTAATTACCACCATAATTAATCATATAAACACAATTAATGCACCAAATTGTAATTAATCATTTCGGGGATATCACAATCTTGCTATAACGCTTAGTACCCTGCAACTGATCAAATAAATCATCAATCATTGGGAGAGGATACTTGTTCTTTATCGTGGCCTTATTCAGTTGCCGGTAATCGATGCACAAACGCATCGAACCATCCTTCTTCTTCACAAAAAGGACCGGTGCGCCCCAAGGCGATACGCTAGGGCGTATATATCCTTTGTCAAGGAGCTCCTGCAGTTGCTCCTTCAATTCTCTTAACTCCGCTGGTGCCATTCTGTAAGGGGCATGAGAAATAGCGGATGTCCCCGGTAATAACTCAATCCCAAACTGGACTTCTCTAGCCGGTGGGAAACCTGGAATCTCCTCCGGAAACACGTCCGCAAATTCGGCTACCACGGGTACATCCTCAACCCTCAACTCTTTACTCCTTCTAGTCGTGTCCACGGCATAAATAAGATAGCCCGTGTGTCCACGGTCCAACAATTGGGACATTTTGATTGCTGAAATCAACGGAATCTTCGCACAAGAACCGTTGCCATAGAAAGTCCAATGAATCCCCATAACAGATCTGAACTTAACTGTCATATGCCGACAATCCACTACTGCCTGATATCTGTTCAGAATGTCTATGCCCACAATGCAATCGAAGTCTGACATACCCAATACAATCAAATCTGCCCTTATCTCGTTGCCCAAAAAATAAATGAGGCAGTCCATCAGAAACTGATCAGCAACTACATTCCTTCCAGTGGGTGTCGAGACCAATAGAGACGTGGGTAGCGGAGACGTGCGCATATGATGTCTCTCCACAAGTCCGCAGACACAAAGGAGTGCGAAGCTCCTGTGTCTATCAAAATAAGGCGGAACATGTAAATAAAAGGCACGTACCAGCTATCACCTCCTCTGGGGCTGCATCGGCCTACTCCCTAGTCAGTGCATAGACCTGTCCCTGAGGTGGCTCCATCGCCTGTCCTCCCATCTGTCGAGGCAACATCGGCTGCCTCTGCTGTACTGTCCCACTAGAAAGCCTTTCTCTGCCTCCCCTGAGGTCCACCTGGCCATCACTGTTCTGACAGAACCAAGATATGTGGCCCATCTTGCCACATTATAACAAGCCGTACAGTCTCGCATGTGATGTGGTCCTCCACAAAAGTGACACTTCACCACTCCACTCCTACTCACTTGAGTCTACCCTCAGTTGCTAGGCGCACTACCCCTCCGGTTGTCCATTCGCCTCCCACCAAACCGAGAAGAAGAGGAAGAAGCCCCACGAGGTTTAAATGATTATCCTCGTGGTCTCAGATTATTAGACATTGGCCTCGGCGGTGGGACTTGTGGGGGTGCAACGTCCGGGTAAGCACTGACTCCGATCTCTGCCAGTTCCGTTCTAGTGAGAGCATCATCAAAAGAAGTGAGGTTGTTGGAGACAACCCGATCAAAAAGTTCGGGTCGCAGTCCCTTTAGAAAGTGCCTCATCTTGGCATGCCTGTTTGTTGCGATGTGGGAAACATACCTCAACAAGGATGAATAATGCATGGCATAGTCCGAGACTGTCATGCTCCCTTGCTTCAAGCTTGTGAATTCATCTTCCTTTGTTTGCCTAGCCGCAGCAGAGAAGTACCGGTTTAGAAACCGGGTCTGGAATAAAGTCCAGTCAATCACCATACCCTGAGCTCTCAGCTCCATCACCGTCGTCTTCCACCACATAGAAGACTTCTTCGCTAGTTGGAACTCTGCCAACCTCAGCCATGCTGTCCTAGCACAAGGAGCGGACATAAATATCTGCTCTAGTCTCTCAAGCCACTCCTCAGCTTCTTCTCCGGTTTCTGTCCCCTCAAACATGGGCGGGTGGAAAGTCAGAAATTGACTCAGACTCAGCTCCCCTGGTAATAACAATTGAGCTACCGGCTCCACGCCCACAGCAGGTGGAGGTAAAGGATTTGTCTGACCAATGCTAGCATTCACGCTTCCAACATTCCCAACCTCTTCATTGAGGTTCTCCAAGTTCATAGCCGCCATGCTGTAACACAAGGGTTAACAACAATTCCAAACAATATATATGCCATACCGTTAGATAATATGAATGACAATAAGCATGTTAGTATAACAATTGTATACACAAATATGCGCCACATGCATAAACATGCCCAAATATAAACACCTAGCCAACCATGCTAAGGCTACCCTTCGCTCATTCCCGGGTTTTATAACCACTGCTCTGATACCACTAATGTAAGGACCCTAGTTCCTTAAGTGCGGATTAAAGGCGGAAATAGAGCTAACATGCATCTAATGAATATAAAGTTCGTGTTGATGCCTTGAGCCGTTAAGATTACAGGCCAAAATAACTTTTCAAAAGGGATTAATTACATTCCCAACCAATTGAATGTTAATCATATAGCTTTACACTACTCCTAGAGTAGAGACTATACAAAAGAATTAAGCATGTTATGCCAAAAGCACTCCTCACTAGTTCACCGCATCAACCCACCTTAGCTCGTCCGCCCAAAAGTACCTACAGGAACAACCCCAAAACCAAGAGCATGTATATAAACCATATTCACAATAATATGATTGTAATTCAAATGCATAAACCGTAAATACAATTCACTTCCTGTATTTAATACATTTATAAGCTTCCTTTGGTTGTCCCTGTACCACAATCATAATCAATGGATTATAATATCAATAATGTATGTCATGACATGCATCCATTCCAAGTACACCGTGTTCAATTTCCAATTCTTATTATATCAGTGGCATAATACCCCTCGCGTTAACATGACAGTTCCCTCGCTATAAATATGACAGCGGTCGTGTTCTTCGCTTCATATTAGCGGCAAATATTCTCTCATCGCTACGGTATGACAGCGGCAAGTATTCACATCGCTACGCCACTGGCGGCAAGTATTCTCCATCACTAGAATATAATCTCGACTCACAATCACATGCACCAATGCATCCAATATACACATGCAACCACAATGCATGACCAGACCGTGTATGCAATCCATGATGCATAACCAAAACCATGTATGCAACCACAATGCATAATTAATTCCATGTGTGCAACCATAGTGCATAACCAATTCAATGCGTAATAATACGTTTTACCGTCCGATGCCCGTACGTCTCACTACGTACCTTAGTCCCAAAATGTGTTGTGTCGTGGACTTTATCTCCTAAGCTGTGTGGCCAACTGGGATGGTTTTACACATTCACATCAACCAATATTAGGAGCCAATAATAGTCCAATATCAAAAATTCCACAAAAATATCCAAAAACACATTTTTTTGTATCTCGCGATCGATCGCCGCAAGGACCCGGTCGATCGCGAGATCATTCTGCCCGCTGCTGAATTTTTCTGTCTTCGGCGATCGATCGGCAGCCTCACCGATCGATCGCCCAAATGTGGCGATCGATCACCAAACGATACTGGTGCGCACTGATGGCGCGCGGTCGATCGCCAGAAACGGGCGATCGATCGCCGATCCCTGCACTTCGAAAAATCACCATTTTTGCTCAAAAATTCCTACCCCATTATCACCAACACTTACACCAACAAACCCATAACATAAAAACACTAAAAACCTTCAACAAACACCTTTAAACAACCAGAAATCTAACATCCAACCAAAAACCATACCAACCCAAAACAAACCCATTTTAAAACAACCAAAACCATTTCAAATCAACTCAAACTCCATACAAATACAACAAGGAGGTATCCATACCTCTAATGGGTTCTAAATCTCACCGAGAACCTCACAAATGGAGCTTTTGCAAAGATTTGCCTTCCCACTTTTGCCAAAGGTCGAAAATGGGGTTTGGGGTTTGGGGTTAGGGTTGGGAGGGAAATTTGGGGATTGTAAGGAGTGATGGGGTGAAGGTTAAATGGGTTAATTAAAATTGTACCCCAACAATTACCAAGATGTATAAAATACTCCAACATGATATTTTAAAAGCATTTTACCAAAATGCACCAAAACTCCAATTAAGCACATACATTACCAAATAATACCAACCATCACATTTAAATCATGATAACATCAAATTCCCAACATGCATAACATGCACCATGAAACGCTCTACCGGGTCACGCCTACCATGTGACTAAGCATTTCACCAAGATAATTAATTCCAACACATAATTTAATTATCATCAAAATAATCACATAAATATAATTAATGCCCAATTTGCATATAATTATTTTGGGGATATCACATCATTTGGATACGTAAATCAAGAGAAATGTGTCAATTTTCGTCCATAAGAGTGAATCTAACATGCTTTTGAACGATGTGACTTGTCCATCTAACTAAACTATGTTCAGTTCCCCCACCAATAAGCATATAATATAGCCTCTCATGGTGAGACCATCACCAAATCTAGTCTAGTGGCTCAAGGTCGTTGTGTTCGTCTCACCAAATATAGTCTAGTGAGAAATTCTCTGCGTTCTTCATCAATACATATAAAAATCACAAATTGATCTCTCTTTCAGTGCTAAAAACAAATACCTCATAGAACAATTCAATGTCCTTGTTTTCACCATCTTGCTATTGGAGTTCAAGTGCTAAAAACAAATACCTCATAGGGCTTACATGTTCATCATTATCTTCATTGAAGAACTTAAAAGAATCACCATGACTAAAAAACACAAATAACAAGAAGCATGCTATGATAGGCTTGAAAAATAAAAATATAGTTCAATAACATTCTATACAACATACTTAGTTGTTTATATTATAAAACGAAAGGAAATTGATAAATAATGATAAATAAAATTTCTCTCAGTGATCAGATAGGATCACACGCGGATGCACATGGGGGCTTACTTAGTTGTTTTACCTATGCCACCATCCAATGTTCTTCCTTCCCGTTGAATGCCTTCCTTGTTGTGATCTTTGTGACTTTAGGTTGTCTGCTAGGTGGGTATTGCTTCTCTAGGTGTCACGGGTTTTTAATTCAGTTTGTGAGCTTTTGCAGTTTTTGGTTTATATTCCGCGCCGAGGATTTGTGCTTGTGGGCCGGGGTGAATATTGTAGACCAGCGGATCTGGTGGTTGCCTCTGTAGCTCTTCTATAAGAGGGACCTTTTTCCAATCCTCTTAAGTTCCTTTTGGGCATTTACCCCCGCCATTGTATCATCGATTAACACAACATCGTCAGCAAAAAGTATGGTCCAAGGTAATTCAGTATGTATGTTTTTTGTTATCTCATCCATCACTATGGCGAATAGGAAAGGACTCAACGCAGACCCTAGATGCAATTCAATAGTGATCGAGAACTCACTTGTCACCCCACTGCACGTTCTCACATTGGATTTCAACGTGTCAACCCAACTCAAGATATTCACAACACGTCTACAATCATCAAGATTAAAGCCATAACAAGAGTAAAACTAATATCATCATGGCATAGAGTTACTACTTTACTCCAATTATACCAAAGAAACAACCAAAAACAAAATTCCATGCTCTTCATTGGACTCATCAACACTAAGCTTTTAACACAAATTCCGCAGCAGAAGACAAAATATCAGACTAATAGATAGACTCCAAAAAAATTCAGGAATTAACACCAACACAACTCACAATTTCAGAAAGTATGAATAAAAAACCAGCTACTCCCCCGAACATGAGTTATACATTGAGTGAACGTGAAAAAGGAGGGACAAAATAATACCTGGGGTTACGACCGTCAGTGGTCATCACTATCATCGGCAACAGCTTCTTCCTGGTCTTCATCGTCAATGGGAGGTGGGTATGGCTGGAGAGTGGGTGGTTGTGGGAATGCCAAGTGTGGATGAGCTTGCGCCGCAACAGTATGCCACTCGTAGGAGAACCGCATGAATTCTCAAATCTCTAAGGGCATGACATCCTGAATGCGCAAGATATCTTCTTGATTTCTCCGGAGCCCTCGTTGCCCATCGTCCGCATCAGTCTCTGTCTAAAGTTAACTACCATCAGCTCCTCCTCTAGAGATTGGAATCATTGAGGTATGGTCGTAGAAGCAGAAGATAATGTAGAATAGTAATGAGGAGCTCGTCGGTGTGATGACTGTGGCTGCTCCGGCTCCTGTTCTTGCTCTTGCTCCTGAGGTTGTATCGCAACCCAAAGAGGTACAAATGGCTTTAGTGTCATTTCATGAGTATCCCAGGGCACATCCTCTTGCGGCACAATTCAGTGATTAGTGATGGGAATGGGAGACCAATCGTGGTGGAACCTTCTGTTGGGATATGCCCTAAGACAACTCATTAGATGATTGTTTATGACATACAATGTATTAGGATTTTGTTAATGGCAATTCATTATTATATGTTATTCGAGTATCTGTGTAATATGAATTAATATATAAGTTAATGTCCTTAGAATAATATTGTATTGTTCTTAAAGATTGTCCCTAAGTCAAGTATTATCATGAATAAGGATAATGATAATGCATTGAGACTAGTATGTTTTGATTGATGAATTGTTCATAGATATGAGATAACAAATCAACACATGGGTACATGTTAGAGAACGATGTACTGGACAGACCCACCATGATAATGCTACATGGATAGTTATATGAACGTCATAAGCAATTCTCATTGTGATAATAATGTATGTAATCCTTACGACTTGAGATCACCAGAGATCCCAACATAAGGAGTCATGTATCTTGATATTGTCAAACGTTACCTGTAACAGGGTAAACTATAAAGACAATCATTGGATACACCACGAATTATGTAGAAGGATGTTGAGTGGTCAAGAAATGATTTGCCCCTCCTATATAACAGGAGAAGTGTTTGTGCCCTTGATCAAGTAAGACTAAAATGCATGGCCGTGCTCGAATGAGTCGATATGTGATATCGAGCTTATTCGTTTATTCTACTTCTACTTGGGGATCAAGAAATAAGAGATTGAATATATGAGTATGACTATTCCATGACTCATGTTCAATCTAAACACAATGGACAAATGGATAAAGTTACATGGTTAATATTATCGCAGTTCGTAGGTTATGTCGAGTCAATGACATTCTTGTAATTTGGGTAGCCTTGATGTGTTGCTAGATACCGCTCATTGCTTGTGACATAAAATTAAATTTTATGTCGCTGCCAACATTGCAAGATCCTATCGAGTCACACAAAAGATTAAATCGATAATGGGAGATATAATTCATTGGATGAATTAATTAATTAAGAAGAGTCTTAATTATATATATAAGATGTATAGATTTAATTAATTATTGGTATGGGCCAATGGGGCTTTAAGAAAGCCTTTAATTAAATCTAACATATATATTATAATTTGATAACAAGGTGATTAAGAGATTTAATCCATTATCACAAAACCTAATCTCCTCCATTCACTTGCTCTCGGTCGCCGCCTCATCCTCCCACCTCACGCCGCCGCGCCGCCGTGAATCGGGAATTTGATCGGCCGCCGTTGATCGGTTTTGAACCGTGAGTTTAGTTCCGGTTTAAGAACGAGTCTAGCAACTTGTTCTTAAATCCTTTTCCGATTTGATCGTGTGGATACCGTAGAGACGAAGGTGAAAATCTTTGTTCGTGACTCGTGGACTTGCAACGAGGATTCTGCTACAAACACGCTACAAGGGTACGATTCTTAATCAATCTCGATATGATCACTTTGTATAGGTCCTTTGGTAGGAATCCAATTTTATTTTCCGCTGCATATTTTATGATGGATTCCTAACAGTGGTATCAGAGCCGTGTACAAAGCTCATATCGGTTTTATGTGATTAATTGTTTAACCATGTTTTGAATCTTTTGCATGCTTTAAAACTGTTTAATTCATATATAATATGTATTAATCAATTTTGTCGGAATTATCGCAATATTATATGTGATATAATTGACGGATCGAAGTATATGATAATTCGTGATCAAAACCGAGCCATTGGCTCACATGAAATCTCACGGCCGTCGCATGGAGCTAGGGTCTCGGACCCTAGGCTCGAACATTGGCGGAGCCGCCGTCAAAGGGCTAGGGTTTCAAACCCTTGGCTCGCGCATGGCTCTCGGCCGCCGCCGCCAATTATTAGGGTTTCGAACCCTTTTGGTTGGAGGAGCTCCAAGCCGCCGCCGACATGGCTAGGGTTTCGAACCCTAGTCTCGTGCTGGTTGGGCCGTGGGTTAGGCTAGGTTTTCGAACCTTGGACCGAGACATGGCTGCAACCGTGGGCTTGCTAGGGTTAGCAAGTCCATGGATTGAGGAGCGCCAAGTATCCGTGACATGTGATGTCCCGAGCGTACGATAATTTCATAAAATTTATTTTACAGTTTTATTGGAATTAAATTTTAAAATGTTTAGAATTTAATTCATTAATTGTTATAGCATGTTTTATGTGTTTATTTGAGCATGGTGCATGGTTATAGCCCTATGACCTATTAGATAGGATTTTGTGAATGTTTGTAATTTAATACGGCCTGCGAGTCGTGCCTTCTCTATTTTTCTAAATGTTATCCCTCCCCTACGTTCCCCTCGAATGTAACTCGAGGAATTCTCTATATCATGTAATTGTTATATAGTATAGTTTATTTTGTTGATGGAGATCAATGAAGATGGACAAAGGTGCCGGGATGAGGAGGCCATTCACAAAAGTGAGCCAAAGAGGTGCTTGGAGAAGTTACCTTAGGTTGACCTTTTAGTTTTTTCTCATTGGCTTGAGAAAATCATTAGTTGGGGCTATAACCATGTCACGTTTATTTTATGTTGATGTATGAGATGCATGTTTACTGTTTTATTTAATATTGATGCTTGATATACATATATGTAGATATGTATATATATTCATATATGTACCAGACATATTTTCAATATTAATAAAATCATGAGATCAATAAATCCCTCTTATAATATTAAGTCAAATTAAGATGCCTTCCAATTAAAAATACTCGTCAAGACTTCGATTGAACATATGTGGGTTTGCCAAAGCAAAGCACCGTGACAATCTTAGTAAGGCGCGAAAGGATAAAAGTGATATCCGTGTTATTTTAAAATTGGGTTCGACTTAACTAGCGTTATCTCAATAGGATTGGGAACCTAGAGGCATGGGGTTAGATAATAATTCATTAGATGAATTTGAACAAAGTGTTGTTCGTCCAACCATCCAAGAATTACATGTGATGTAATTGACAAAGTGTTGTCTACCTAAATAACCGAGTCTTGGGTGATTAGCCAAAGCTAACTCAGGATTAGGTGAAATATGGATCTTGGCCCACTAAGTTTACGAGGGTTGATATTTTAAACAAAATAGTGGGAGTATCATTTAATATAAGACCTTATTAAATGATTAAAATCATAAATTTATTTTGCATATTTATATTGTAGATATCCATGTCAAACAACGTAACTTGCACACTATCATTGCGATCTGTCCTTGATAAGGACAAACTGAATGGGACTAATTTCCTAGACTGGTATAGGAATTTGAGGATTGTCCTCAAACAAGAGAAAAAGCAATATGTCCTAGAGGAACCCTTACCTGCTGAGGAACCTCCCGTAACGGCTGCTAAAACCGATAAGGATGCTTACAAGAAACATCAGAATGACGCGCTTGATGTTGGTTGCCTTATGCTTGCCACCATGAACTCTGAGCTTCAGAAGCAACATGAGGAAATGGAGGTGTTCGATATGATCGAGCACTTAAAGCAACTCTACCAACAACAAGCTAGACAAGAGAGGTATGACGTCTCTAGAGCTTTATTCCAGTGCAGAATGGTAGATGGAAGCCTTGTTGGAACTCATGTACTAAAGATGATTGGGTTCATTGAGAATCTTTAAAAGCTGGGTTTTCCATTGGACCAAGAGTTGCCCACAGACGTGATCTTGCAATCGTTGCCTGATAGATACAGTCAATTTGTCTTGAATTACAATATGATTGAAATCGAAAAGACTCTACCGCAATTGCTTGGTATGTTGAGAACATATGAAGCAAATTCAAAGAAGTCTAAGCCTACTAATGTTCTTATTGTGAATAAGAGCAAAGGAAAGACTAAAGCAAAAGGCTACAAGAAGAACAAGAAAGTCTTTGTTAAGTCTAAGCCTCATGCTTCTGTACTCAAGCCAAAGGGAGGAGTGGCTAAGGAAGGGAACTGCTTCCATTGCGGTGAGACCGGTCATTTGAAGAGGAACTGCAAATTATATCTGGAAGAACTTAAGAAGATAAAAGGAAGTGTGACTTTCGCTTCAGGTATTTTTGTTATAGAAGTTAATTTATCTACTTCTTCATCATGGGTATTAGATATTGGATGTGGTTCTCACATTTGTGTTAATGTGCAGGATCTCAAAAGGAGTAGGTTGTTGGCGAAAGGCGAGGTTGATCTCCGAGTGGGAAATGGAGCAAGAGTTGCTGCATTAGCTATTGGAGATTATTCATTAAATTTACCTTCTGGTTTATTATTAGATTTAAAAGACTGTTATTTTGTGCCATCTATTACTAGAAACATTATTTCAATTTCTTGTTTGGACAAGATTGGTTTTTCATTTATTATAAAGGACAAGTGTTGCTCCATTTATTTGAATAATATGTTTTATGCTAGTGAACAATTGATTAATGGTCTTTACGTATTAAATCTTGATATGCCTGTCTATAACATAAATACTAAAATGATTAAGAATAATGATTCTAATCCAACTTATCTCTGGCATTGTCGCTTGGGCCATATAAACGAGAATCGCATATCAAAACTTCATAAGGATGAGTATTAGATTCATTTGATTTTGAATCATATGAAACATGTGAATCTTGTTTAATGGGCAAGATGACTAAATGTGATGTCCTGGGATTATTAGTCTTAATCCCGGAGGGTTATTAATCCTTAATGGATTTATATTGTGACAATTAGGAATTAATTGTGGTTTTGGTCTCCCGAGTTTGTTAAATCGGGCATATAGGATCGTTGGATCCAAAGGTTGAGATTGTATTCTCAATATGGTGAAAAACCTATGATTTAAGTTTTTGGTGAGAATCGGGATCCGGGATGCATTCGTTACATGTTGGGATATTGGGTGTTATAATGGTTTAAATGTGTTGGTTTGTAATTTTTGGTAAAGCATGATTTTAGTGGTGATTTTTGTGCATTGTGGTAAAATGCTTTTAAAATATCATGTTGGGGTATTTTATACACCATGCTTGTGTTTTGATACACATTTAAATCCCATAACATGGCAAGGAGCCACTTGCAAACTCCTTTACATCCCATCCACCTCATGCTATCACCTTTATGTCTTGACCTTTCCATCACCCCATCCAAACCCACCATTTTCATTCCTCATCATGGAAGGGAGGAGAAAGCTTTGGAAAAGAGCCATTTTCATGATTTCTTGCTAGAATCTTGGAGCTCAAAGGGTAAGCTACCAACCTAGCAAAGTTTTTTTGTATATTGGTTGGTTTTGGTGTTGTATCTTTCAAGGGGTAGATCTTGTCCTAACATTGTTGTTTGTCTTGGGGGTTAGGTTTTGTAGTGTTTAGATGGTTTTTGGTTGGTTTTATGTTGTAAATTGAAGTGGGTTTGAGTTGTAGGTGATTTGGTGTTGAAAGGAGCTCATTCTTGGAGGTTTCTCGCGTATGCAGGGCTGCTCGATCGATCCAAAAATATTTTCGATCGATCGAGCATGGCAGAATGTGTTTTGTGGCGTTGAAACAGTGGACCGATCGATCGAGATTTTGGCCGATCGATCGGAGGGTGGTTCTCGATCGATCGAGATGAAATTTCGATCGATCGAGATGGCCAGTATGTTGGTGCCCCTTTTGTTGTTTCTTGGCTCTTTTTGGGTGTCTTGCATGCTTTGCCCCGGGTTATTTTAAAAGGTTAATTGTCATGGATTGACAATATTTTTGGGGTATTATACATGCTTAGCCGGGAACTTTTATAATTTGGTAATCGTCGTGGATAGACGATATGTTTGGGAGTTTTGAACGTGCTTGGGCACGTGGTTGCATGCTTATGCTTGATTGTGGGTTGTTTATGCGTTTTAGCACATCTTTCTCGAGGCATGGAACTAAAGCAAGGTTTGGCTCGGACTACGGAAACTCAAGGTACGTATAACGTACGAGCATGGCCTATTATAGTGTTGCAACTGTAAAATGCATGGTGTGTGATAATTGTACTAAATGGGTATTGGAACACATGGTGTGTGATAATTGCGTTATATGGACATTGAAATCTGTGGCATGTGGTAATTGCATCGGATAGGTATTGAAATGCATGGTGCATGATATTTACTATAAATGGATAACAATATGTATGGTAAATGGTATTTGCGTCAAATGGTTATACATTGGGAACCATACAGTGCCGCTATTGAGCGAGCAATGATTTGGGATGCGATCGCCGTTGAGCGACCATCGGTTATGACGCCGCTATTGTTGAGCGTGCGCGAGGTTTAGTATGCCGCCATTGTGGAGCGAGCAATGAGACAGGAATATGGAATTATTGGTTAGATATATGTGATATCTATGGTCCTTTACATTATGTTTTTACCATATTGATCATGGAACTGGCATGATAGAACGGTATTAGTTAATCTATGTGACGATTAACTGGCTTTGGGAATTTGATGAGTTTGGTTATTTTGAGAACAGGGACAATACAGGGGATCCCGGATGAGGGTGTTACCATCCAGGGAGTATCATTTAAATTATAGCATTTACATTCTGTATTTGAATTGCAATGTTATGCTTATTGGATTGGTGGTATTGGTATGCTCACCCCGTGTGGGGGCTGTCTCTGTTGGGGCAGGTAATACAGGTGCAGCAGTAACTTTGGAGTTGAGCTCGGGCTGTTGATAGGGGTACTTCCAGGATCGAGGTATCAGAGCTGGTTGAATAAGCACATAGATCCAGTGTGGAGATCGAGCTGTGCTTGGGAGGTGCTTCCAGGATTGAAGTACCAGTAACGGTATCCTGTAGAGTGTTTTATACATCAGATACACGCTTATTCATTGGGTGCTCTTATGTGAGTACATTTTACGTGTATATGGAATGTATAAATGGGCTACGGCTTCTCTCTGTTCATTATGGTTGCATACAATTAATTATGGGATTGCTAATTGAACTAAGAGCATGTTGGCGTATTATGTGGGTGCATGTTATATGAATAATCTTGGTTGGGGAACCTGAATATTATGTGAATTGAATGCAAGAAATTTTCTGGGTAGCATACGGTGTTGCACTTGCACATGGTTTCCCCATAATGATATGATCATATGCACTAATGGTATGGCTTAATACACTAATAATGGGTTAAGGGCACAGGGGTCCTTACACTAAAGCTCCTTTCAAGGGACATGTTGAAAGGACAAATGATTTATTGAGTCTCATACATAGTGATGTATGTGGACCAATAAGCACACAAGCTAGAGGTGGTTTTCAATACTTCGTTACATTTACTGATAACTTCAGTAGATATGGGTATGTGTACCTAATGAAACATAAACATGAAACCTTTGAAAAGTTCAAGGATTTCAAGAATGAAGTACAAAACCAGCTTGGCAAAAGTATCAAAACCCTCCGATCAGATCGAGGAGGCGAATACCTAAGCCAAGAGTTTCATGACTATCTAAAGGAGTGTGGAGTAGTCCCACAACTCACTCCTCCGTATACTCCACAATGGAATGGTGTATCCAAAAGGAGGAATCGAACTTTGTTGGACATGGTTCGATCAATGATGAGTCATGCAGATCTTTCGACTTCCTTTAGGGGACATGCTTTAGAAACATCAATATTTATACTGAACCGTGTTCCATCTAAATCAGTAGAAAAGACACCATATGAGATATGGACTAAGAAGCGTCCTAGTATGTCTTTTATGAAGATTTGGGATTGTGAGGCTTACGTGAGACGTCACGCCTCCAATAAACTTGGACCCAAATCTGATAAGTGTTTATTTGTGGGTTATCCTAAGGAAACCAAAGGATACTATTTCTATTATCCCACCGAAAACAAAGTAGTTGTTGCTCGGACTGGTGTCTTTCTTGAAAGATAATTTATTTCGAGAAGAACCAGTGGGAGACAAATAGAACTAGTGAAGTTCAACCACAAGAAAACATTGAACATGAGATTGAGATGGAAACAGAGCAGACACCACAAGCTGTTGTGGATGAATTGCCTGCTCAAGAGACACAAACCCAGCGTAGGTCTGTAAGAGAACACCGTGAGCCACAGAGATATGGATTTCTTGTGACTCAACAAGGTGGCTTACTACTAATTGATGAGGATGAGCCGTCATCTTATAAAGAAGCTATAATGGGCACTGATTCTGAGAAATGGCAAGAAGCCATGAAATCTGAAATGGAATCCATGTATGCAAACCAAGTATGGACTTTGGTTGACCCGCCTGAAGGGGTAAGACCCATAGGGTGCAAATGGATTTTCAAGAAGAAGACCGACATGGATGGTTACAAACCTTTAAAGGTCGACTGGTTGCAAAAGGTTTCAAACAAATTCATGATATTGACTATGATGAAACTTTTTCGCCAGTTGCCATGGTTAAATCCATTAGGATCTTACTTGCAATAGCTGCATTTCATGACTATGAAATCTGGCAGATGGATGTCAAAACAGCTTTCCTTAATGGAAATTTACTTGAGGATGTGCACATGACACAACCTGAGGGTTTTGTCGATCCAAAGGATGCTGGAAAGATATGCAAGCTACAACGATCCATTTATGGATTGAAGCAAGCTTCTCGGAGTTGGAATCTTCATTTTGATGATGCAGTCAAAGAGTTTGGTTTCATAAAAAATGTAGATGAACCTTGTGTCTACAAGAAGGTCAGTGGGAGCATAATTATCTTCCTAATATTGTATGTAGATGACATACTTCTAATTGGGAATGATATCCCTGCCTTACAATCTGTAAAGATTTGGCTAGGGAATTGCTTTTCTATGAAAGACTTGGGTGAAGCCACCTATGTATTAGGTATCAAGATCTATAGAGATAGATCAAGAAGATTACTTGGCCTAAGTCAAAGTACATACATAGACAAAGTGCTAAAACGGTTTAGGATGCAAGAATCAAAGAAAGGATTCGTGCCTATGACACATGGGATACATCTCTCTAAGGATCAGTGTCCTTCAACACCAGATGAGAGACAACGCATGAGTAAGATTCCATATGCGTCAGCTATTGGATCTATCATGTATGCCATGATATGTACTCGTCCCGATGTCTCGTATGCTTTGAGCATGACGAGCATATATCAGGTTGATCCAGGTGAAAGTCATTGGATTGCAGTCAAGAATATCCTGAAGTACTTGAGAAGAACTA
Source organism: Haberlea rhodopensis (assembly GCA_907163345.1). Classification (NCBI taxonomy): domain Eukaryota; kingdom Viridiplantae; phylum Streptophyta; class Magnoliopsida; order Lamiales; family Gesneriaceae; genus Haberlea; species Haberlea rhodopensis. The sequence goes on along the minus strand of CAJQUN010000141.1, from coordinate 1,268,714 downwards.
AGGATACATTCTTGATTTATGGAGGTGAGGAAGAGCTCAATGTAATAGGTTACACTGATACAAGCTTCCAAACCGACAAAGATGATTTCCGATCGCAATCAGGATATGTGTTTTGCCTAAATGGAGGTGCTGTGAGCTGGAAGAGTTCAAAGCAAGAGACAGTAGCCGATTCTACAACTGAAGCTGAATACATGCTGCCTCAGATACAGCAAAGGAAGCTGTTTGGATCAAGAAGTTCATTTCTAAGCTTGGGGTGATGCCTAGCATACTAGATCCGATTGAACTCTATTGTGACAACAATGGAGCCATCGCATTGGCTAAGGAACCTAGATCTCACCAAAGATCCAAGCACATACTTCGGCGCATTCATTTCATTCGAGAAATCATTGAAAAAGGAAATGTAAAAATATGCAAAGTACCAACTGATGATAATGTATCTGACCCACTGACGAAGCCACTATCACAGCAGAAGCATGATCGTCATACTAGATCTCTAGGCATTAAGTATATGTCTGATTGGTCTTAGTGCAAGTGGGAGATTTGTTCGGATATGCCCTAAGACAACTCATTAGATGATTGTTTATGACATACAATGTATTATGATTTTGTTAATGGCAATTCATTATTATATATTATTCGAGTATCTGTGTAATATTAATTAATATATAAGTTAATGTCCTTAGAATAATATTGTATTGTTCTTAAAGATTGTCCCTAAGTCAAGTATTATCATGAATAAGGATAATGATAATGCATTGGGACTAGTATGTTTTGATTGATGAATTGTTCATAGATATGAGATATCAAATCAACACACGGGTACATGTTAGAGAACGATGTACTGGACAGACCCACCATGAGAATGCTACATGGATAGTTATATGAACGTCATAAGCAATTCTCATAGTGATAATAATGTATGTAATCCTTACGACTTGAGATCACCAGAGATCCCAACATAAGGAGTCATGTATCTTGATATTGTCAAACGTTACCTGTAACAGGGTAAACTATAAAGACAATCATTGGATACACCACGAATTATGTAGAGGGATGTTGAGTGGTCAAGAAAGGATTTGTCCCTCCTATATAACAGGAGAAGTGTTTGGGCCCTTGATCAAGTAAGACTAAAATGCATGGCCGTGCTCGAATGAGTCGATATGTGATATCGAGCTATTCGTTTATTCTAGTTCTACTTGGGGATCAAGAAATAAGAGATTGAATATATGAGTATGACTATTCCATGACTCATGTTCAATCTAAACACAATGGACAATGGGATTAGTTACATGGTTAATATTATCGCAGTTCGTAGGTTATGTCGAGTCAATGACATTCTTGTAATTTGGGTAGCCTTGATGTATTGCTAGATACCGCTCATTGCTTGTGACATAAAATTAGATTTTATGTCACTGCCAACATTGCAAGATCCTATCGAGTCACACAAAAGATTAAATCGATAATGGGAGATATAATTCATTGGATGAATTAATTAATTAAGAAGAGTCTTAATTATATATATATATAAGATGTATAGATTTAATTAATTATTGGTATGGGCCAATGGGGCTTTAAGAAAGCCTTTAATTAAATCTAACATATATATTATAATTTGATAACAAAGTGATTAAGAGATTTAATCCATTATCACAAAACCTAATCTCCTCCATTCACATGCTCTCGGCCGCCGCCTCATCCTCCCACCTCACACCGCCGCGCCGCCGTGAATCGGGAATTTGATCGGCCGCCGTTGATCGGTTTTGAACCGTGAGTTTAGTTCCGGTTTAAGAACGAGTCTAGCAACTTGTTCTTAAATCCTTTTTCGATTTGATCGTGTGGATACCATAGATACGAAGGTGAAAATCTTTGTTCGTGACTCGTGGACTTGCAACGAGGATTCTGCTACAAACACGCTACAAGGGTACGATTCTTAATCAATCTCGATATGATCACTTTGTATAGGTCCTTTGGTAGGAATCCAATTTTATTTTCCGCTGCATATTGTATGATGGATTCCTAACACCTTCCACAGCTAATCTCATAGAAGATGTGATGATGCTCCCGAGATTCACCGACTGGCCACCGGCCAATAATGATAGCAAACACTAACACTTCTCTATCCCTTGTAATGATGGCGGTGTGTGAGGAGGGTAAGACTCGATGAGAGATAAATGTGAACCAAATGTCAGCTTCTCCTTTCAACTGAGTCTTCTTGAAGTTTTTTATATGACCATCAGAATTCAGTGCCCATTCAATACCCTCCACACACAGGGTTGAGATGATTTCATTGTAATCCGTATGGTGTTGCACGTAATCAGAGTAATTATCCTCTTCGATATGCGCCATCCCGTAGATGCGATTAATTTATGCACTATCTAACTGGAAGTGCTTCCTACGAACGGTGATATGAGGTACATCCATGGATACCATGTAGTTAGCATAGAATTCTTTGACAATTGGTATAACTACATGGCATGGTGGTCTCACAAATCCCAACCAAGTTTGTTGTTCCGCCTCTCGGAGTATAGCGGAATCGGGCGTGTCCATTTCCATTCCTCACTCCTTTACCAAGAGCCTATCATGCATTTTTTCAAAGTAATCTGCTGCCGCATGGTTAGCAAATCGAGTGGTGTCAAATGTTGGGGCGGAGGAGGAAGATGCAGTTCCTGATCTTTGCTTCTTTTTAGGTGCCATCGGGATTATTACAAACTCACAAGCAAATCACCAAGAAAACCCAAGAAATCCCAGCAAATCCCCCACCAATGAGTGAATAATACAAAGCTAGCTCAAAACTCACCCAAACTTATCAAATAATCCATCCTTGTTCACCACAAATCATAAAAATCCAATCTTTCCAACTATTCCAAAATTTAGATATTAACCATGAAAACCATGAAGATGCAAGCCAAATTACCTCAAGAATTTTGAAATTTGGATGGTGTGTAGTCCTTGGCTTGGAGAAATCTTCACCTTGCAATTGGGGTGCCAACCCTAGCTTTGAATCTGTGGATATGGAAAAAATGAGATGATGGCACTATATATGATAAGAGATCTTTCATTCAAAGTTTGGAGGAGAAAGTGAGTTAATTTTTGGGTAAATTAGGAAAGGATCAATTTTTCTGAAGAGGGAAAAGGGTAGAGATTTCTGTGGTGTGTCTGCATGTGTGTGCATAATCGAGTTTTTAAAAATTGAAATTCTAAATATGCGACTTTTGCAGGCAGTTGTCTTCATGGGTCATGCTGCGGAGTAACAAACGTATACTAGAGCCACTTGATTTAGAGATTGAAAGAACTTGCCGTAGACTTTGAAGGGAAGCTCGAGCGATGGCTGGGAACAATCAAGGAGGGGATGGTGAATGTGAACAACGCAACGAAGATGTGATATCCCCGAAATAATTAATTGCAATTTGGGCATTAATTATGTTTATGTGATTTCATGGTGATGATTAGATTATGTGTTGGGATTAATTATCTTGGTGAAATGCTTAGCCACATGGTAGGCGTGGACCGGTAGAGCATTTCAGGGTGCATGTTACGCATGTTGGGTAATTGGGTATTGAAATGGTTTAAATGAAATGGTTTGTGATTATTTGGTGAAACATGTAGTAAATGGTGATTTTGGGAGCATTTTGGTAAATGCTTTTAAAATATCATGTTGGGATGTTTTATACATCATGTTCACTATTTTGGGAACATGTTAATTTAAACCATAACCAATAAGCATACTATTTGAATTAACCCCCACCTCTCATTCCACTATACTTTACATCACATCCCTTCCCATCACCTTTAAGTCAAACCACCCTCCATCTATTCTCTTGCAAAAGAAAAAGCTCCCATTTTCGTTTTGGAAAGAAGAGGAAAAAGTAGAGGCTTTGAAAAGGAGTTATTTTGGGATTTCTTACAAGAAACTTGAAGCTCAAGTGGTAAGCTATCATTGTGGTAAAGTTTTGTTGAGATTTGGTTAGTTTTGTAGCTTATCTTTGGGGTTAAAAGGGTGGATCTTGGTCCAACATGTTGTTTATGTTTGGGGGATGTATTTTAAGGTTGTTTTGTGGTTTCATGATGTGTTGGGTGGTTGATCTTTGTTATATATGGGTTTAAGTGTTAGTTGGAGCTCATACATGGAGGATTCTCGCTGGAACAGGGCTGCTCGATCGATCGAAATAAGGGTCCGATCGATCGAGCAGGGCAGAGCCTGAACAAGGCATGAAATGAGCTTACCGATCGATCGAGAAAAAGTTCCGATCGATCGATGCGAAGTCTCGATCGATCGATGCGAAGTCTCGATCGATCGGTAGAGGCAGAACCTGGATGCCATTTTTTGTTTAACTTAGCGATCGATCGAGGCTTGGGAACCGATCGATCGCAAGGCATAAAATGTGGATTTTGTGATTATGTCCCATATGATGATATTTTTGGTAATGGTTCATTTATTGGCTTCTAATATGGAATTGTGTGAATGTGTAGAACCATCCCAGGTGGCCACACAGCTTAGGAGATAAAGTCCACAATATCTCTACTTTTGGAACTAAGGTACGTAGTGAGACGTACGAGCATCGGACGGTAAAACGTATTTATTACGCTTGATTGGTTATGCATTATGGTTGCATACATAGTCTTAATTATGCATTGTGATTGCATACATAATTGAATATGCATTATGGTTGCATACATGGTTGGATATGCATTGTGGTTGCATATTTGATTGGATATGCATTGTGGTTGCATATGATTGTGAGTCGAGATTATATTACAGTGACGAAGAATACTTGCCGCTTTCATGTCGAAGCGATGATAGAATACTTGCCGCTGTCATATTTAGCGATGAAGAATATTTGCCGCAAATATGTCGAAGCGAAGGATAATGCCGCTGTCATATTGATGCGAGGGATATTATGCCGCTAATATGTCGAAGCGGGGGGTATTAATGCCGCTGTCATATAAACGTGAGGGGTATTATGCCACTGATATAATAAGACCGGGAATTGGCCATTGGTATACACTGAATGGGTGCATGTCATGACATACATATCGGTATTATAATCCATTGATTATTATTGTGGTACAGGGACAACAAAGGGAGCTTTTAAATGTGTTGAATACAGGAAGTGGATCGCATTTATGGTTTATGCATTGAATTATGATCATATTATTGTGAATATGATTTGTATACATGCTCATGGTTTGGGGTTGTTCCTGTAGGTACTTTTGGGCGGACGGGCTAAGGCGGGTTGATGCGGTGAGCCAGTGAGGAGTGCTTTTGGCATAGCAGGCCTAATTCTTTTGCATAGTCTCTACTCTAGGAGTAGTGTAAAACTATAGGATTAACATTCAATTGGTTGGGAATGTAATTAATCCCTTTTGGAAATTTTATTTTGGCCTGTAATCTTAACGGCTCAATACATCAACACTAACTTTATATTATTAGATGCATGTTTAGCTCTATTTCGCCTTTAATCCGCACTTAAGGAACTAGGGTCCTTACATTAGTGTATCAGACCAGTGGTTAGAGAACCCGGGAACGAGCGAATGGTAGCCTTAGCATGGTTGGCTAGGTGTTGTCATTTGGGGCATGTTTATGCATGTGGTGCATATTTATGTATACAATTGTTATACTAACATGCTTGTCATTCTTATTGTCTAACGGTTTAGCATATATATTGTTTGGAATTGTTGTTAACCTTTGTGTTACAGCATGGCGGCTATGAATGCGGGAAATCTCAACGAAGAGGTGGGTGACATTGGCAGTGTTAATGCTAGTATCGGTCAGGCAAATCCTTTACCTCCACCTGTTGTGGGCATGGAACCGGTTGCTCAGTTGCTACTACCAGGGGAGCTTAGCTTGACACAGTTTCTGACCTTCCACCCGCCTATGTTTGAGGGAACAGAAACAGGGGAAGAGGCAGAAGAGTGGTTAGAGACATTGGAACAGATATTCGTGTCTGCGCCGTGTGCTAGGACGGCATGGTTGAGAATGGCGGAATTCCAATTGGCAAAGAAGTCTTCTATGTGGTGGAAGACGACTGTAATGGAATTGAGGGCCCAAGGTATGGTCATTGACTGGACTCTATTCAGAACTCGGTTTCTAAACCGATACTTCTCGGCTGCGGCTAGACAATCAAAGGATGATGAATTTACAAACTTGAAACAAGGGAGCATGTCAGTTTCAGACTATGCCATGCATTACTCATCGTTGCTGAGGTATGTTCCCCATATCGCAACAAACGGGCATGCCAAGATGAGGAACTTTCTGAAGGGGTTGCGACCGGAACTATTTGATCGGGTCATTTCCAACAACCCGACATTCTTTGATGATGCACTTGTTAGAGCGGAGTTGGCAGAGATTGGGGTGAGTGCTTATACTGATATCGTACCCCCACCAGTTTCATCACAAAGATCTACATCTGAGAATCTGAGGCCCCGGGGAGGATCTTTTAAGTCAAGGGGAACTTCTTCTTCTTCCCGGTTTAGCGGAAGGCGACCGGATGGTCGGAAGCAAGGTGATTGGAGAGGTGGTGCATCTACTTTTGGGGGATCTGGTAGAGTTGGAGATGTTAAGTGCCACTTTTGCGGAGGGCCGCATTTGATGCGTGATTGTTCTGCATGCTACGTATGTGGCAAGTCGGGCCACATTGCTCGGCGTTGTCCCAATCGGGACGGACGGACGGATCTTAGAGAGGGCCGAGGGAGGTCTTCTAGTGGGACAGTACAGCAGAGGCCACATTTGGTGCCTCGTCATATGGGAGGACAGGCGATGGGGCCACCTCAGGGACAGGTCTATGCACTAACCAGGGAGCAGGCCGATGCAGCTCCAGAGGAGGTGATAGCGGGTAAGTGCCTTTTATTTACGTATTCCGCCTTTATTTTGATAGACACAGGTGCTTCGCACTCCTTTGTGTCTGCGGACTTTGTGGCGAGACATCATATGTGCACGTCTCCGTTGCCCACTTCTCTATTGGTCTCGACACCCACTGGGAAGAGAGTTGTTGCTAATCAGTTTCTGATGGACTGCCTCATTTATTTTGAGGGCAATGAGATAAAAGCAGATTTGATTGTTTTGGGTATGTCAGATTTCGACTGCATTGTGGGTATCGACATTCTGAACAGGTATCAGGCAGTGGTGGATTGTCGACAGAGGACAGTTCGGTTCAGATCTCATTTGGGAGTTCAGTGGACTTTCTATGGCAACGGGTCTCGTGCGAAGATTCCGTTGATTTCGGCAATCAAAATGTCTCAACTATTGGAACGTGGACACATGGGCTACCTCATTTATGCCGTGGACACGTCAGGAAAGGGTAAAGAGTTAAAGGTTGAGGATGTGCCCATGGTAGCGGAGTTTGCTGATGTATTCCCGGAGGAGATTCTCGGATTTCCACCGACTAGAGAGGTCGAGTTTGGGATTGAACTGTTATCGGGGAAATCCGCTATTTCTCGTGCCCCTTACCGGATGGCACCAGCAGAGTTGAGGGAATTGAAGGAGCAGTTGCAGGAGCTCCTTGACAAAGGATAAATACGCCCTAGCGTATCGCCTTGGGGCGCACCGGTTCTTTTTGTGAGGAAGAAGGATGGTTCGATGCGTTTGTGCATCGATTACCGGCAACTGAATAAGGCCACGGTAAAGAACAAGTATCCTCTCCCGAGGATTGATGATTTATTTGATCAGTTGCAAGGCACAAAGCTGTATAGCAAGATTGATTGAGATCCGGGTACCATCAGATACGGGTTAGGGAGGAGGATGTACAGAAGACAACATTTCGGACTTGGTATGGGCACTACGAGTTCTTAGTGATGCCGTTCGGTGTGACGAACGCCCCGGCTGTCTTTATGAGCTTGATGAACCGGGTGTTCCAACCCTATCTGGATCAGTTCGTCATTCTGTTTATTGACGATATACTCATCTACTCCCGGAGCGAGGAAGAGCATGTGAGACATTTGAGGACAGTGCTCCAGATCCTCAGAGATCACCAGTTATATGCCAAGCTCAGTAAGTGTGAGTTTTGGTTGAGCGGTGTAGTGTTTCTGGGGCATGTCATATCTAGCAGTGGATTTCAGTGGACCCCAGGAAGATTGAGGCTGTGATGGGGTGGGCTGCACCCACTTCTGTACCCGAGATTCGGAGTTTTCTTGGTTTGGCTGGCTATTATCGACGCTTCGTCGAAGGATTTTCTAAGATTGCTAAGCCATTGACTCAGTTGACTCAGAATGGGATACCGTTTTATTGGTCTGATGCTTGCGAAGTCTCGATCGATCGAGAAAAAATCTCGATCGATCGGTAGAGGCAGAACCTGGATGCCATTTTTTGTTTAACTTAGCGATCGATCGAGGCTTGGGAACCGATCGATCGCAAGGCATAAAATGTGGATTTTGTGATTATGTCCCATATGATGATATTTTTGGTAATGGTTCATTTATTGGCTTCTAATATGGAATTGTGTGAATGTGTAGAACCATCCCAGGTGGCCACACAGCTTAGGAGATAAAGTCCACAATATCTCTACTTTTGGAACTAAGGTACGTAGTGAGACGTACGAGCATCGGATGGTAAAACGTATTTATTACGCTTGATTGGTTATGCATTATGGTTGCATACATAGTCTTAATTATGCATTGTGATTGCATACATAATTGAATATGCATTATGGTTGCATACATGGTTGGATATGCATTGTGGTTGCATAATTGCTGGATATGCCTTGCGGTTGCATATGATTGTGAGTCGAGATTATATTACAGTGACGAAGAATACTTGCCGCTTTCATGTCGAAGCGATGATAGAATACTTGCCGTTGTCATATTTAGCGATGAAGAATATTTGCCGCAAATATGTTAAAGCGAAGGATAATGCCGCTGTCATATTGATGCGAGGGATATTATGCCGCTAATATGTCGAAGCGATGGCTATTAATGCCGCTGTTATATAAACACGAGAGGTATTATGCCACTGATATAATAAGACCGGGAATTGGCCATTGATATACACGGAATGGGTGCATGTCATGACATACATATCGGTATTATAATCCATTGATTATTATTGTGGTACAGGGACAACCAAGGGAGCTTTTAAATGTGTTGAATACAGGAAGTGAATCGCATTTATGGTTTATGCATTGAATTATGATCATATTATTGTGAATATGATTTGTATACATGCTCATGGTTTGGGGTTGTTCCTGTAGGTACTTTTGGGCGGACGAGCTAAGGCTGGTTGATGCGGTGAGCCAGTGAGGAGTACTTTTGGCATAGCAGGCCTAATTCTTTTGCATAGTCTCTACTCTAGGAGTAGTATAAAGCTATAGGATTAACATTCAGTTGGTTGGGAATGTAATTAATCCCTTTTGGAAATTTTATTTTGGCCTGTAATCTTAATGGCTCAATACATCAACACGAACTTTATATTATTAGATGCATGTTTAGCTCTATTACGCCTTTAATCCGCACTTAAGGAACTAGGGTCCTTACAGAAGAAGTGTCAATTATAGATCTATGATGGACTATGGACGACCCGCTTTCCAAGGCACTATGTCAAGTATCACTAGACTGAGGGGACAAGCTAACAACTTTGAGATCAAACCGGCCATTATTCAGATGATCCAACATTCAGTGCAATTCGGAAGATAGACCAGTGATGATCCCAATGATCACATCTCCAACTTCTTGGAAATCTACGATATATTTAAGCATAATGACGTTACTGACGATGCCATCAGGTTATGATTGTTTCCCTTCTCCTTAAAAGATAAAGCTAAAAGTTGGTTGCATTCATTGCCTGCAGGTACGATTACTACTTGGGAAGGGGTGGTGCAAATCTTCCTATCAAAGTATTTCCCACTGTCCAAGACTGCCAAAATGTGCAATGACATCACCACCTTCAGTCAACATGATCAGGAAACATGCCAAAGTGACCATCAAGTTGATGAGGTAACTGCAATATCAGCTCAGCTGGAGGCTTTGAACAAGAAGTTGGATAGCAGGAGTATGACAGCAATGCATGCTCAAGTGATCATTTGTGATTTATGTGGATGGAACCATCTGAGCATGGAATGCCAGGCAAGATAACTCATTCATTCAAACTAACGAGAGTGCCAATTTTGTAGGAAATCGACCCCCGCAAAATAACTCCTACTCGAACAACTACAATCAAACGTGGAGGAATCATCCAAACTTCTCTTGGTCCAACCAAAAGAATGTGTTGAATCCATAGCCATCACCGGCTATCCACCAAAGCCGAGTATGGAGGAGTGGCTGACCAAGTTCATTGCATTGACAAAGAATATGATGCAAAATCAACATGCTTCGATAAAGAACTTGGAAACTCAAGTGGGACAGTTGGCGAACATTCTAGCTGGACGAACGCAAGGTACATTGCATAGCGAATCGGAAACAATCCGAAAGAGCAAGCAAAGACGATATCATTGAGTAGTGGTAAGCAAATTGGACCGCCTATTGAGAAAAAGAGGGAGTTGAAAATGTGCTAAGATGAAAATTACAAATTATACTCGCTTCTTTGAATATCCCGACCTTTTCTTTAAAATTGACACCAAAAGGCCTAACATTATAAGCTTGAAAAGACCTTTTCAAACTTATAATGTTAGGCCTTTTGGTGTCGGTTTCAAATAAAAGTCGGGATATTCAAAGAAGAGAGTATAATTCTTAAATTTCATCTTAGCACATCTTCAACTCCCTCTTATTTTTTTTCCTTTCTTAATATCTTGATGACCATGGGCTTTGTTAGATTATACCAACTGTGTTCAATGTAGGACCTCCACATGGTTCATTATCACATAACCATGCTATTATTTCACTATGCCTTTATTTTCCTTTTTCATTAGGCATTGACTTTTTTTCTTGTAATAGCTCAAAACATAGTATGTGAATCATTTAATAGCGTACTCACATGAAATTCATTATAATCCCTTAAGGTAAGGATAAAATTATTTTTAGGCTTATATAAGGGTAGGTATAATGAGTTTATAAACAAAGTCAAATGGTGGTAAATTTCCATTCTTTTTCAATTAAGCTCAAATGTGGACATTAAGGATAAATATAGACAAGGTAGGCTTGAAAGGCTCAAACTTTCCAAAGATCGCCTAAATCATGTCCAAGTCAAGTTCATAATTGTTAAATTTTACCTTGAAGTGCCATCATCAAATAGGTTCTAGGATAACTCTAAGATGCTCAAGACATGTCATCAAGTTCATACATATCATCACTACTCTAAATGCAATCAACAAGTTCATGACTCAACGTGCTCAAATTATTCTCATTTTCAACATGTCAACCAGGTTGCGCTTATCGTGTACGCCCAAATTAACCCTTCTTAGTTAAGAGCAAAATAATGTAGCAGTGTAAGTAGGGATCGATCCCACAGGGAAGTGAGTATCTTTGTGCTAACAAGTATCGAAATATGAGGGGAATTGAGAGTCGTGATTATCCAAAATTATCTAGGATGCAAGATTGAAATAAATTAGTTATAAATCAATTAAAGAGATATCTTGATTTCGGTCGACTCCACCATTGGAATTCACTTATTCATTTATCGATTTTCTCATGGATGTAATTTTTATGCATGAATATTCACCAATGAAGATTTAACTCCTATCTCACCTTAAGTTTAAAACGAAAACAACATTCAAATTTAACCCTTATCGATTAGTCAACCTTAACAATATCAGTTCAGATTTAAACCAATGATAGCATATGAACAAGTAAGATTGGTGAAGCTAAACAACATAAACAACAGCAGTTACGTTTAATCTAGTCAAAAGTTTCCCCTAAGAATTTAATAACCTCAACAACAGAGAATTATCAATCCTAGTTGCTTCACAAATTCAATTAATCAAATAATTACGGATTTGATATCAAAACTTAGCATTAGATTGCATGAAAAATCATTAGGTAGCTAATCTAACAACCAAACAACACAATCATGGCCAGAACAAAAGAAAAACTTATGATATTCAATAAAACTCACCAATTTAAAACAACAATCTCTTGAATAAATTAAACTCCAATGGTTTGTCTTCCTCAACCAAGAAGATGAGTTTAGCTACTCATAATCAATGCAAAACAAATAAAATAATGTATGAAAAACATAAATAAAACTAAGACAAACTATAAGAACCGCCACGCGTCGACGTTGCAATTCCGCCTTTGTGTCCAATCTTCAATCCGTCTTCAAAACATCAAAGTGATTTTTAAGTCTAAAACTATGATAAAGTCTGAATAATGAATTAGGGAGGCTAATTTTCGTGTATATAGAGGTGGGGAGGCTTGGGGAATAGGTTAGAGTCTCCCAACATGGTAAAAAGCCAACTTTCCTTAATTTCTCGGACTCTGCTGGTGATCGATCGGTAATGGCTGGTGATCGATCACCAGCCTTTATTTTTCAGCCAGAAACTTCTCGCGATCGATCGCGGATATGTGCCGATCAATCGGTGACTTTCAACACATTGTGGCGATCGATCGCAACTTTTGCCGATCGATCGCATATATGTTCTTTTTTCAGGGACTTTTCCAGCGTGTTTTGGGATCGATCGTGGATAAATGCCGATCGAACGCCGAGTCTTTATCTTTGTTGACTCTTTTCATGCACTTTTCTTTGTCTATTTTGATCCTTATCAACTCCAATGCATTCCTTGATCCTTATTCCCCCTTGTTATCTTGATTTCATTGATTCCACCTATATTTACACAAATGTACGATTAGGTAGCATAAGCATCAATTCATCATCAAAATATACCAAAATTTAGATAATTAAGCGCAATAGATGTGTCTATTTCTATTTCTAGTCACATTAAACTCCCGAATACTTATTCTTTGCTCGACTTCGAGTAAATCAGATAGAACTACAATATTTTGCTGGCTCATAGCATCTCACAAACTATCTTGTCCTCACTTTAATGCCTCAACAATTATTGATGAGCTGAGATTTGTGAATCCCGTAGCAGCTACCACCAAAAACCCCTCAGTCGCGAAAGGGGAATGAACATTGATCGACTTGAATGCCTCGTGATTCAAGAAGCACGGCGACGAGGATGGTTTGAATTTATTCAGCTGCCTATTGATGCAGTGGTCCCTGTTGTGCGGGAATTCTATACAAATTTATGGACTGTCCACCAAGATTTAACGGATGTTGTGTTTGTACGGGGGCATGATGTGGAGTTTGATCAGTTCAAAATCAATGCAATTTATCGGATGCCTTCAATAAAGGACAGTGAGTACAAAGCTTTTAGGAAAAGTCAAATCAACTACGATGAGGTACTCTTTGTTATCAGTGTTGAGGGGACTGATTGGCAAAGGACCAACCATGGAGAACCCGAGTTGGTCCTTAAGAAATATTTGAAACCGGAGGCACAAGCGTGGTTTTCTTTCATAGCCTCATGGATCATGCCATCAACCCACATTTCTGAGGTCACCAAGGAAAGAGCTGCCCTGGCATATGCCATGCTCATTGGGCAAACGGCGGATCTGGGGTACATTATCAATGATCATATCAGTGACATCGGCACGAGTCCGCCCACCTCCGCATTACCCTTTCCGTCTACCATCACTGCTCTTTGCAAGAGATGTGGAGTGAAATGGGGCGCTGATGAAGAACTCCTATCACCCAAAGGCCCAATAGTGGTTGATGGACCACCACCTCCTACATGCCGACGTAGGGCAGAGCCATGACCTTTGAGCAGCAGACAAAATGACCCGTCATCATCTTCCGCTGCAAAGCATTCATCTATCACCTTGGACTCCCTCCACAGGGATCTCCAAGACATATGCCTGGAGCAGGACATCCGAAATTTACAAAGGGAAATCGGTTTGGTAAAGTATGCCAAAAGAATCGAACATCCAAGTGGGCCCTACTTGCTTTGAACAGATTATTTTTATTATTATTATTATATAAATAAATAAAGGCGGCCCAATTCAATATTCTATTTATCTACCAATAGCAAACGAAGATGAACCGTCTTAATATATATACAAATATATATTTGTTAAAATATATATATATACATATACATATTTTTTATAGGGAGAGTTAAAACAAAACATTTTCTATACCACGGACTCAAAACACAAGTCTTCTCAAAGGAATGAACTTTTACCAAATCGAAAAAGTCGAAAGCTGATATATATATATATATATATATATATATATATATATATATATATATATATATGTCTTCACTTGGATTTAAAAATAATAATCAGTAAAGAGTGAGTGTTGAATTGTCAATCTATTTAGATATGATATAGATTTTTTAATTGTGGATTAGATTTGTTGCAACAAATATTATTTTTTAACTCCAACAGATAATATATATATATATTAAGAAAATATATCTCCTAAGTTCTTGCACATGTATTCAAATCGTGCTTCCTCTGCTTAAAAAAACAAAGGAAAAAAACAAAAAAATCGTGCTTCCTGTTCAAAATGACCAAAAGCAATTTAGAAGGTTCTTCTAAACTGCAAATTTATCATTATTATATTTTCTGTGCGCTTCGTCATGAATTTTGCTTATTTCTTTACCATCAATAAAAAAAACTCTCGATTTTCCCACCAGAGCCGCACTTTCATCCATACCAGCCATATCAACCACCACCGCTTGATTTTTCACCATATCAGCCGAAGGAGCCAACTACCCAGTACCCCCACCGGAGCATGATGAGGACGACGATCACTGACGATCGTCGTCGAGGTATGTGTTTTGCTTTTGCGCTTATTGTTTACAGTACATTGAGGGCAATCCACGTACTAAGTTTGGGGGTGTTTACTAATAACTGTCGTTTCTCTTGCTACTTGTCTTGCATGCATATTCTATCATGGGATTAGATTGTTTTTGAACACATAATTTTTTTTTTTTTTTAAATGAGTTCATCGTTAAGAAATAATGAACTAGACTTGCAACGGTATTACATGATGAGATTAATCCCCATCTAAACTAGAGTCTTGAAGATTTTTGACTTGTTTGTGAATATCTGTGGTTGAGTTAATATTTCAAAATTGAGGAACATCTTGGACACTTTTGAGTCATTATTGAGTGAAATATATATTGGAAAGAGAAAAATTTTGTAACTATGATTTATAGTACTCTACAACCTATTTGAAGGCACTTCGAGGCGAAATTTTATAGTTATGAACTGGACTTGGACATGATTTAGGCGATCTTTGGAACGTTTGAGCCTTTCAAGCTTACCTAATCTATATCAATCCTTAGTGTCCAACTTTGAGCTTGATTGAATAAGAATGGAAACTAGCCACCATTCAATTTTTGTTGATAAACTCATTATACCGACCTTGTGTAGCCTAAAATGAAAATTTTTATCTTTACCCCAAAGGAGTATAATGAATCTCATTAGATTTACATAAATTGTTATATCTTAAAGAGCTTATTGAAAAAGATTGATAACTGAGAAAAAAAGAAAAGAAAAGAAAAAGCCTTGAAAAAAGCATGTATATAAGACCCAAAGCGACCAAGGCTAGACAAGAAAAAGAAGAGGAGCTTGAAATGTGCAAAAATTTGAACGGTATATGATTATACTCTCTTGTTTGAACTTATCTTATCTTTTCTTTGAAACCGACACCCAAGGCCTGACATTATAAGCTTAAAAAGACCTTTTGATCCAAGTCTAGGGAATATTATATTAGTGGAGAAGTGCTTGAAAAGTAGGCTTATGGAGTGCTTAATAGTAATCTTGACTTTGAGTTTAGTAGCATTATTTGATCCTGAAAATATGTATGAAACTCAAGATTGACAATACACACATGCACATTCCGATTTTGCGATGTATTGCTTGGCTTAGGAGAAAACACTTCTTGTTGATTTTGGATTGACTTATGGTTGATGTGTTAGTGGGATTTCTGAGCTTTTACATTTGAGTTGCTAAGTTAATTCGTTTAAAGTATTGATGATGAACTCTGCATTTTGATCTTATTGTTTTGCTCGAGGAGTTTGGGGGAGTTGATAAGGGTGAATTTTACGTTTATTTTGCAATGATGTTTACTGATTTTCGTGTTGATTCCTGGATGATGTTACGCTTTTTGGTATGTATTTGTTTAGTTTCAGGAATCTAGGTCGGAATTGGAAGAAGTGAGCTAGAATGATCAAAACGGACCAAATCGAGGCTAGAAATGAAGAATTTGGAAACTGACATACTCGATCAATCGGCAGTGGACCTCGATCGATCGACCAAGGCAGAGAATTTGGCCAACGAGAAGAAGACCTGCTCGATCGATCGAGAAAATCTCTCGATCGATCGAGCGTGGCAGATAAATTCATGGACGAGATATTAAAGTGCTCGGTCGATCGAGAGATTATCTCGATCGATCGAGCGACAGAGTTTTCTGGAAAAAAAATACATGATTGAGTTTGGTCCATTGGGAACACTTCCTATAAATATCTGACCTATGGCACGAATTTGAGGAGCCCAACATCATATCATACACTACATAACAGCCTCTTATCATCCTCCAACATCCACACAATTTAAGAGAAAAATCCTATGAAGTGCAAGGAAGGAAGCAAGAGAAGAAGCCATGTTGCAACGCACGGATTCGACTCCTTCGTTTATCTTACTTCTAAACTTTATTTGTTTTGATTTTTGAATTCTTGATTTTTATTTGGTTGAGAAACACTTATTCATCTTGTTATTTTGATTTGAATATGAACTAAGTTTATTTTATCAAGATTAGGGAAGCTTGTGTTTGAGTTGATGATTTGAATGTTTATTGAGTGGATTGATTCTTTTGTGCATGATTTATAATTTTAATGCTATCAAAGCCTTTCTAACTTTGATTGAGTTGTGAATTATAATTGAGATCGAGAGATGAAATTATAATACGCTATAATAAATCATGTTGTATGTTAACGATTTAGATCGAGAGATTAAATCACATATGTGATAACTTTGGATTGAAAAATTTAAAGTTAGAGGTTTTCATAGAGATTTATGCAATATTAAATTGGTAATTAAGTGAACGAAAGTTACTTGTTTCAATTTAATATTAGTTTCAATATAACTTGAGAAAGTGTATTGAATATTTTACGGGAACCCGTCACCTTAAGAATTAATTGGTTAGTAATTGTTTTTACAAACAAATCATTGACGATAACACAAGTGACCCGACATCTTGATAAATTTCTCGAGTGAAATTCATTCGAATCTTCAAAGGAGTTGATTTAGTTTCAGTTTTTAAGTATTTATTTTGATTAGTTAATTATTCATCTATTTCGTAGGCTAAATATAATTTTTCTAATTTTATTTGGTACTTATACGTTAGTGCCTATGGGTACTGTTGGGATATGCCCTAAGACAAGTCATTAGATGATTGTTTATGACATACAATGTATTATGATTTTATTAATGGCAATCATTATTATATCTTATTCGAATATCTGTGCAATATGAATTAATATATAAGTTAATGTCCTTAGAATAATATTGTATTGTTCTTAAAGACTGTCCCTAGTCAAGTATTATCATGAATAAGGATAATGATAATGCATTGAGACTAATATGTTTTGATTGATGAATTGTTCATAGATATGAGATATCAAATCAACACATGGGTACATGTTAGAGAACGATGTACTGGACAGACCCACCATGAGGATGCTACATGGATAGTTATATGAGTGTCATAAGCAATTCTCATAGTGATAATAATGTATGTAATCCTTACGACTTGAGATCATCAGAGATCCCAACATAAGGAGTTATGTATCTTGATATTGTCAAACGTTACCTGTAACAGGGTAAACTATAAAGGCAAATGTTGGATACACTACGAATTATGTGGAGGGATGTTGATTGATCAAGAAAGAATTTATCCCTCCTATATAACAGGAGAAGTGTTTGGGCCCTTGATCAAGTAAGACTAAAATGCATGGACGTGCTCGAATGAGTCGATATGTGATATCGAGCTTATTCGTTTATTCTAGTTCTACTTGGGGATCAAGAAATAAAGATTGAATATACGAGTATGACTATTCCATGACTCGTGTTCAATCTAAACACAGTGGACAAAGGGATTAAGTTACATAGTTAATATTATCACAAGTTCTTAGGTTATGTCGAGTCTATGATATTCTTGTAATTTGGGTAGCCTTGATGTGTTGCTAGATAGCGCTCATTGCTTGTAACATAAAATGAGATTTTATGTCACTGCCAACATTGCAAGAACCTATCGAGTCGCACGAAAGATTAAATTGATAAGGAAAATTAAATTCATTGGATGAATTAATTAATTAAGAAGAGTCTTAATTACATGATTATAAGGATTTAATTAAATCATGGGTTTGGGCCCATGAAGCTTTAAGAAAGTCTTGAACCTTTAATTAAATCTAATATATATATGATAACAAGGTTAATTGAGGATTAACTCTACATATCATAAAAACCTAATAGCCTCCAAAAGGATAGAGCTCTCGGCCGTCCCTTCATTGAGCATCACTCTCGCCGCCGTCGCCGCCGTGGGTTGTGAGCCTTTTTATTGGCCGTCGTTGATCGGTTTTGAACCGTGAGTTCAGATTTGGTTTAAGAACGAGTCTAGCAACTTGTTCTTGAACGTCCCTTGTTCGATTTGATCGTGTGGATACCGTAGAGGCAAGATCTTGGAGGTTTTGCTCGTGACTCGTGGTTTGACATCGTTTCTGCATCAAACACGCTACAAGGGTAAGAATCCTTTTCATTCCGATATGAATAATTTGTATAGGTCCTCGGTTAGGAATCCATTGTTTTATTTCCGCTGCGCACTTGTGTGTTGGATTCCTTTCAGTGGTATCAGAGCCAGGTTCAAAGCTCATATCGGAATTATGTGGTTAATCGTTTAATCATATTTAGAATTATATTGCATGCTTTAAAACTGTATAATTCATATATGATATGGAATAAATCGAGTTTGTGAAAATCATCGTAAATTGTATTTGATATAATTGGTGAATTATTGTATGTGATACAAGAATGCGCAAAATCGAACCCTTGGCACTTGATGCTTCGGCCACCACCATGCTACTTGACCCACGGCTGCCACATGAGGGCTAGGGTTTTTCGAACCCTTGGCTCAAGATGGTCTAGCCGTTGTGGCTAATGGTTGTGCATGGAGGTGTCGAAACATGGCTAGGGTTTAGAACCCTTTTGGCTCGATTAAAAGGTTGGCGGCTACCTCCACGTGAGAGCTAGGGTTTTCGAACCCCTTGGCTCGAGATGGTCGAGCCGCCACCGTCATGAATCGTGCAATAAAAGGCCGAGCGTTATGACAAGTTTTCGAACCTTGTGGCTCGAGACGGCTAGGGTTTTGAACCTAGCGGCCGCCGCATGACACACGGGCTTGGACCTTGTCTTGGACTAGGGTTTCGAACTAGGCTCATGCATGGTCCAGCCGTGTGGTTATGGTCATAGAGCCCTTATGGTCCATGGCTTGTGACGCGCCAAGTTTCGTGGCATGTGATGTCCCGAGCGTACGATAATTTTCATAAAATTTTATTTTACAGTTTTAGTTAGAATTAAATTTTAAAATGTTTAGAATTTAATTAATTAAATGTTATAGCATGTTTTATGTGTTGTTTGAGCATGGTGCATGGTTATAGCCCTATGACCTATTAGATAGGATTTTGTGAATGTTTGTAATTTAATACGGCATGCGAGTCGTGCCTTCTCTATTTTTCCTAAATGTTATCCCTCCCCTATGTTCCCCTCGAATGTGACTCGAGGAATTCTCTATATCTTGTAAATGTTATATAGTATAGTTTATTTTATTGATGGAGATCAATGAAGATGGACCAAGGTGCCGGGAAGAGGAGACCATTCACAAAAGAGAACCATAGAGGTGCTTGGAGAAGTTACCTTAGGTTGACCTTATAGTGTTTTCTCATTGGCTTGAGAAAATCATTAGTTGGGGCTATAACCATGTCACGTTTATTTTATGTTGATGTATGAGATGCATGTTTAATGTTTTATTTAATATTGATGCTTGATATACATATATGTAGATATGTATATATTCATATATGTACCAGACATATTTTCAATATTAATAAAATCATGAGATCAATAAATCTCTCTTATATTATTAAGTTTCAAGATGCCTTCCAATTAATAATACTCGTCAAGACTTCGATTGAACATGTGTGGGTTTGCCAAAGCAAAGCACCGTGACAATCTTAGTAAGGCGCGAAAGGATAAAAGTGATATCCGTGTTATTTTAAAATTGGGTTCGACTTAACTAGCGTTATCTCAATAGGATTGGGAACCTAGAGGCATGGGGTCCCTAAAATAATTCATTAGATGAATTTGAACAAAGCGTTGTTCGTCCAACCATCCAAGAATTGCATGTGATTGTAATTGACAAAGAGTTGTCTACCTAAATAACCGAGTCTTGGGCGACTAGCCAAAGCTAACTCAAGATTAAGTGAAATATGGATCTTGGCCCACTAAAGTTTTCGAGGTTGATAATTTTTAACAAAATAGTGGGAGTGTCATTTAATATAAGACCATATTAAATGATTAAAATCATAAACATATTTTGCATATTTATATTGTAGATATCCATGGCAACCAACAACGTTACAAGCACACTATCATTGCGATCGGTCCTTGAGAAGGAAAAACTTAATGGGACTAATTTCCTAGACTGGTATAGGAATTTGAGGATTGTCCTCAAACAAGAGAAAAAGCAATATGTCCTAGAGGAACCCTTACCTACTGAGAACCTCCCTTGACGGCTGATAAAGCCGATAGAGATGCTTACAAGAAGCATCAAAATGATGCACTTGATGTTGGGTGCCTTATGCTTGCCACCATGAACTCTGAGCTTCAGAAGCAACATGAGGAAATGGAGGGGTTCGATATGATCGAGCACCTAAAGCAACTGTACCAACAACAAGCAAGACAAGAGAGGTATGACGTCTCTAAAGCGTTATTCCAGTGTAGAATGGTAGAAGAAAGCCTAGTTGGAACTCATGTGCTCAAGATGATTGGGTACATTGAGAATCTGGAGAAGCTGGGTTTTCCATTGGACCAAGAGTTGGCCACTGAAGTGATCTTGCAATCGTTGCCTGAAAGCTTCAGTCAATTTGTCTTGAATTACAATATGATTGAAATTGAAAAGACTCTACCACAGTTGCTTGGCATGCTGAGAACTTTTGAAGCTAACAGCAAGAAGTCTAAGCCTACAAATGTTCTTATTGTGAATAAGAGCAAAGGAAAGACTAAAGCTAAAGGCTACAAGAAGAACAAAAAAGTCCTTGTTAAGTCTAAGCCACATGCTTCTGCACTAAAGCCAAAGGGAGGAGTGGCAAAAGAGGGGAACTGTTTCCATTGCGGTGAGACCGGTCATTGGAAAAGAAATTGTAAAGTTTATCTGGAGGATCTTAAGAAGACGAAGGGAAGTGTGACTTCCACTTCAGGTATTTTTGTTATAGAAGTCAATTTATCTACTTCTTCATCATGTGTATTAGATACTGGATGTGGTTCTCACATTTGTGTTAATGTGCAAGATCTCAAAAGGAGTAGGTTGTTGGCGAAAGGCGAGGTTGATCTCCGAGTTGGAAATGGAGCAAGAGTTGCTGCATTAGCAATAGGAGATTATTTATTATCTTTGCCTTCTGGCTTAATTTTGAGATTTAAAAGATTGTTATTTTGTGCCGGCGATTACTAAAAACATTATTTCTATTTCTTCTTTGGACAAGTGTGGATTTTCATTTATTATAAAGGACAATTGTTGCTCCATTTATTTAAATGATATGTTTTTTGCTAATGCACAAATGATTAATGGTCTTTATATATTAAATCTTGATATGCATGTCTATAACATAAATACTAAAAGGATTAAGAATAATTATTCTAATCCAACTTATCTCTGGCATTGTCGCTTGGGCCATATAAACGAGAATCGCATATCAAAACTTCATTAGGATGGAGTATTGGATTCATTTGATTTTGAATCATATGAAACATGTGAATCTTGTTTAATGGGCAAGATGACTAAAGCTCCTTTCAAGGGACATGTTGAAAGGACAAATTGTAGGGTCTTCCTACCTTAACAGTGTTATAAAGACATAAAAAGAACTAAACATGTATTAATGACATCTTAGAGTTCCGGTTGTTACGTGAGCTATCAGGAATACAGGCAAAATAAAACTTCAAAAATTACCAGTTACATTCACATAAACGAATGCTATCATTTTAGATTTATACTACTCCTAGAGTAGATACTAATCAAATCCTGAATCCTATGCATCCCTGTGCTCTTTGTAGCTCACTGCCTCAACCCGACCCTTAGTTCTTCAGTCCAAAAGTGTACCTACAGGGACAACCCATCATGAGCATGTACATCATTACTTAACATCATAAGAAAATGGCATATGAATAAATGCATGAAATAACCGTTAACATGTACTTCCTGGTTAATCGTTAGCCCCTTTTTGTTGTCCCTGATTCACATTCATGCATGTAATCATTAGTACTTGACATAAATGATTAACATCGTACTTCACTTATATTCATAATCAACAATGTTATTTAAAAATGGGGATGTTTCTGGCCTTGTTATGTCCGCGGAACAATTGGCCCCCTCACTTCGACATATAGCGGTACTGTGATTACCCCTCGCTACACCTTGATAGCGGATGTAATCTCCTCGCTAGCTATGTCAGCGGTAAGTACCTTCCTCGCTTTCCCATAGCAACCACCAAAACACTCTACCATTCTTAATAGCATAGTTAAACATACATCAACGTCATCATATCATAAACATCATCATCTTATAAACATCATCATCTTGTAAACATCATTATCTTATAAGCATCATCATCTTATAAACATCATCATCTTATCATAAGTACTTATGCAATCATTGCATAGTCATAGTATAGAAGTATGTTTTACCGTCCAATGCCCGTACGTCTCTTACGTACCTTTTCAAAAGGTGGAGGAGTCAATAGACTTTATCTCCTTGATTGTGCTGGTACCTGGGATGGTTCTACATAACCACATAATACAATATTAGATACCATTTCATGAATCATTGTCAAAATTCTTCAAAATAAATCAATTAAAAAAAATTTGTCAACGTTCTGCCTCTCTCGATCGATCGGCACCCAAGTCTCGATCGATCGAGAAAGTATGATAAATAGTGCCCAACGTTCTGCCTCGATCGATCGATCGAAATGTTTCTACCGATCGATCGGAAAATTCCTTCGATCGATCGGCCCATGGATTTCAAACCATGCTTTAAATCTTCTGCCTCGCTCGATCGATCGGGACCAAAATCTCGATCGATCGAGCACTCTGAAAAATCAGGACTTCATGAAACTTCTATGTAAGCTCTTAAATCAAAGGTTTCACAAAACCTAAGCTAGCATGCATCATAACATCCTCATAAACTTTGATCTCATCCAAATTTACAGAAAAACAGGGCATGCAAGTCTTGCCCAGATTTTCGAGCACCACTTTTTATAACAAGAAATCTATCACATAAAACATGTAACATGCTCGAACAAACATGCTAGGGCCTACAAAATACTTCCATGTAAGAACTCATACCAAGGTTTCAACCAAACTTATACTAGCATGTATGAAAATCACCCAACCAAACCCAAACCCAACAAAAAACAAAGTACCAAGTCTTACCCCCTTTTTCTCCTCTTTTTTTTGGTAAGCTTTTGCACACAAAATCACAAGCTAATTCTTCTCCTTTCTGCAGCTTACAGGGACGATTTTTGGAGAGAAAGAGAGAGAGGAGGTGGAGGAATGGGTTGAGAGTGATTGAAGCATGGGTTGGTCAAGTGGGGGAATGGGTTGCCAAGTGGGGGAATGGGTGGTGGCTGAAATCATGGGGGTGGGGTGGTGTGGTTGGGGTGCCATGTGGTGTTTAATTGTGCCCCGGTATTTAGCACGATGTATTAAAATATCCTCACTCGATATTTCATAACATTACTTAATTAATACATCCCTTAAAACACCCAACATGCCCCCCCCCCCCCCCCCCAAATCATAACATCATAACATAAATATAACCCCCAATTTAAATGCACCACAACCTTTAAACATATCATAACCATGTATGTTAACACATACACATATAAACATTTCGGGGGTATTACACAAATGATTTATTGAGTCTCATACATAGTGATGTATGTGGACCAATAAGCACACATGCTAGAGGTGGTTTTCAATACTTTGTTACATTTACTGATGACTTCAGTAGATATGGGTATGTGTATCTTATGAAACACAAGCATGAAACCTTTGAAAAGTTCAAAGATTTCAAGAATGAAGTACAAAACCAACTTGGTAAAAGTATCAAAAACCTCCGATCAGATCGAGGAGGTGAATACCTAAGCCAAGAGTTTCATGACTATCTAAAGGAGTGTGTGATAGTCCCACAACTCACTCCTCCGTATACTCCACAATGGAATGGTGTATCCGAAAGGAGGAATCGAACCTTGTTGGACATGGTTCGATCAATGATGAGTCATGAAGATCTTCCGATATCCTTTTGGGGACATGCTTTAGAAACAACAATATTCATACTGAACCGTGTTCCATCTAAATCAGTGGAAAAGACACCATATGAGATATGGACTGGGAAACGTCGTAGTATGTCTTTTATGAAGATTTGGGGTTGTGAGGCTTTCGTGAGACGTCACGCCTCTAACAAACTTGGACCCAAATCTGATAAGTGTTTATTTGTGGGGTATCCTAAGGAAACGAAAGGATATTATTTCTATTATCCCACCGAGAACAAAGTGGTTGTTGCTCGGACTGGTGTCTTTCTTGAAAGAGAATTTATTTCTAGAAAACCAGTGGGAGACATATAGAACTTAGTGAAGTTCAACCACAAGAAAACACTGAACATGATATTGAGATGGAAACAGAGCAGTCACCACAGTTGTTGTGGATGAAGTGCCTGCTCAAGAGACACAAGCCCAGCGTAGGTCTGTAAGAGAACACCGGGAGCCACAGAGATATGGATTTCTTGTGACTCAACAAGGTGACTTACTACTTATTGATGAGGATGAGCCGTCATCTTATCAAGAAGCTATAATGGGCACTGATTCTGATAAATGGCAAGAGGCCATGAAATCTGAGATGGAATCCATGTATACAATCTTTTCAAGAAGAAGACCGACATGGATGGTAATGTACAAAGCTTTAAAGGTCAACTGGTAGCAAAAGTGTGATGACCAGAGATTATAGATGTTAATCCCGGAGTGTTAATAACCCATAAAGTGTTTTACGTGGCGATTTGGAGTTTAATCGAGGTGTTGGGCCTTCTGGGCTCATTTATTTGGGCAGTTGGGATCGTTGGATCCCGAGGTTGAGATCGTATTCTCATTTCGGTGAAAACCTGTGAGTTGGGTTTTTAGTGTGACTCAGAATCTTGGGTGCTTTGTGTGGGCACCGGTAGGGGGTTTTTGAGTTAGAGAGAGAATTTTTGAAAACAGATGATTTTTAATGAATCATGATGTATTTGTGGGGCTATTAGTATTTCGGGGTATTTTTGCTATAAATGCCAGTTGAACCCGAGATTTTAATTATCGGAACCATTTTTTCCCCACTTTCTTTTCTCTCCCCCGCGTACGCGATTTCCCGTCACCTTCGACCCACGCCGCTTCCAGGCGTGCGCCCGCCGCCGTCCGGCCGCCGTTCGGCGCGTCCGACCCGCCGCCAGCTTCGTCTCTTCCAGGCGCTCCTCCCCATACCAACAATTCAAAGTTTGGTCGCGATTTGAGCTCGAATTTCTGCAGAAAGCGCCAGGGTTCGAACTGGAATTCTATCCGATTTTGTGGCTCGATTTTGGTACGATTTTTGGGGCTTTTCTACCAGTGTTATTGGGGCGTTTTGGTGCTTAGTTTTGGTCGAAAATTTCTTACTTTGTAGTTCGAAAATTTGTTGCTTTAATGGTTCGAATTTCATCATTGCTGCGTGAGGTTAGGGCTCAATTTTAGGGGCTTATGTTCGAATTTTGGGGATTTTTGGCTTGGGGATGATGATTCTTGTTGTTAATCGATTAATTCATGTTTAGATGAATTATGGTGATTTTTGAGTTCGATTTGTGTTGTGAAGGTTCGAAAATTTGTGGGGAGTTCTTGAGCAATTTTCGATAATGGTTAATTGTCTTGTGTTGACAATATTTTTGAGGTTTATGGGTGTGCTTGAGCATGGGTTGCATGTTCGTAATTAATTGTGAATTAATTTATCATGTTAGCACATCGTTCCTCGGGGCATGGAACTCGAGCAAGGTTTGGCTCGGACTTCGGAGATTTAAGGTACGTGTGACGTACGAGCATTACTTTATATGAAAGCATTTGTGAAATGCATAATGTGTTTTAATTGCATTAGATGGTTGTGGGTATGGCTATATATATATATATGTGTCGATATGACTATGGAACGACCTAGTCTTGATATCGCTGCCACAAGTGTGCGTAGTACTAGAGTAGTATGACCTTATAAGAGATATGGGGTACTGGGTTTATATGACTATTGTATGGCATTTGCGATGCCTGAGAATGATCGTGGGATCATCTATTCATTATGAGACATGTGAGATGTCTAAGTATAATGGAGAATTTGTAAAATAAATGCTAGGCATTTGAGCTATCTGTGATTGGTAGCAAAGTTGAAAATCAGTATTAGATATCGAGATATCTATGTTTGCATGTATAATGAATTTGGAATCATTAATTATTGATACTTGAGAATCAGGCATGCTATGAGTTAAATCAATGTGTTGATTTACTGATTTATGAGATTTGATGAGTTTGATGATTGTGAGAACAGGGACAGTACACGGAATCCCGGACGAGGATGTTGCCATCCAGGGAGTATCATTTAAAATTCATTAGTATTTACTTTTGTTGTAAATTATGAATTTCATTATTGTGATTATGGGATTTTGTGTATTGGTATGCTCACCCCGTTGGGGGCTGTCTCTGTTGGGGCAGGTGAACAGGTACATCGATGGCTGTGGAGCTGAGCTCGAGCTGTTGATTGGATGTACTCCCAGGATCGTGGTACCAGGGCTTGATGGAGCACGGTATCGTATAGAGTACTAATATACACCTGAAGGTTATATACATATTTATGATGCTCGCATGTGAGCACGGTTATTCTTGTATATGGGTTGTATATAAAGGCATGAGCCTTCCTCTCTTTCATTATATGTTGCATGCAATTGTGGTAGAATTGCTAATGATATGAGAGTCGTTAGTGTATTATGTGGGTGTTGAAACCCACTTTTGTCGTCTTATGTGTGGTGTCTTCCCTGGCTGGGAATTTACTTTGTGTTCTGTATTATGTTGAGTATTGTGTATTCCCTGGCCGGGAATTATATTATGTGACGTGCTTTTGTTTTGGGATAGCTCAATTTATGGGGAGACTCTGCCCAAATTTTTATAAAAGTCCACAATGTAAAAAGTGGAAAAAAGGGGATGGTAATGGGCGAACTCGATGAGTCTATATGTTGTTAGGATGATGATCTTATAACATTGAGTATTAAAGAAATTTTGTAGTTGTCATTCAATGGTAAAGTATCATTTGAGTTTCCCGATTGACTTTTTATTGAAAGCATGTGCCACACATAGTGGTTAATACACTAATCAATGGTTAAGGGCTTGGGGTCCTTACATTAGTGGTATCAGAGCAGTGGTTAGCTCATTGGGGCTGTTAAGGGCCTATGAAGTTATTGATAGCACATATTTATGCATGATGGCATTAATGTTGTACGACATGACTAATTGTTTATGTGCTTTTATAATATGAAAAGTGGTATTGCTAATCATTGTGATTGCAGGAATCGTGTAGCATGAGATGGGATGGCATTAATGGTGATGTCTGGCCCTTCATGTATTATGTGTTAAGGGATATGATTTTGTGGGAAAATCAGGAAAGGTGAGACGTACGGGCTTCGGACGGTAAAACGTGTTACACCTTTGATTATGTATATCGTGGGTAGTGAACCCTTACATGTGATGGTATATGTGAAATGATAGTGATATATTGTGATAATGGAATCAACTGTTGTGCTTGATTATTGTGGTAGAATTGATGAATGTTCCGGTAGCCTTTATCTCCGAGCGAGGGAGGTACTTGCCGCTGTCATGACTGAGCGAGGTAACATGCCGCTGTCATTGTCGAAGCGAGGGGTCCTAAAATTCCGCTGTTGTATTGGACCGGAACAGTCACAATTCTAGTGATTAATGTGGAATATTGTGATTATTGTGGAACATTGTGGTTATAACTGAAAAGTGATATCGATCATTATATTGTGAACTGTGGTATTAACCTTGATGCAGGTACATGGAGCTAGTGGAAGTTCCGGTAGTTGTTATATTCGAGCGAGGGAGGTACTTGCCGCTGTCATATGAAGCGATGGTAATATGATATTTGCCGCTGTCATGTCTAAGCGAGGTAACATGCCGCTGTCATTGTCGAAGCGAGGGATATCATATGATGCCGCTATATGTCGAAGCGAGGGGTCCTAAAATTCCGCTGCTATAACAGGACCGGAACAACCACATTATCTATATTGATAGCGATGGTTCATTCCGCTATATTGATTGGCGATGGTTCATTCCGCCAGATGTATTGATAGCGATGGTTCATTCCGCTATATTGATTGGCGATGGTTCATTCCGCCAGATGTATTGATAGCGATGGTTCATTCCGCTATATTGATTGGCGATGGTTCTTGCCGCCGGATATATTGATAGCGATGTCTCATTCCGCTATTCTATTGGCGATGGTTCATGCCGCCGGGTATTGATAGCGATGTCTCATTTCGCTATTCTATTGTCGATGACTTATGCCGCTGGGTATTCATAGCGATGGTACATTCCGCTACATCTAGGGCGATGGTTCATGCCGCCAGATGTCTATAGCGAGGTTTTATGCCGCTGACTCTATGACGAGGGATTATGCCCCTGATTCTATAGCAACGGGTTATGCCGCTATGCACATGACGCTGGATTACGCCACCTACGAGCGATGGGTGCTGATTGCGAACCACTGTTGGATGACGGGGACAGGTATGCCGCTATATTGTTAGCAATGAGGTATGGCATATTACTGTTTATTTAGCACTATTGTGGATATCATGTGTTGATTTACTTATATTGTCATGTGTTTGACGATTAGATTATAGACGTTGTGTATAGACATATACCGTTACGAGTCGACAATATTGTTTCAAAGTCATATGTTGACAGGTACCGTCACGGGATGACAATGACATAGTGGATGTTCTATGTAGACGTGTAGCGTCGTTTTGATGGCTAATACATGTATGTTATGTATTAGGTTGTATGGTTTGAGTGCCGATGATGAGCACATGGTAGAGTCTGGGTCACTAGTTGACGAGACCTTTTTGCCGAGCAGGTTTGCTCGATGGAGTGTTGGATGTATTGTACCGGTAAATGTACCACATCATGTTATAGAGTTAAATATTTGTCGAGCGATGATACCCTTGGGTATGCTCGTTAGTTTGGCTAGGGCCAAGTGATTGGTGGTAAGAGTAGTCATTGAGGAAACTACTCGCTTGTGTTGTGATGTAGGGTAGACATGGTTACACCCACCCTGAGGGTGTGGGATAAGTCTTATCGGATTATGATTGTATCATAAGTGAGCAAGGACACCGGGTTGTCCATTGTGCTTGGTATTTTAGAGATATGTTGGGCGATGACCCATTACTCTAACGGTTGTACGGTATGGCATACCGAGATGGAACATATGGTTTGTTGGTGGACTTGATATGAACCTATGGAGACAGCACTTTGCTAGCCAGATATCGTAGTGATGATATAGTGTGCTTGTTGGGGCCATGATACTGCTCGTTGGAACCAAGTTTGGCAAATCGTAAGGTGATACGATGTGGATTATGGTGGACTTTAGTAGTCACCACGTCATTTGAGGTTGAGGTTGTGCATGCCTCATTGAAACGTGTATACGCTTATGTTTAATCTTGGTGAGACTTGTCTGGGACAGTTCATGATGTTGGAGTACCAACAAGAGAGTCATCAAGTCGTTGACTCGATCTGGGGAATCCGTGTATTTGGGATACAATGGGTGTTATTGTATCCAGTTTTTTTTCGAACGGTGGTTCGAGACTAGTGGATCTCGAGTTCGATAGCACTTCCCTTGTGAGGAAGGAGGTAGTATTATACCTATTTGGAATCTTTGAAAGATTCGGTAAGTTGGTACGTGTGGTGTTGATTTTGGGAATCACGTCGTGTTGTTGATCGTCGATTATCAGCCTCCTCTGGATGGGAATGACTCAGAATTGACAGTTGTGTTTGGGGGCTTAGGGGTATGTTGTAGATACCCGAGCCAAGTACTTTGAGTATGCATGTAATATCAGTGCTTAGGCAGGTATACCGGTGAGTGTACGGATGCTAGTTTTTTATTTCCTTTTTGTCAAGCATAGAGTTATGCTACTTTTGGATGGTTAAATCTCTGATGAGAGATATGGAACACCTTGAGATTGGGAATCTCCATGGCACGATGATTATGAGGGATAATCGTGAAGTTAGTTGACTTCCCTTGAGGAGGGATTATCTTGTGTGGGTTAAGGTATTTCCTTATTGGTGTTTTCCTCCGAGTTATGCGATAGCCTTCCCAAGTTTGGATTGTTAAATCCTAGGATTATCAAGGGATGGCAGGAATTCGGATTTATTGGGTGTCGATGTCGACACAAGCGTTGAGGATGCAATGGGTTTATTGCATGTCCTTTCAGAATTTGAACTCTGTGGAGTCTCGATGGTTTATTTATGATCAGGATGTGATCCTTGGAATATCCGGAGGTGGACATCTTGTGAGATGTCTTCTGTGTGAATCTGCGGCCGTGAGTTGCCCAAATTGAGTTGCAATGATGCGACTGCTCATTTGATGGAGGAGGTTTGGAAGTGGAGACCAGATTTGGTATGTGTACATCGTGGTATACTAGTGTTTTCCTCGTAATGATATGTGTTAGACATCGTGAGTCATGATAGAGATGTCTTTGAATGATATCTACGATGGAATCGGGAGCGATTCGAATCCTTGCAGTTTCAGTCGACTAACTGCTTTTGGACTGTTAGCGTTGAGTTGTGCTGACACTTTTGACTTTATGATGGATTTGGAAGTCTATTCCACTCCAGAGTTTGACACGAGGTCAACGTTCTCACGGTTGAGGTGTCATTCATGATGCGTTCTTACTAAGTGGTATTAGAACGAAGGATGACTGTCCGATCTACAGTCGTAAGTATTGGTTGTCTTGCAGTCATGAGGGACTGCCTTTTGGGATGAACCGCATCGAGGTATGTTTTGCCTCTTGGGTGATATGTTGGTTTTGGTATGTCGCTCTGTTTCAGAGTTTGATGTGAGGTAAGTATCCTCGCGTTTACTAAGACGATTCTGATATGGTCAAGAATCGAGGTTATGGCTTTATGTTGTTGTGTAGCCTGGGTGTTACGTGATACACCGGTGCTAATTTCGAGGATGAAATTCTTTTAGTGGGGGATATTGTGATGACCAGAGATTATAGATGTTAATCCCGGAGTGTTAATAACCCATAAAGTGTTTTACGTGGCGATTTGGAGTTTAATCGAGGTGTTGGGCCTTCTGGGCTCATTTATTTGGGCAGTTGGGATCGTTGGATCCCGAGGTTGAGATCGTATTCTCATTTCGGTGAAAACCTGTGAGTTGGTTTTTAGTGTGACTCGGAATCTCGGGTGATTTGTGTGGGCACCGGTAGGGGGTTTTTGAGTTAGAGAGAGAATTTTTGAAAACAGATGATTTTTAATGAATCATGATGTATTTGTGGGGCTATTAGTATTTCGGGGTATTTTTGCTATAAATGCTAGATGAACCCGAGATTTTAATTATCGGAACCATTTTTTCCCCACTTTCTTTTCTCTCCCCCGCGTACGCGATTTCCCGTCACCTTCGACCCACGCCGCTTCCAGGCGTGCGCCGGCCGCCGTTCGGCGCGTCCGACCCGCCGCCAGCTTCGTCTCTTCCAGGCGCTCCTCCCCATACCAACAATTCGAAGTTTGGTCGCGATTTGAGCTCGGATTTCTGCAGAAAGCGCTAGGGTTCGAACTGGAATTCTGTCCGATTTTGTGGCTCGATTTTGGTACGATTTTTGGGGCTTTTCTTCCAGTGTTATTGGGGCGTTTGGTGCTTAGTTTTGGTCGAAAATTTCTTACTTTGTAGTTCGAAAATTTGTTGCTTTAATGGTTCGAATTTCATCATTGCTGCGTGAGGTTAGGGCTCAATTTTAGGGGTTTATGTTCGAATTTTGGGGATTTTTGGCTTGGGGATGATGATTCTTGTTGTTAATCGATTAATTCATGTTTAGATGAATTATGGTGATTATTTGAGTTCGATTTGTGTTGTGAAGGTTCGAAAATTTGTGGGGAGTTCTTGAGCAATTTTCGATAATGGTTAATTGTCTTGTGTTGACAATATTTTTGAGGGTTATGGGTGTGCTTGAGCATGGGTTGCATGTTCG
The DNA here is from genome assembly GCA_907163345.1 of Haberlea rhodopensis. Lineage (NCBI taxonomy): Eukaryota > Viridiplantae > Streptophyta > Magnoliopsida > Lamiales > Gesneriaceae > Haberlea > Haberlea rhodopensis. Next base: position 1,236,220 of record CAJQUN010000141.1, on the reverse strand, counting down.
TAATTAATTGTGAATTAATTTATCGTGTTAGCACATCGTTCCTCGGGGCATGGAACTCGAGCAAGGTTTGGCTCGGACTTCGGAGATTTAAGGCACGTGTGACGTACGAGCATTACTTTATATGAAAGCATTTGTGAAATGCATAATGTGTTTTAATTGCATTAGATGGTTGTGGGTATGGCTACATATATATATGTGTCGATATGACTATGGAACGACCTAGTCTTGATATCGCATCCACAAGTGTGCGTAGTACTAGAGTAGTATGACCTTATAAGAGATATGGGGTACTGGGTTTATATGACTATTATATGGCATTTGCGATGCCTGAGAATGATCGTGGGATCATGTATTCGTTATGAGACATGTGAGATGTCTAAGTATAATGGAGAATTTGTAAAATAAATGCTAGGCATTTGAGCTATCTGTGATTGGTAGCAAAGTTGAAAATCAGTATTAGATATCGAGATATCTATGTTTGCATGTATAATGAATTTGGAATCATTAATTATTGATACTTGAGAATCAGGCATGCTATGAGTTAAATCAATGTGTTGATTTACTGATTTATGAGATTTGATGAGTTTGATGATTGTGAGAACAGGGACAGTACACGGAATCCCGGATGAGGATGTTGCCATCTAGGGAGTATCATTTAAAATTCATTAGTATTTACTTTTGTTGTAAATTATGAATTTCATTATTGTGATTATGGGATTTTGTGTATTGGTATGCTCACCCCGTTGGGGGCTGTCTCTGTTGGGGCAGGTGAACAGGTACATCGATGGCTGTGGAGCTGAGCTCGAGCTGTTGATTGGATGTACTCCCAGGATCGTGGTACCAGGGCTTGATGGAGCACGGTATCGTATAGAGTACTAATATACACCCGAAGGTTATATACATATTTATGATGCTCGCATGTGAGCACGGTTATTCTTGTATATGGGTTGTATATAAAGGCATGAGCCTTCCTCTCTTTCATTATATGTTGCATGCAATTGTGGTAGAATTGATAATGATATGAGAGTCGTTAGTGTATTATGTGGGTGTTGAAACCCACTTTTGTCGTCTTATGTGTGGTGTCTTCCCTGGCTGGGAATTTACTTTGTGTTCTGTATTATGTTGAGTATTGTGTATTCCCTGGCCGGGAATTATATTATGTGACATGCTTTTGTTTTGGGATAGCTCAATTTATGGGGAGACTCTGCCCAAATTTTTATAAAAGTCCACAATGTAAAAAGTGGCAAAAAGGGGATGGTAATGGGCGAACTCGATGAGTCTATATGTTGTTAGGATGATGATCTTATAACATTGAGTATTAAAGAAATTTTGTAGTTGCCATTCAATGGTAAAGTATCATTTGAGTTTCCCGATTGACTTTTTATTGAAAGCATGTGCCACACATAGTGGTTAATACACTAATCAATGGTTAAGGGCTTGGGGTCCTTACAAAAAGTTTCAAACAAATTCATGGTATTGACTATAATGAAACTTTTTCACCAGTTAAATCCATTAGGATCTTACTTGCAATAGCTGCATTTCATGATTATGAAATCTGGCAGATGGATGTCAAAACAGCTTTCCTTAATGGAAATCTACTTGAGGATGTGTACATGACACAGCCCGAGGTTTTTGTCGATCCAAAGGATGCTGGAAAGATATGCAAGCTACAACGATCCATTTATGGATTGAAGCAAGCTTCTCGGAGTTGGAATCTTCGTTTTGATGATGCAGTCAAAGAGTTTGGTTTCATCAAAAACGTAGATGAACCTTGTGTCTACAAGAAGGTCAGTGGGAGCATAATTATCTTCCTAATATTGTATGTAGATGACATACTTCTAATTGGGAATGATATCCCTGCCTTACAATCTGTAAAGATTTGGCTAGGGAATTGCTTTTCTATGAAAGACTTGGGTGAAGCCACCTATGTGTTAGGTATCAAGATCTATAGAGATAGATCAAGAAGATTACTTGGCCTAAGTCAAAGTACATACATAGATAAAGTGCTAAAACGGTTTAGCATGCAAGAATCAAAGAAAGGATTCGTTCCTATGTCACATGGGATACATCTCTCGAAGGATCAGTGTCCTTCAACACCAGATGAGAGACAACGCATGAGTAAGATTCCATATGCGTCAGCTATTGGATCTATCATGTATGCCATGATATGTACTCATCCCGATGTCTCGTATGCTTTGAGCATGACGAGCAGATATCAAGTTGATCGAGGTCAATGTCACTGGATTGCAGTCAATAATATCCTGAAGTACTTGAGAAGAACTAAGGATACATTCTTGATTTATGGAGGTGAGGAAGAGCTAAATGTAATAGGTTATACTGATGCAAGCTTCCAAACCGACAAAGATGATTTTCGATCGCAATCAGGATATGTGTTTTGCCTAAATGGAGGTTCTGTGAGCTGGAAGAGTTCAAAGCAAGAGACAGTAGCCGATTCTACAACTGAAGCTGAGTATATTGCTGCCTCAGATGCAGCAAAGGAAGCTGTTTGGATCAAGAAGTTCATTTCTGAACTTGGGGTGATGCCTAGCATATTAGATCCGATAGAACTCTATTGTGACAACAATGGAGCCATCACATTGGCTAAGGAACCTAGATCTCACCAAAGATCCAAGCACATACTTCGGCGCTTTCATTTCATTCGAGAAATCGTTGAAAGAGGAGATGTTAAAATATGCAAAGTACCAACAGATGATAATGTATCTGACCCATTGACGAAGCCACTGTCACAGCAGAAGCATGATCGTCATACTAGATCTCTAGGCATTAAGTATATGTCTGATTGGTCTTAGTGCAAGTGTGAGATTTATTGGGATATGCCCTAAGACAAGTCATTAGATGATTGTTTATGACATACATTATATTATGATTTTATTAATGGCAAATCATTATTATATCTTATTCGAATATCTGTGCAATATGAATTAATATATAAGTTAATGTCCTTAGAATAATATTGTATTGTCTTAAAGATTGTCCCTAGTCAAGTATTATCATGAATAAGGATAATGATAATGCATTGAGACTAGTATGTTTTGATTGATGAATTGTTCATAGATATGAGATATCAAATCAACACATGGGTACATGTTAGAGAACGATGTACTGGACAGACCCACCATGAGAATGCTACATGGATAGTTATATGAGTGTCATAAGCAATTCTCATAGTGATAATAATGTATGTAATCCTTACGACTTGAGATCATCAGAGATCCCAACATAAGGAGTTATGTATCTTGATATTGTCAAACGTTACCTGTAACAGGGTAAACTATAAAGGCAAATATTGGATACACTACGAATTATGTAGACGGATGTTGATTGATCAAGAAAGGATTTGTCCCTCCTATATAACAGGAGAAGTGTTTGGGCCTTTGATCAAGTAAGACTAAAATGTATAGACGTGCTCGAATGAGTCGATATGTGATATCGAGCTTATTCGTTTATCTAGTTCTACTTGGGGATCAAGAAATAAAGATTGAATATACGGGTATGACTATTCCATGACTCGTGTTCAATCTAAACACAGTGGACAAAGGGATTAAGTTACATAGTTAATATTATCACAAGTTCTTAGGTTATGTCGAGTCTATGACATTCTTGTAATTTGGGTAGCCTTGATGTGTTGCTAGTTACGCTCATTGCTTGTAAATGAGATTTTATGTCACTGCCAACATTGCAAGAACCTACGGTCGCACGAAAGATTAAATTGATAAGGGAAATTAAATTCATTGGATGAATTAATTAATTAAGAAGAGTCTTAATTACATGATTATAAGGATTTAATTAAATCATGGGTTTGGGCCCATGAAGCTTTAAGAAAGTCTTGAACCTTTAATTAAATCTAATATATATATATGATAACAAGGTTAATTGAGGATTAACTCTACATATCATAAAAACCTAATAGCCTCCAAAAGGATAGAGCTCTCGGCCGTTCCTTCATTGAGCATCACTCTTGCCGCCGCCGCCGCCGTGGGTTGTGAGCTTTTTGATTGGCCGTCGTTGATCAGTTTTGTAAGGACCCCTAGCCCTTAACACTTGATTAGTGTATTAACCACTATGTGTGGCACATGCTTTCAATAAAAATCAATCGGGAAACTCAGATGATACTTTACCATTGAATGGCAATTACAAAATTTCTTTAATATTCAACGTTGTGAGATCATCTCAACCAACAAATAGACTCATAGATTTCGCCCATTACCATCCCCAATACGCCACTTTTTACATTGTGGACTTTTATAAAAATTTAGGCAGAGTCTCCCCATAAATTGAGTTATCCCGAAATAAAAGCACATCGCATAACACAATTCCCGGCCAGGGAAAACACCACACAATAAGACAACAAAAGTGGGTTTCAACACCCACATAATACACCAATGACTCTCATATCATTTAGCAATTCTACCACTAATTGCATGCAACATAAAATGAAAGAGAGAAAGGCTCATGCCTTTATATACAACCCATATACAAGTATAATCGTGCTCACATGCGAGCATCATGAATATGTATGTAACCCTCAGGTGTATATAAGTACCCTATACGATACCGTGCTCCATCAAGCCCTGGTACCACGATCCTGGGAGTACACCCAATCAACAGCTCGAGCTCAGCTCCAAAGCCATCGATGTACCTGTTCACCTGCCCCAACAGAGACAGCCCCCAACGGGGTGAGCATACCAATACACAAAATCTCATAATCACAATAATGAAATTCATAATTTACAACAAAAGTAAATACTAATGAATTTTAAATGATACTCCCTGGATGGCAACGTCCTAATCCGGGATTCCGTGTACTGTCCCTGTTCTCACAATCATCAAACTCATCAAATCTCAAAAATCAGTAAATCAACACATTGATTTAACTCATCGAATGCTTAATTCTCGAATATCAATAGATAGTGATTCCAAATTCATTATACATGCAAATATGGATATCTCGATATCAAATACTGATTTCTCAACTTCGCTATCAATCACAGATAGCTCAAATGCCTAGCATTTATTTTACCAATTCTCCATTATACTTAGACATCTCAAATGTCTTATAATGAATACATGATTCCACGATCATTCTCAGGCATCTCAATGCCCTACAATGGTCATATGCATCCAGTACCCCATATATCTTATAAGGTTATACTACTCTAATATCACGCACGCTTGTGGCGGCGATATCAAGATTAGGTCGTTCCATAGCTATATCAACACATATATATATAACCATACGCACAACCATCTAATGCAATCAAAATACATTATGCATTTCACAAATGCTCTCATATAAAGTAATGCTCGTACGTCGCACGTACCTTAAATCTCCGTAGTCCAAGCCAAACCTTGCTTGGGTTCCATGCCCCAAGGAATGATGTGCTAATACGATAAATAATTCACAATTATTTACAAACATGCAAACCCATGCTCAAGCACACCCATAACCCTTATACAAAAATATTGTCAACACACGATAATTAACCATTTAAAAGACCCGGGGCAGGGCACATGCAGGGAGGGAAAACGAATGAGACATCAACGAAAATTGTTCAAGAACCACCCTTCAATTTTCGAACCCTAACATCACAATTCGAACCCAACTAAGCACCATAATTCAACTAAAACATGAATTAATTGATCAACATCATGAACAATCGCCCCTCCTGCCAAAACCCCTAAATCGAACACAACCCTCACGCATGCAGGGAAAAATTCGAACCAATAACACCAAAATTAGCAGGGAATTACAGGAGAAGAATGAAAAAGGGGTAAGGAAGGTTACCCAATCGAAAATCGGAAGGAAATCGATCGAAAATCGAAGAACCCTAGAAACGGACCTCTACGCTTTTCTGGAAAATCCTAACGCAAATCTCGACGAAACTTCAAATTCCTGGTGTGGAAAGTTGCGCCTGGAAGAGACGAAGCCAACGGCGGTCCGGACGCGCCTGATGGTGGCCAGACGGCGGCGGGCGCACGGTTTTTACGGGCGAGGGTTGGGGAGACGGGAAGGGCAGACGGGGAGAGAGAGAGAGAGGCGGGCAAGGAGCTGAAATGATTTCTAAAATTAAAATCTCAGGTTCAACTGGTATTTATAGAAAAATTACCCCGAAATACCAATAGCCCCACAAATACATCATGATTCATTAAAAATCATCTGTTTTCAAAAACTCTCTCTCTAACTTCAAAACCCCCTACCGGTGCCCACACAAAGCACCCCAGATCCCGAGTCACACTAAAAACTCAACTCATAAGTTTTTCACCCAAATGAGAATACAATCTCAACCTCGGGATCCAACGATCCCAACTACCCAAATAGACGAGCTCGGGAGGCCCAACACCGCGATTAAACTCCAAATCGCCACGTAAAAACAACTTTAGGGGTCATTAATACTCCGGGATTAACATCTATAATCCCAGGTCATCACAGGTTTTGAACCATGAGTTCAGATTTGGTTTAAGAACGAGTCTAGCAACTTGTTCTTGAACGTCCCTTGTTCGATTTGATCGTGTGGATACCGTAGAGGCAAGATCTTGGAGGTTTTGCTCGTGACTCGTGGTTTGGCATCGTTTCTGCATCAAACACGCTACAAGGGTAAGAATCCTTTTCATTCCGCTATGAATACTTTGTATAGGTCCTCGGTTAGGAATCCATTGTTTTTTTCCGCTGTGCACTTGTGTGTTGGATTCCTTTCAGGTACGACATCTTTTTTTTAAATCATTATACTAAAACTTGACACTGTGCACTTGCGGTATAAAATCGCTACATTGGAATTAATTGTTTAAAATAAAAGCGATCAGCGGGAAATTATTGTTTCAAGGAAGGAGATTATAAATCTCGCCTCGACATTCATCATATTGAAGCATTGTTACTTTGATTGCTTATATCCCAAAGATACACAGTCATACAAGATACCAACAATCTTGAAACTATATTTTGTAACAAATAGCTTCTTCGAGTACAACAACAACATCCATACATCATGGTGAAAGGCCCGAGAAATTCAATGGAAATTTTCAAGCGTTGGTAATAGAAATACTGATCTACTTGACAACCTTGGGATTGGCAAGGTTCCTCAATGGGGATATTCCTACTATAGCCGAAAAGAAAATCGACGCCCAAAAGAGGGCTACGGTTGATGCATGGAATAAAAGTTTTTTCCTACCCAAGAACTACATTCTCAACGGTCTTGACAATACATTATATAATGTATTGCCTTGTGACCACTAACGAATTGTGGGAATCGTTGGAGAAGAAATATAGATTCGAGGATGTCGGCATTAAGAAATTCATTGTTGGACAATTCATGGACTTCAAGATGGTCGATACTAAGCCTGAGATGGTGCAAGTGCAAGAAATTCAAGTGATAATGCATTATAATCATGCGGAGGGAATGATTCTAAGTGACATATTCCAAATGGTGCAATGATTGAAAAACTGCCCCTAAATGGAAGGACTTCTAGAACTATCTCAAACACAAACAGAAAGGGATGAGTCTTGAAGATCTCGTGGTTCATCTTTGAATTGAGGAGGACAATAGGACTTCCGAAAGAAATGCGGAAAAAACACTATATGGAAGCAAGGGCATACTTGGTTGAACAAAATATCGGAACAAAAGGTAAGTTTGAAGGTAAATTCTCCAAGAGTGGGAAGGCTAAAAAATTCAAAGGAAAGTGCTTTGAATGTGGAAAGCCCAACCATTTTTGCAAAGGAAGGTCGGAATAAATACAATCGAGGGAAAGTAAAGGATGAAATCAATGTAACTGAAGATGACAGATTGTCAAAGGACTTGTCTGATCTAATGATTATCGGTTGACTAGTCTTTTGATTCCGATAAGATTTGTATTATCCAAACTTGGTGTTCATGGGAAAATGTCGAGAAAATCAATTTTTTGAAGTAAATGTAATAATTGGTATTATTGAAAGCAATAAATTTACATTCTACTTATTTGACAGAGTCTTGTGATTTGGGACATGACCGATTGTGTCTTGTAAATTATAATTCACTACACAAATTGGTAAAATGAAATTTATTGCGTTCTATGAAAGTTAACTTGAAAACATAAGTGTGAACTTATAAGGAGGATAAGTTAACAAATTGTCATTCCATTTGATGAATGAAACAAAACATCTCTAGAAGTGATTCACAATGATGCTTGTCTTCAAAAGTTTGTGCAACTAGAGGTGTGGAAAAACTAATGTGTTACTTTATCAATTATTGCACAAGATATTGCTATGGCTTTTTGGTACGAAGCAAAAACGATGTCATAGAAGTGTTTGAACAATACGATATTGAGGTTTAAAAAAATTAAGCAAATTGGTTTTGCTATGGAAAATTGTGAGTTGATTCTTTTTGTGTTGTCTAAGCATTTTACGCTTAAGACTTAACTTTGAAAATATTAAATCTTGAATTCAAATTTTCTAAGAACTATACGCTTAAATTACAAATGGTAAATCGAATGCCACAATTGGTTTTTCTAGGCTTGTTCTCTCGTACTTTTGATTCTATTTGAATTTTGTAATAATTATGCGCGAACTTGCAAGACTTAAAATCTTGAATTCGAGTTTTATAAGTTTGTACACTAAAAATGCAAACAGTGAATCATATTCGAGAATATTGTCCAAGTTTCAAATTTTGTAAGCAAGCGCGCTTAAATAAAAAATTTGCAAGAAATAAAATCTGGAATTTTGATTTATAAATTTATAATGCTTAGAATTTGAAACTTGTAAGTTGAACGCCAATGAAATCTTGATAAGTTCGAGATTACCCAAAATTGTAGAGGGAATGTAAGCACCCTAATCCTTAAGTGCGGAATCAAGGCATAATAGAGCTAATATAAAAGATCAGAGTGTAAAAGAACGTGTTGAGTTTATGAGCTTAATCATTACATGCCAAAAATAAGGACTACCAAATGGATTAATTACATTCCAATCAATGAATGTGTTCAACTATAGTTTTATACTACTCCTAGAGTAGATACTATCCAAAATAATCCTGTCCTTCAAGTCCCAAAAGCATCCTCAATAAGCTCACCATCTCAACCCGTCTAGCCCTTCTATCATGCCAAACGTGTACCTACAAGGACAACCCCCAAACATGAGCAATAATAATCATTCATATTCAACACAATATGAAGATAAAGCGTAAATGCATAATCATAATAAAACACTTCCTGTTTTCCCCATGCATTTCAAACGCTTCCCGTTTGGTTGTCCCTGTACCATAACTCATGAGTATAATTAATAGATTATTTTTAATGGTCTAAACATGTCATGACATATACCAGCTCATCAATACCAAATACTGATCACCAATCCCTAGTCTGTCCATCACAATGTATTTTAATGCCCCTCGCTTATTTACATATAGGCGGCATAGGATAACCTCGCTTCAATGGACATGCGGGACTCCCACCCCTCGCCTCTCATTGAGCGGCAAATACCCTTTCCTCGCCCTATATGATAACCACGCTCAAATGTGACATGCGGCGCTCCCACCCCTCGCTTCACATTTAGCGGAACCAAAACAAATAGCGGCAAGCATTAAAATCATCAAGGGATGACCACGACTCGTGGGATGTGCACCAATAATCATATGCATCTATAAACATCATGCATAACATGTATTTGCATCCACAATGCAATACCACATATATACTTGCATCCACAAAGCATAAACAATAAGTATATAGGATACATGTACCGTTGGGTGCCCGTACGTCCACTACGTACCTTTCCAAAATGTAGGATATGGTAGGACTTCAATGCCTTGGCTGTGTTGCCACCTGGGATGGTTCTACACATTCACACAAATCAATATTAGAACCCAATAATAGTCCAATACCAAAAATCCTACAAAAAAATCCAAAAATACCATATTTTGGCCTTCGCGATCGATCGCCCATCACGGCGATCGATCGCCAAACCTCACTGTCCGAGAACCAAAATTTTTCACCCTTCGGCGATCGATCGCCACCCTTGGCGCGATCGATCGCCAGTCCCGCCGATCGATCGCCCAAGAGTGGCGATCGATCGCCAAACGCTTGAAAAGCCCACTGCCTGGGCGCGATCGATCGCCTGGAATGGGCGATCGATCGCCAACCCCTGTTACCCGAAAAACCTCCATTTTTGCACCTCAAAACCATTCCAACCCATTCCAACACTTATACAATCAATCAACAACATAAATAACAACTTAAACCACCAAAATATACTTCAAAACAAGTATAAATCCAACATACAACCAAAACCACAACAACCCAAAACAAACCCATTTTAAAATCCTTTAAAATCATACCAAACTTAAACAAAACCTTACAAAAACAACCATGAGGTATCCATACCTCTTGGGGATCTCAAATCACCCAATAAACTCCACAAAACAAGATTTCGCAAGGACTTCTCTTCACCCCAAAGCTCAAGAACGAAAATGAAGGGGGAGGGTTTGTGGGAATTGATTTTGGTAAAGGTAAAGTGAGAGTGGATGAGGTGGGGTTGGGGAATAAAAGTGTTGAGTTTAATTAAACGCAATCCACAAACCATGGTGTATAAAACACCCCAACATGATATTTTCCAAAGCATTAAACCAAATGCACCAAAATATCAATTAAACACATGATTTTCAAATAATTGCTACCCATGGCAAATAAGTCATGCTTCCAACCATAATTAATTACCACATAATTAATCATATAAACTTAATTAATGCACCAGATTGCAATTAATCATTTCAGGGATATCACAATACTCCCCTACTTATAAGATTTCGTCCTCGAAATCACATGCACTTACCCCAAAAGGAAACTAAACATAAACACATACCAGAGAATAGTTCCGGGTAGTGCTGCACCATATGCCGCTCCGTCTCCCACGTAGCCTCCTCGACACCCCTGCGATCCCACTGAACCTTGATCATAGGTATCACTTTGTTCCGAAGTCTGCGGTCTGCTCGATCCATAATTCTAACAGGCCGTTCCACATAAGACACATCGGATTCCAACTGAACTTCGGAAGGCTGTAACACGTGAGATGGATCCGGCTCATACTTCCGCAGCATCGATACATGAAACACATCATGTATACCAGATAAAGAAGGGGGCAAGGCCAGTCGGTAAGCTAAGGTGCCAATGCGCTGCAAAATCTCGTACGGTCCAACATACCTCGGAGACAGTTTCCCGCGCATCCCAAATCGCACAACGCCTCTGAAAGGCGAGATCTTCAAAAAGACCTTATCTCCCAACTGAAATTCCAACGGTCTCCGTCGTTTATTTGCATAAGCTGCCTGTCTGTCCTGGGCCGCTTTCATTTTCTGCCTTATCGTCTTTATCTTTTCTTCCATCTCCCGAATTAACTCCGGTCCTCCGACCGATCTGCGGTCCAAATCATCCCAACACAAGGGTGATCTACACCGTCTGCCATAAAGAGCTTCAAACGGAGCCATCTGAATACTCGCCTGGTAGCTATTGTTATAAGAAAACTCTACCAAAGGCACTGAATCCTGCCAAGAGGCATCGAACTCCAAAACACAAGCTCTCAGCATGTCCTCGAGCGTCTGAATAGTGCGCTCGGTCTGGCCATCCGTCTGAGGATGATAAGCAATGCTCAATCTGACTTCAGTTCCCAAGGCTGACTGAAGGTCTTACCAGAAATGAGATGTGAATCGCGGATCTCGGTCTGACACTATGGAAACGGGGATCCCATGCAATCTCACCACATCTCTAATATACAACTGCGCCATCCTCAAAAAGGTGAAAATCATGCTATAGGGGATAAATGAGCTACCTTGGTCAATCGATCCACTATCACCCAAATAGCATCAAAGCCTGAAGCACTCCTCGGCAAATGAGTCACGAAGTCCATGGAAATGTGCTCCCGCTTCCACTTCGGTATCTCTAAGCTTCTCAACTCGCCGCCAGGTCTCTGTCTCTCTTCCTTAACCTGCTGGCAGATCAAACACCTCTTCACAAAAGCGACGACATCAGATTTCATTCTCTTCCACCAAAACTGGCCACGTAGATCTTTATACATCTTCTTCCCGCCTGGGTGGATGCTAAGTCTGCTACTATGAGCTCGCTCCAAGATCTCTCTACGCAACTCCGACGTACTCGGAACCACCCAACGGTCACCCAATCTCAAAGACCCGTCATCGGCCACTCTGAATTTCGTTGGCTGACCAAGATGTACTAAAGATAACCACCTCTGAACCTCATCGTCTGACCTCTGAGCTCTCCTGATGTTCTCATAGATATCTGGCTCAGCTAACAAAGTCGATACATACACAGGCGATGCATCTATGTCAAAATTATAGCCCAGATGGCAATAGGAGGTCATCATGGCTGACAAATGGATGACGTCCTCAGCAGAACTCCTCACTTTCCGGCTCAAAGCGTCTGCTGTCAAATTGGCTTTCCCCGGATGGTACTCTATCTCACAGTCATAGTCCTTGAGTAGGTCCATCCACCTCCTCTGCCTCATGTTCAGCTCTGCCTGAGTGAATAAAAACTTGAGGCTCTTGTGATCCGTGTAAATGGTAAATGAAGTACCATACAAATAATGCCTCCAAATCTTCAGGGCGAAGATGATAGCCGCCAATTCCAAGTCATGAACTGGATATCTGGTCTCATGCGGCTTCAACTGCCTCGATGCATAAGCTACCACATGCTTATCTTGCATCAGAACACACCCAAGGCCCTGGAGTGATGCATCGGTATACAGAACAAATCTGGAGTTCTCCGTAGGGATCACTAACACTGGCGCCGTCGTCAACCGGTGCTTTAACTCCTGGAAGCTCTCCTCACAAGCTTCTGACCAAAAGAAAGGCACTCCCTTCTGAGTTAACTGTGTCAACGGCTTGGCAATCTTCGAAAAGCCCTCGACGAAACGTCGATAATATCCGGCCAAACCCAGAAAACTCCGGATCTCAGGCACAGAAGTGGGGGCAGCCCACTCCATCACAGCCTCAATCTTCTTGGGATCTACAGATATCCCGCTGCTCGATATTACATGCCCCAGAAACACTACACTGCTCAGCCAAAATGCACACTTACTGAGCTTAGCATACAACTGATGCTCTCTGAGAATCTGAAGCACTGTCCTCAAGTGTTTCACATGCTCTTCCTCACTCCGGGAGTAGATGAGAATGTCGTCAATAAACACAATGACGAACTGATCAAGATACGGCTGAAATACTCTGTTCATCAGACTCATAAAGACCGCTGGAGCATTCGTCACGCCGAACGGCATCACTAGGAACTCATAATGTCCATATCGGGTACGGAATGCTGTCTTCTGCACATCTTCCTCTCTGACTCGAATCTGATGATACCCGGATCTCAAATCAATCTTGCTATACATCCTGGTACCTTGCAACTGATCAAACAGATCGTCGATCCTTGGAAGAGGATACTTGTTCTTCACTGTCCTTATTCAGTTGCCGGTAATCGATGCACAATCGCATTGAACCGTCCTTCTTCTTCACAAAGAGAACTGGTGCGCCCCATGGCGACACGCTCGGGCGTATATATCCCTTGTCCAGGAGATCCTGCAACTGTTCTTTCAACTCTCTCAACTCAGCCGGTGCCATCCTATAAGGTGCACGAGAGATAGCGGATGTCCCTGGCAACAGCTCGATCCCAAACTCAACTTCCCTAGCCGGTGGGAAACCTGGGATCTCTTCTGGGAATACATCAGCAAACTCTGCCACTACTGGCAAATCCTCAACTCTCAATTCTTTACTCTTCCCAGACGTGTCCACGGCATAAATGAGATAGCCCGTGTGGCCACGTTCCAACAACTGAGTCATCTTGATCGCTGAAATCAACGGAATCTTCGCACGAGAACCGTTGCCATAGAAGGTCCACTGACTGCCCAACTCAGGTCTGAACTTCACTGTCCTCTGCCGGCAATCTACCACTGCCTGATATCTGTTCAGAACATCAATACCCAAGATGCATTCGAAGTCTGACATGCCCAACACAATCAAGTCTGACCTCAATTCGTTGCCCTCAAAATAAATGAGGCTATCTGCCAAAAACTGATCAGCAACGACATTTCTTCCAGTGGGTGTCGAGACAAGGAGAGGCGTGGGTAAAGAAGACGTGCGCATATGGTGTCTTTCCACAAAACCCACCGATACAAAAGAGTGGGAGGCACCTGTATCGATCAAAAAAAAAGCAGGGTACGTAAATAAATGACACGTACCGGCGATCACCTCCTCTGGGGCTGCCTGGGCCTGCTCCCTGGTCAGCGCATACACCTGCCCCTGGGGTGGTCCCACTGTCTGACCTCCCGATGGTCGAGGCCCAAACTGCTGCCTCTGCTGTACAGTCCTATCATCAAACCTCGGCATGTTGCCCTGAAACTCTGACTGTCCTCCCCGGGTGGGGCAATACCGAGCGATGTGGCCCCATCTTGCCACAGATATAACAGGCAGGACACTTGTTTGAAGAATGTGGCCCTCCACAATTGTCGCATCTAGGCTCTCCCGGCCTATTTCCTTGCGTGGATCCTCGGTTGGCGGACCAATTGCCCTTCTTGCCATCCTGTTTCTGACCAAAGAACTTCTTTCCACCAAACCGTGAAGATGAAGAGGCACCACGGGGTTTAAATGGCTCTCCCCGAGGCCTCAAGCTGTCATTAGTCTGCCTCTGTTGCGGTACCGGTGGTGGCATAGCACTAGGATAAGCTCCCACCCCAAGCTCGGCAAGCTCCGCCCTTGTGAGAGCATCATCAAAAGAAGTTGGGTTATTGGTGATAACCCGGTCATAGAGCTCCGGTCGCAACCCCTTCATAAAGTTCCTCATCTTAGCGTGCCCATTGGTGGCAATGTGGGGAACATACCTCAGCAACGAAGAGTACCGCGTGGCATAGTCTGACACCGTCATGTTCCCCTGTTTCAAACTTGTAAACTCGTCCTCCTTGGTCTGTCTCGCCGCTGCGGAGAAGTACCGGTTCAGAAACCTAGTCCTGAAGAGTGTCCAATCAATCACAGCACCTAGTGCTCTTAGCTCCATCACCGTGCTCCTCCACCACATTAGAGGTTTCTTAGCTAATTGAAACTCCGCCAGCCTCAGCCAAGCTGTAACAGCACAAGGAGCCGATACAAAGATCTGTTCAAGTCTTTCCAACCACTCTTCAGCCTCCTCTCCGGACTCTGTCCCCTCAAACCGGGGCGGATGGTAAGACATAAATTGCGTCAAACTGATCTCACCCGGTAGTAATAACTGAGCCACGGGTTCCATGCCTACGGCCGGTGGAGGTAGAGGGTTCACTTGTCCAACGCTTGCGTTCACACTACCAACATCTCCAACCTCCTCATTAGCAGTCATGCTGTAACACAAATGTTAACAACAATTCCAAAGCAATATATATGTTATGCCGTTAGATAACATGAATGAGAATAAGCACGTTAGTATAATAGGATATACATTAATATGCATCACATGCATGCTTCAAATGTAAGCACCTAGCCAATCATGCTAAGGCTACCCTTCACTCGTTCCCGGGTTCTCTAACCACTGCTCTGATACCACTAATATAAGGACCCTAATCCTTAAGTGCGGAATCAAGGCATAATAGAGCTAATATAAAAGATCAGAGTGTAAAAGAACGTGTTGAGTTTATGAGCTTAATCATTACATGCCAAAAATAAGGACTACCAAATGGATTAATTACATTCCAATCAATGAATGTGTTCAACTATAGTTTTATACTACTCCTAGAGTAGATACTATCCAAAATAATCCTGTCCTTCAAGTCCCAAAAGCATCCTCAATAAGCTCACCATCTCAACCCGTCTAGCCCTTCTATCATGCCAAACGTGTACCTACAAGGACAACCCCCAAACATGAGCAATAATAATCATTCATATTCAACACAATATGAAGATAAAGCGTAAATGCATAATCATAATAAAACACTTCCTGTTTTCCCCATGCATTTCAAACTCTTCCCGTTTGGTTGTCCCTGTACCATAACTCATGAGTATAATCAATAGATTATTTTTAAGGGTCTAAACATGTCATGACATATACCAGCTCATCAATACCAAATACTGATCACCAATCCCTAGTCTGTCCATCACAATGTATTTTAATGCCCCTCGCTTATTTAAATATAGGCGGCATAGGATAACCTCGTTTCAATGGACATGCGGGACTCCCACCCCTCGCCTCTCATTGAGCGGCAAATACCCTTTCCTCGCCCTATATGATAACCACGCTCAAATGTGACATGCGGCGCTCCCACCCCTCGCTTCACATTTAGCGGAACCAAAACAAATAGCGGCAAGCATTAAAATCATCAAGGGATGACCACGACTCATGGGATGTGCACCAATAATCATATGCATCTATAAACATCATGCATAACATGTATTTGCATCCACAATGCAATACCACATATATACTTGCATCCAAAATGCATAAACAATAAGTATATAGGATACATGTACCGTTGGGTGCCCGTACGTCCACTACGTACCTTTCCAAAATGTAGGATATGGTAGGACTTCAATGCCTTGGCTGTGTTGCCACCTGGGATGGTTCTACACATTCACACAAATCAATATTAGAACCCAATAATAGTCCAATACCAAAAATCCTACAAAAAAATCCAAAAATACCATATTTTGGCCTTCGCGATCGATCGCCCATCACGGCGATCGATCGCCAAACCTCACTGTCCGAGAACCAAAATTTTTCACCCTTCGGCGATCGATCGCCACCCTTGGCGCGATCGATCGCCAGTCCCGCCGATCGATCGCCCAAGAGTGGCGATCGATCGCCAAACGCTTGAAAAGCCCACTGTCTGGGCGCGATCGATCGCCTGGAATGGGCGATCGATCACCAACCCCTGTTACCCGAAAAACCTCCATTTTTGCACCTCAAAACCATTCCAACCCATTCCAACACTTATACAATCAATCAACAACATAAATAACAACTTAAACCACCAAAATATACTTCAAAACAAGTATAAATCCAACATACAACCAAAACCACAACAACCCAAAACAAACCCATTTTAAAATCCTTCAAAATCATACCAAACTTAAACAAAACCTTACAAAAACAACCATGAGGTATCCATACCTCTTGGGGATCTCAAATCACCCAATAAACTCCACAAAACAAGATTTTGCAAGGACTTCTCTTCACCCCAAAGCTCAAGAACGAAAATGAAGGGGGAGGGTTTGTGGGAATTGATTTTGGTAAAGGTAAAGTGAGAGTGGATGAGGTGGGGTTGGGGAATAAAAGTGTTGAGTTTAATTAAATGCAATCCACAAACCATGGTGTATAAAACACCCCAACATGATATTTTCCAAAGCACTAAACCAAATGCACCAAAATATCAATTAAACACATGATTTCCAATTAATTGCTACCCATGGCAAATAAATCATGCTTCCAACCATAATTAATTACCACATAATTAATCATATAAACTTAATTAATGCACCAGATTGTAATTAATCATTTCAGGGATATCACAGGGAAGCAATTCTATTGGTCAACCATATTCTAAGTACCACACTTAGGTAATGGCGAAAATCCTTATGAGTTCAGGATAGAAGTTTCCTATAAATATTGAAAGTGTGGGGGTACCTGACTGAAGTAAGTCACAACAAGTGCCAAAAATAATATGAAAAGTTGACAAAACTATGTTGTCAAAAAGAGATTTAAAGAAATATGACACACGCGAAGCATAAGTAATAATATGTTTGTATCGTGATGATATGCTCATTGTGAGAAGCAATATAGAACTCATCAATGTAACAAAGAAAATGTTGAAGAAACATTTTGACATGACGGATATAGGTGCAACAAATGTAATACTTAGAATTTAGTTTCCAATATATCCGAATGATGAAATCTCATGTTTTAATTCTAGTTTGAAATTTTTTAAGATTTTTCGCTTAATTTTCAAGTTTGCAAGAAATAGAATATTGAATTTGCAATATTTAAGAATCTATGAGCTTAAACTTGAATTGTTAATTAAAGTTGAGAATTTCTTTTAATTTCGAATTTGTAAGAAATAACGTTTGGTCCCAAATTTACAATCTAGATATTGTAAGTTTATAACACTTAGAATTCGAAACTTGAGATATCATGTTGTATTATAAGGGTATAGTGATGCA
Source organism: Haberlea rhodopensis (assembly GCA_907163345.1). Classification (NCBI taxonomy): domain Eukaryota; kingdom Viridiplantae; phylum Streptophyta; class Magnoliopsida; order Lamiales; family Gesneriaceae; genus Haberlea; species Haberlea rhodopensis. Next base: position 1,218,062 of record CAJQUN010000141.1, on the reverse strand, counting down.
AATTGAATATCTAACATTTACTCAAAATTCATAAATGGTAATATATTTACTATTGAAAGGACTCCCAACTGAGGAAATTTTCTAAACAAACATATATATCTCGATCCACAATGAAATCAAGTTCATTGCATTGGACAAAATCGGAGAAGAGAGTGAATGGCTTCATGGTTTCTTAGAAGCAATTTCATATTGGGAAAAACATGTGTCTGCATTTATAACATATTGTGACAGTCCATCTGCTGTAGAAAAGGCAAAAAATAGTATGAATAATGGTAAGTCTCTACAAATAAGTCGTAAACATAATACCACATTGCATGTGATCTCTAAGGTATGAGAAATCCACAGATAAGTATCCGGAAAAGTTTACCAAGAGATCAAGAAAGTTTCCTATCGAGGGGAATGAGATTAAAATCCCAAAATTAAAATATTATAGTGGATATCCAACCTGTGACTGGATATTTCAAGATCTAGATTCAAAAGGGATAACCAGATTATGATATTGGAGAAACACCTTAGAGAATTAATCTACAACTCATTCATATGATAAGAGATGTAACTTGCAAATGTACGATGATAGGCGAATGTCTTTAATGATACCTAAGACATATAAATAAATATGTTGGAGTAAAGCGGTATTGTAAGGCCCCAACCCTTAAACTCGTCATTAGTTCATTTATGACGTCGTATGTGTATAAATTTTTCATTTTCTTTTCATTCTTTAAAAAGAATCATTACATGTTTCCCATAATCCCATGACATAAATAATGTTCAGCATTATATGTTCATATCTACCAACAAATAGTCTCAAAGACTTCGCTCAATACCATACCCATTACGCCACTTTTTACATTGCGGGTTATTTTATAAAAATTTGGGCAGAGTCTCCCCATAAACTGAGCTATCCGGAAATAAAAACACATCACATAACATAACTCCCGACCAGGGACAACACAATACTAAACAGAATACAGAAACACTAAGTAAATTCCCAGCCAGGGAAGACACCACACTAATAAGACAACAAAAGTGGGTTTCAACACCCTTATACAGTCCATATACAGATACAAGTGCTCACAGAAGAGCAACGAATAACGGATACTCATCCGGATGCATAATTAGTATATATACCAACCGCTCAATCTCGTATATCGGCTCAATCTCATACTACGCTTCTGGAAGCATCATCCAGCAAGGTTCGAGCCTAGCACCCCAAGGCAGCATCGTACCTGTTGTACCTGTTTTAACAGAAACAGCCCCCACACAGGGTGAGCACACTCCCACTCAATATTCAATCACAAATCAACATACAAAATCATAATGCAATAATTTAGATTATTCAAAACTCATAAAATATACTCCCTGTACAATTCCGAATTTGTATAGCTTCCACATACTGTTCCTGTTTCAAACTCACGCACCTTCATAATGTCAAGTTTAGTATTATCACTGAAAATGTGATACTCAACAACGCTTATGAATTCAATACAATGACAATATATTATTTATGCTCAAACATAAATAGTTCAACATCAATGTAAACCGGTTATCCCAATGTAAACCTGGTTATCCCACTATCTCATTCTCGATACTTTCTCATATCGCTCATGCCCACGGCATCACTACTCAACAAGTAAAATCGGATCACGTACCACTACGTATCCCCCATAACTCGTATATGAAACTCAATTAGCAAAGTCAAACACTTACCTGAATCATCATATTCAAAATTGCATGTATACATGAATGTATAGATACTAGATATACATGCTCGTACGTCACCACGTACCTTATAGTAGACAACATGAACAAGCTATCATCAACGTCCGAAGTCTCCTGTAGAGTCTATATCGAATATCAATTCAATATTAGCTCATAATCCAAGCAATGAATATCCATCATTAGTTCTTACTTTCATTTCCATATCACAAATCAATAACTCAATATTATGGATCAAATCATAATCAATACTTTGATGCACACATCTTCACATGAATCATGATATTTTATTGGTAATGCAAAACCCCATTATCTCCCACCAACCGCTACATCAACACACATGATGCAGAAAACACACACCCATACGTGCTAGATCACACCCAACTCACATAGCAGTTCACTAGACACATCAGTTCAACAGGGGGGAAAGGGAGTGTAGGGTGTTTGAATAATAACATCCAACCAGTGTCTTAACTAAAACAATCCAATTAAGCCAATTAACATGTTCCAAACATTTAAACCCACACCGAGGTGATTCAAACCAAGACATGAAAGGAAGAATCCATGTTTATAAGATATTCCATAATTTATATCAAATTCCCTTAATCATAACATAAGATCATTTATTGCTTTAAATTCAACTCGAAATAACTTAAAGATGCATTGGTTCCATAATTCTTGATTTAGAACTCACTACTAAGAGTAGTAATTCAATAAAGTGACATAAGTCAACAATACATGTCATGATACACATTCAAGTATATACATCACCACAAACTATATTCCATGTTAACACATACTAGCATGTATCTAACCCATTTATTTACACACTACACATACTTCCAAAGATAACACATCTCGCACCATAGTCCAACTCCCACCAACACTATTACCATGGTTACAAGCCATAGAAGTTAATTCTTTTCACCACCTACAACAAGGCTTAGACCCACACTTGAATCATATTTAAGCATATTCACAAACACCTTCCATGCATGATTTAGTCTTCATCTTTTAACCAACAATAATACTAAGCCAAGACATAATTTAACTATTTATTCTCAACAATCCACCATTCATTAAAGTGAGTTATAATTAGACCCCTAACAATTCATAGCATATATATGTTCCAATACATATAATTATAGTCATAGAACCCCCAAACATGTAATCATCACTTAGATACCAAACTACAAGTTGGAACCACATACCAACATGTAAGAATCAATGCATAAAGCTTTACAACACCCACTAACAAATGTATAACACACACCCACACACCTAGTAGCACACGCACACGCACACACAGTACACACACGCCCACACAGTACACGACCCACACCATACACAGATGCACCATTCTATTTAATTCACACAAAATCAACCAAGATATCACCTTCAAGTCCAAAAATCGAACCACATTAGCAAACCCTTCCAAAATGCTAGTAAAAATCGAACCAAAGCTTCATCAAAATTCGAGGGATTTCAGGGGAATAACGACTGAAGGAATGAGGAGGATTACCCACAAAAATATTGGAAGAAATCGCCCCAAAATCGAACGAATTCGGAAATTCGAACCGCTGCACTTCCTTGCAAGATCCGAACGCAATCCGCGACGAAACTTCAGGTTCTTGGTATGGAAAGTTGCGCATGGAAGAGACGAAGACGATGGTGGTTCGGACGCGCCAGAAGGAGGTCCAACGGTGGCGCGCGCGCGACTTTAGCGGCGAGTGGTCGGGTATGTGCGATGATCCAGCAGAGAAGAAAAGAGGGGATCGGGTTTTAGTGCATGAGTTTACACATTTTACTGTGTGTTCCGAAAATGCCCAACATAACATATTTATTTTTGTATCCTGGCCCGGTTTTGTATATCGAAGTGTCGTCGGTGTACTGATATATTATTTATAGACAACGATTGGGATTTATACACACTCCAAAAACCCAAAATAAATTCTTCATTTTAATTAAGTTATCCCTAAAATATTATCGGAGTATATTTTACAATCTCAAAATATTTTATGATCCGATTAACTTGTCAGTTGACCTTCACTTGGTCAATTCCACTTCTAATTAATTAATTCTAAAATTAATTATCAATAAAATCCAAATCATATTTAGTCCAACAAATGATTATTAATAAATCTGGACATCACATGTATACTCTTTGAGAAGATCACATACGTGAGTGCGAAGTGTGCTCACTTCAAGGATAGAAAGCACTAATGAAACCAAGCATGGTCCAAGACTGAAACGGCCACAACCGTGAGAAACCAATACGAATGTTAGAATTGTTATGTTGTGGGTTCAATTGTCTAGGTTTACACCAATAACTAAATAGTTCAAAACTATAAGTTCATTATTTAGTAAAGTCAATCCTAATGAATACTACTACGGAAGGTTCAAGGCAGCAATCTACCTCTCCAAAGGCTATAGCAGTTCGTTAAGGGCACTTAGCCCATGTCACTCATGCATTAATTTTAATTCATGTGGGGGATTGTTGAAAAAATTGCTTAATAAATTGAAATTAAGCATGTAAAAGTCGAAAATACGGAAAATGAAAAACAGGACACGAAACTACCCGGAATAACCCGGAAAGTGGGGGTGGTGTCTACGCGCCACTGTATTTCGCGCCTAGGCGCCACTCAGCCTGGAATTAAATTTTAGGCATAAAATGATCCGCCTATGCGCTATGTCTACTGTACAATTCTTCTCAAATCAGTTTTCATGAAGGGTTGTGTACCCTTTGGCGATTTAAAAAGAAAATGCATCCAAGTGATGTATTTTTGTGACATCTGTTGATTTAATATATATGAACAACTAATTTGATAATTAAATACACTTTTTGATACATTAAACACAAGATTTCAAAGTCAAATTCCTGCAGAATTTTCTGCAGATTATTATTTGTTCATCTTGTTTAAAGTTTGAGTGCCTTTAAACTTTTGTGGTTTAAGAATTCATGATTTGAAGTTATTACGAATCATAGTCTTTGTATCTTGGGAACGACCGCTGCTAAACCTTGAGCACCGGAGCAATATGGTTTCAAGGACAGAGATTAGAAATATCGCCTCATCACCTCGACCTTCATCATTATTGAGTCATTGTTATTTTGTTTGCTTATTTATAAGAGATACACATCCATACAAGGTACCATCATTTATACATTATACATTAATAATCAAGTAAGACTATTTTTCGTAATAGTTATAAAAAAAGTGATGAGGTATTGTTAAGTTAATAAAATTTTAAGGCAATAAATATTATGCCATGCCATCAATCGACCAGACCGGCAAGGATTTAGTTTCTGTAAGTATAGAAATAGTTGACTTTTATTTAAACAGAGAGATTTGATTTAAGAAGTATTTCAAATTTTAAATTATATCTATTTTATGTTACTTGAAAATTGAAATCTATTATATTCATATTAAGATAACTTGTTAAATTGGCAGAGGATGAACTTAAAATTCATATAAACAAGTCGAATGAATTTGAAAACATAATTTTAAACTTATGAGTCCAAACATATTCACATAAAATTAAATTCATCCAAAGAATATATATATTTATTATTATTATATTAGACAAATCTTATTATGAAAATTCCTTTTAAATTAAACAACACTTCTTTATTGCATGAACTATACAAAAAGATAAAGAAAAATGTCTAATAAATTAATCAATTACTAATGAGATCTAAAATTTCATCAAATGGTCACTAGAAATTATACTGTATTAAAATCAATAAAGAGATATGAACAATTTCATTCATTATAATAAAATGAAAAACACTTAATTAAACATAACAATAATCAACTTTTTATATAAAAGTATCACAAACATCAAATTATGAGGTCCGATAGATAAACAAACAAATATTAATATTCTTACAGTCCAATCCACAGTCTTCAAATGAAACAAATATAATATCATCAATCAGTGTCGGTTGGCGGGGTGTCGTTCAAGTCCGGCACTTTATAATCCTTGCTTTCGTCTGTTTCCTCCTCCGCCACCACCGCCGCTCCTCCTCCAGTTTGATCTTCTCCCGCGGCTCCTCCTCCAGCCGCGCCTGATGCTATTGCATGTCGATTAAGACCAGGTATATCGGCAAATTCTTCCTCCGCCATGAATGCCGGCGGTGGATGGGCTCCCTTCCATCCTCGGTTGGGGTGGGATCGCATGTGTCCAAAAAGCGCTTTTGCTGACGCGAAATTTCTCCCGCAAATGCTGCATGTCAGACTGTGCCCCCCTCCCTGATCTCCCTGCTGGCCGCCAGCAGCGGCGGCGGCTCCACTCTCCCTCACCCGCTTTCTCTGCATGGGACTCCCGCCTATTCTTACTCTCTCGGCTATTGCAAGAACCCCTTGTCCACTCCCGCCGACAGCAACGGCGCCAACCTGGGCCTCAATCGAGCCGAATCCACCCGTACTACCGGACCAGGGTCCAATACCTGATCCGCCGCCAGAAGGGGGCCTGTTGTAAGGGCTGAACGCCGATACACCAGGGAGGCCCATCAATGGCCGAGGACTCTGCGGTGACTGCGATTGGACAGCCGTTGGCCTCGTCACTTGAGGAGAATTAGACACCCCACGGCGTTGAGGACTGGCGGGAACATTTGTTAGGGCAGTTCTCCGACGTGGGCTCGCTTCAGTTGGAGGCTGCTGCGACGGAGGCGGGGAGTTTGACTTGGGATCACCGCCGCTGCTGCCGCTGATGTTCGTCATATTCTTTGGTTGTCAATAATCGTTGATTGAAATGAGGGATGGATCGATGCATTGCAGAATGGTGAATAAATTTATCAAGCTTGAAAAGATGTTAATGAAACATGGCGTTGATTCATTCAAGTCTGCTCGATTCAAACCCTAAACGACGATTTCGAAACAGTACGTTGCCGTTGCATGGGTAGTTGACCTGCGAAGAAAACGGCAGTTATATACGGTTAATTGCCTTGCATGGCTATTTCTAACGTTTTCCGCTCTTGATTATCACGATAAAAAAAAACTTTTCATTATTTTTTTGTATCGTATACGAGAATAAATAACCGAACTAACCAACCAAATCAAATTAATTTGGATACCTTGTTCGGTCATATTAGGAGTTCAGATTTAATTTTTAGAATTACATATTAAATTATGCAATTTCGATTTTAATTTTAAAAATATAGGTTAACATATTTAACCATTTTTTATGTTTATTTCTTACAATTAAATTTTTTTATTTGTTAATAATTTTTTTCAAATCAGTTAATTCGATTATTGATAAATTAATCAATATTTTATTTGCTTCGGTTAATTCAATTTTTTAAAATATCGGTTTGTTCGGTTTTGAAAATAAAAATTCGGCTTGTTCGGTTTTTTAAATTCGGTTTTATCGGTAACCGAAATGCTCAACCCTACTTGATATGATGGTTTTTAATATGAAAGTCATGGATTAAAAAAAACAGTCAAAATGTTATAAATTGAAATTTTTTATGACCAAAATCATTTCTTAGTATGAACCCCAAAATTTTCAGGAAATTATTTTAATTATAATTTTTAAAGTAAATTCACAAACTATGTGAACCCCAAAAATTTTCAGGAAATTATTTTAATTTTTTAAAAAGTAAATTCACAAACTATAGCCCAAATTTGTTTTTTATATGTATGTCAATATCTTTTTTTGGTGATGTGAGGTGTTACTTTAATTTAAGAAGTCAATTTTATCCGGAAAAAATAATATATGTCTTAATCAACGACTAGATATTTAGCTTTAGAAATAATATATTCTTTTGATTTACCAATTTTATATTAAATTAGAAGTATTTTAATTATAAAATGCATTATATGAGTTTAAATACTCTGTAATGAAATTGTAATTAATTTCCTATATATGTTTTGCATAACAGTTTACTTTACTTTTAACCCATTGTGTAAACTATAGATGTGTGCCCTATAAAGTACTTTTAAATTTAAAACTAAATCATATGACTGAAAAATATTGAAGATAAGTAGCATGCACCAAAAAATAATATAAATTTTCTGCGCACATATGGATTTAGTTAACTTATTTAATCTAAAAGTCTGAACAATAGACGACATCCTGTTAAAAGTATCATACGATACTCCACTTTTTCAAATATATGAATCATTAAAAGTTTATAACTTAAACACTACATATCGTAGGTAGCACTATTTTCATCCTGGGAATGAGAGGTAAATGTTGGAAATATATATATATTTTGACGGATCGAATCAGTTTAAATAATTGTGACGGTAAATAAACTATACTGAAAAATACAGAAACAATAAACTTACAGCAATATTTTAAAAACTGTAAAATCACAACAGGAAACTGGAAATGATTCTGGACGAGGCCACAGTGCCCGTGTTGAGCCTTAAACGCATGGTTGCGTTTAATGCGTTAAATTATCCCCGGTCAATCTTTGAGTTTTGATGATCAACAAAACTTGTGTTTGTTGTACTAATACATCTACTTAGTGTGCAGATTAAGTGATGAAAAGTGGATTGAATTGAAGAAAATCAAGTGTGCACAATCTGGCGTGGATCGCCCCAGGCGATGGTGATCATCGCCCCAGGCGATGGCAGCCAGGCAGGGCATCGCCACGGCCATCGACTGAAGCGACGCCGAGGCATGCGCGGGCATGCGCAGAGGGGGAGATCGCCCGAGGCGATGGCTTTGAACGCCTGAGGCGATGTGTTGAACGCCTGAGGCGATCTGGACTTCGCTCGAGGCGATGCAAGGATTTGAGCTGCTGAGGCTACGGCATTGGATTTGTGCTTGGATCGCCTGAGGCGATCGGGACATCACCTGAGGCGATCCGTGATTTATGCTGACCGTTGGAGCGCGGCGATGGAGATCGCCTGAGGCGATGGCTGAGGCGATCAACGAGTGATTTCAGCTTTTTGTGTAGCAACGGCTAGTAGGAGCCTAGGGGGCCTCCTACACTATAAATATTGATGCTTTGGAGCATTTTGAGGCTAAGGAACAAGCCTACAACTTATACAAAGTCTTGATCAATTACAATTTCAAATTGCATTGCAATCTCCATACATTGTTGTTGTATTGGAGCTTGTGATTCATTCTTTTGTTAGAGTCTTGTTTGCTTCGTGTGAGTACACCGTGAAGGTGTTTTTGATTTGATTTATTGTAAAGGTCCTCCAACACCAAAGCAAGTTGGAAAATTGTAAAGTCATCAACAAGTTTAGTTGGTGCATGTGTGTGGCTATCCTTGGAGCCCTTAAGGCCAAGAAGACTCGTGAAGAGTGTTGGTAGCTCGGGAAGAACTTTGTATACTCGTGAAGGGTATTGTGCTCGGGAAGAGCGTTGTGTACTTGGGAAGAGTAGTGTGCTCGGGAAGAGCTTTGTAAACTCGGGAAGAGTTGTTGTGTGGCTAACTTGGAGCCCTCAAGGCCAAGATCAATTATTCTAGTGGAACCTCGGTTGGAGGTTATCTAACCGGGAAGAGGAGACGTAGGCGATTCATCGCCGAACTTCTATAACAAATCCTTGTCTCTTTTATTGGTTTATTTTCCTTTACGCATTTATTTATTTTATTCTTTTCATTTATCGATTGACTAAAGGCTTCCGCAAGCGCAAAACTATTTTATTTTTCAAACTCATTTTAAAAAGCTAAAGTAGCCAAGGAATCTCATTCACCCCCCTCTTCGATTCCAACAAGTGGTATCAGAGCCATTTGATTTTTGTTTTTTAAATCAAATCTTTTATATGGCTAATCTAGCAAATGAGTTTGCTCAAGGTCAATCGACAAATCGCCCTCCGCTTTTCACGGGTGATAATTACGGTTATTGGAAGAATAGAATTTCTCTATACATCCAATCCGTAGATTATGATCTATGGAAAATTATTGTGAAAGGTCCACATACTCCTTTAAAGGATGTTGGGGGAATAAGTGTTCCCAAAGAAATGGACGACTTCACAAAAGCGGATATGATGTTAATTTCTCAAAATGCTAAAGCTATTAATATTTTGCATTGTGCTTTAGATATGAAGGAGTACAACAGGATCTCAATGTGCTCAACCGCTAAGGAGATATGGGACAAATTGAAAATTTGTCATGAAGGAACAAATCAAGTGAAGGAGACCAAGATTGATCTTCTACAACTCAAATATGAGACATTTGAGATGGAGTCCGGAGAAGAAGTGGATTCTATGTTAATAAGGCTCACCCTTATCATAAATGAGCTTGCCCAACTTGGAGAGAAGTACCCTCCAAAGAAAATATGGAGGAGAGCACTAAGGGCCTTGCCTAAGGAATGGGATGCAAAGAGGACGGCCATTATCGAGTCTAACAAAGGAGAAAGTGCTTCCTATGACCTTGATGAGCTCCATGGCACATTGGTGACTCATGAACTTGAAGTTGCCACAAGGAGAGAAGTAAAGGAGGAGGATAGATCCAAAAGAAATGGGATAGCATTGGTTGGGAGAAAAGATCACTCCGAGAATGAAGAAGATGCTGATGATGAAGAGATGATCTTGTTCACAAAGAAGTTCAAGAAGCTCTTCAACAAACATAGCAAGTCAAAGACCTCTAGTGCTACCAAACAAGAATCCAAAAATGAGGTAACTTGCTATAATTGTCAAGAAAAAGGCCATTATGCTAACAAATGAAGAAGAATAGGACAAAGGGAAGAAGAAGGCTTTTATAGCCACATGGAGTGATAGTGACTCCGATGAAGAAGAAGCAACTAATCTATGTCTAATGGCTCTTGGAGATGAAGATGAAGAGGATGATAATGAGGTACCATCTTATGATGAATTATTAGATGCTTATAATGAACTCATTGATTGTCTTGGTAGAACCAAGAAGAACAATAAAGTGCTTAAGCTAGACTTGGCTAAGAAGGAAGAATAAAATATTAGTTTGAAAAATCAAGTGCATGATTTAAAGACATCTTTTGTCAAGTTTAATGAGAGTAGTTTAAAGATGAATGAGTTGCTTGGCTTGCAACGTTGTAGCTTTGATAAAGCCGGACTAGGCTTCTCAAGCAAATCTAAATCATTTTCAAGCTTGTTAGCTAAAGCCAAGCATAATTCTCCTACTTGCACTTATTGTTGCAAAGATGGCCATATTAAGAATAAATGTAGGTTTGCTAGAATCCAATACCAACCTAATAAGAGGTGGAAATGGATTCCAAAGGTGCCATTGAAAGCTAACCATCAAGGACCCAAAAATCAAATGGGTACCAAAGATCCTCCTATTGTAAATTTGTTTTGTAGGGACAAAAATGAGATGGATGATGAAGGACCAAGCAACTCAAATGAGGAGTTTGTATTATTCACCACTATAGAAGAGGCGCGAGGCGTTGGACCAATGACAAGAACAAACTCTTGTCATCGATGGTAAAATTTACTTTATACATGTTATAAGAGCAATTCAAAATTTAATTGGCACAAGTTAATTGTGATCAATAAATTATGAAGCTCAATACATTGGAGTAAAATGCATAACCCCTTAGCATAACTGTTTAATGCATGATGTATGCTTATCTTTTTATAGTAAGTATCTTGATATGCCTTGTATTCAAATTTGAATATGCTATGTGAAAATGTGCAATTATATGATTTGTTATAATGCCTTGTTAATTTTATTGTTTATTGGGCATGAATGCATGAACATATGCACACATTGCAACTTTTAGAATTAACTGTTGAGTGCCTTAAACACATGTTTGTGATTCATCTCTATGATTTAATCTTAGGCTTGTTATGCCTATTATATGCTTGATGATGGACATGTGAAAATTTTTATATTATGCTATGTTTATTTAAATTTTATGCTTTTTGATTATCACAAAAAGGGGGAGAATTTTGTGATAAACTTGAACCTTAATACATGCATAGATTAAGGGGGAGAGCTTGGGTATGCATGGTTTGAGGGGGAGAGTTATTTGTTTAATGCTTTACTTGTTTAACTTGTATGTGTTATGCAATTGTTAAGGGGGAGTCATTTTTACTCACATTTCATGCATATTACTTATTCAAGATTATCAAGTTTTGTGATCATCAAAAAGGCGGAGATTGTTGAGCCTTAAACGCATGGTTGCGTTTAATGCGTTAAATTATCCCAGGTCAATCTTTGAGTTTTGATGATCAACAAAACTTGTGTTTGTTGTACTAATACATCTACTTAGTGTGCAGATTAAGTGATGAAAGTGGATTGAATTGAAGAAAATCAAGTGTGCACAATCTGACGTGGATCGCCCCAGGCAATGGTGATCATCGCCCCAGGCGATGGTGACCACGGCCATCGACTGAAGCGACGCCGAGGCATGCGCGGGCATGCGCAGAGGGGGAGATCGCCCGAGGCGATGGCTTTGAACGCCTGAGGCGATGTGTTGAACGCCTGAGGCGATCTGGACTTCGCCCGAGGCGATGCAAGGATTTGAGCTGCTGAGGCTAGGGCATTGGATTTGTGCTTGGATCGCCTGAGGCGATCGGGACATCGCCTGAGGCGATCCGTGATTTATGCTGAATGTTGGAGCGCGGCGATGGAGATCGCCTGAGGCGATGGCTGAGGCGATCGACGAGTGATTTCAGCCTTTTGTGTAGCAACGGCTAGTAGGCGCCTAGGGGGCCTCCTACACTATAAATATTGATGCTTTGGAGCATTTTGAGGCTAAGGAACAAGCCTACAACTTATACAAAGTCTTGATCAATTACAATTTCAAATTGCATTGCAATCTCCATACATTGTTGTTGTATTGGAGCTTGTGATTCATTCTTTTGTTAGAGTCTTGTTTGCTTCGTGTGAGTACACCGTGAAGGTGTTTTTGATTTGATTTATTGTAAAGGTCCTCCAACACCAAAGCAAGTTGGAAATTGTAAAGTCATCAACAAGTTTAGTTGGTGCATGTGTGTGGCTATCCTTGGAGCCCTTAAGGCCAAGAAGACTCGTGAAGAGTGTTGGTAGCTCGGGAAGAGCTTTGTATACTCGTGAAGGGTATTGTGCTCGGGAATAGCGTTGTGTACTCGGGAAGAGTAGTGTGCTCGGGAAGAGCTTTGTAAACTCGGGAAGAGTTGTTGTGTGGCTAACTTGGAGCCCTCAAGGCCAAGATCAATTATTCTAGTGGAACCTCGGTTGGAGGTTATCTAACCGGGAAGAGGAGACGTAGGCGATTTATCGCCGAACTTCTATAACAAATCCTTGTCTCTTTTATTGCTTTATTTTCCTTTACGCGTTTATTTATTTGATTCTTTTCATTTATCGATTGACTAAAGGCTTCCGCAAGCGCAAAACTATTTTATTTTTCAAACTCATTTTAAAAAGCTAAAGTAGCCAAGGAATCTCATTCACCCCCCCTCTTCGATTCCAACAGCCCGTAAACTCAAATTTGCCCGCATAAGCTTCTGGCCTCTTGGACAAGTGAGTGCCAAGGTACAACGTCTAATCACCTCTGTTCGGATGGAAGCGGAATTCCGAGCAGACTCTTTCGAACACTACTAGTGTGCAGTACTCTCAAACCGTGTGTGTTCTATGTATGAATGCAGATTTTCGGATTATGAAACAATAGAGTTGTAGCAGCTTATATAGCTGAGTATCAGACCTCCCAAAGGTCTGAAAAATTAATGGTAATGTTTAATGGGGCAGATGACAAGTCTCACACTATCACGGATTTAAGTCTCACACTTAAATCTAATATCAATTATGCAGAAGGTGAAAAGTCTCACACTTAATACTCAGCAGAAGATGAAAAGTCAGGTAGATGAAAAGTCAATTTTCCCAGAAATCCGAGTAGTAAAAAGATAGGGTTGCCTTCGCGGCATCGACACGCACTACGCGACATGACTCGGCAAGGCAAGGCGAGTGAGTCGAGACAAGCCGAGTGGACGGCGTGCGAGGGTGTAAGGCCCCAACACTTAAACTCGTCATTAGTTCAATTATGACGTCGCATGTGTATAAATTTTTCATTTTTCTTTTCATTCTTTAAATCATTTCATGTTTCTCATTATCCCATGACATAAATAATGTTCAACGACATATGATCAACTCTACCAATAAATAGACTTAAAGATTTCACTTTTTACCAACCCCATTATACCACTTTTACATTGTGGGTTTTTATAAAAATTTGGGCAGAGTCTCCCCACAAACTGAGCTATCCGGAAACAAAACACAGCACTTAATATAACTCCCGACCAGGGACAACGCAATATTAAACAGAATATAGAAACACAAGTAAATTCCCGGCCAGGGAAGACACCACACTAATAAGACAACAAAAGTGGGTTTCAACACCCTTATACAGTCCATATACACATACAAGTGCTCACAGAAGAGCAACGAATAACGGATACACATCCGGATGCATAATTCGTATAAATACCAACCACTCAACCTCGTATATCGGCTCAATCACATATTATGCTTCTGGAAGCATCATCCAACAAGGTTCGAGCCTAGTACTCCAAAACAGCATCGTACCTGTTGTACCTGTTTCAACAGAAACAGCCCCCACACAGGGTGAGCACACTCCCACTCAATATTCAATCACAAATCAACATACAAAATCATAATGCAATAATTTCAATTATGCAAAACTTATAAAGTATACTCCCTGTACAATTCCGAATTTGTATGGCTTCCACACACTGTTCCTGTTTCAAACTCCCGCACTTCATAATGTCAAATTTAGTATTGTCACTGAAAATGTAATACTCAACAACACTTATTAATTCAATACAATGACAATATATTATTTATGCTCAAACATAAATAGTTCAACATCAATGTGAACCTGGTTATCCCAATGTAACCCTGGTTATCCCACCATCTCATTCTCGATACTTTCTCATATCGCTCATGCCCACGGCATCACTACTCAACAAGTAACATTGGATCACGTACCACTACGTGTCCCCCATAATTCGTATATGGAGCTCAATTATTAAAGTCAAACACTTACCTGAATCATCATATTCAAAATTGCATGTGTACATGAATGTATAGATACTAGATATACCTGCTCGTACGTCACCACGTACCTTATAGTAGACAACATGAACAAGCTATCATCAACGTCCGAAGTCTCCTGTAGAGTCTATACCGAACATCAATTCAATATTAGCTCATAATCCGAGCAATGAACATCCATCAAATAGTTCTTACTTTCATTTCTATATCACAATTCAATAACTCAATATTATGAATCAAATCATAATCAACACTTTGGATGCACACATCCTCACATGAATCATGGTATTACATTGGCAATGCAAAACCCATCACCTCCCACCATCCGCTACATCACACACATGATGCGGGATACACACACCCATACGTGCAAGATCACGCCCAACTCACATAGCAGTTCACTAGACACGCAAGTTCAACAGAGGGAAAGAAAGTGCAGGGTGTATGTATAATAATATACAACTAGTGTCTAACTAAAACAATCCAATTAAGCCGATTAACATGTTCCACAATTATTCAAACCCACACCGAGGTGATTCAAACCAAGACACGAAAGAAGGGATCCATGAAGATACAAGATTCTACCCTTCTAAATCAATTCCCTTAATCCCTACATAAAGTCATTTATTGATTAGGTTCAACTTTAACAATTTAAAGATGCATTGGTTCCATAATTCTTGATTTAGAACTCACTACTAAGGGTGGTAATTCAATAAAGTGACATAAGTCAACAATACATACCATGATACACATTCAAGTATTTACATCACCATAAACTCTATTTCATGTTAACACATACTAGCATGAATCTAGTCTTCACCTTTTAATAACAATGACACTAAATCACGACATTTAATCACCAATTCATTTTCAACAATTATCCGTTCAATAATGTGAGTTATGATTAAATCCCTACAATTAATAACATTTTCATGCTATCCAATTCCCAATTGTTCATACTCAATTTATCGTCACATAACCGCCTTAACTCATCACACTAATTTAAGTTAACCTTTTACATTAACAAAACATCATCCAACCACAAGGCACAACATATATAGAAGTCTTGAACCTATACCAATACATGTTGGAACACACATACACACCATCTTCATCCATAAACACATGCTGGACACACACACACACGCAGAAACACACACACACGCACACACACTGCTGCACACACTAGCACACACTCGAACCCTTCCAAAAATGCCAACCAAATCGAACGAAAGCTCATCAAAAATTCGTGGGATTTCAGGGGAATAACGACTAAGGGACGACGAGGATTACCCACGAAACAATCGGAAGAAAATCGTCCCAAAATTGGACGAAATCGCGACTTCAACCCGCGGCGCTTCCTTGCAAGATCCGGACTCAATCCTCGACGAAACTTCGCGATATTGGTATGGAAAGAAGCGCCTGGGAGATACGAAGGCGGCGCCGGTTCGGACGCGCCGGAAGGAGCTCGGACGGCGGCGGGCGCGGCGGTTTAGTGGCGAGTGGTCTGAATGTGCGCGAAATGCAGAAAGAAAAGAGGGGATCGGGATTTCTGTGCGTGATTTTACACCTTTTACTGTGTGTGTCCGAAAAATGCCCAACAAAACATATTTATTTTTTTGTATCCTAACCCGGTTTTGTACATCGAAGTGTCGCCGGTGCACTGACATATTATTTAGAGACAACGATTGGGATTTATACACACCCCAAAAACCCAAAACTTAAATTCTTCATTTTAATTAATTTATCTCTAAAATATTATCGGAGTATATTTTACAATCTCAAAATATTTTAGGATCCGATTAACTTGTCAGTTGACCTTCACTTGGTCAATTCCACTTCTAATTAATTCTAAAATTAATTATCAATAAAATCCAAATCATATTTAGTCCAACAAATGATTATAATAAATCTGGACATCACAACTCTCCCCAACATATAAAATTTCGTCCTCGAAATTTCAGCGCATGCTTATCATAAAAGCCAACTGTAAATTTACGTACCGTATATAGTTCAAGATAGTGACTTTACCATCCGTAGGATGACAGTCATCGGAATCATCGTGACTCACATGTGCCCCATTGCACCAACGATCGCAAGGAGTGTTTAACCGTCAAGCTTCTTTATCATATCTCACCACCTGTGTACTTTCATCGACACAATTCCATTCCACAATCTTATTCCCGTCATATACTTTTATCACAGTACCCAGCATATAATCTCATTAAATCATGCAATCCATGCTTTCATGCATATTCAAGAATATATGACAATACATCAACATTTATCTTAATTAACTTCATACCTGTGTCGTTGCAAATGTATGCAACTTATCCCCACATCATCACTATCATCCGTATGAAGTAACGGTACTCTTGAGCCTTTATGCATCAATCTTTCATATATCATCTCCTGGCTATTATCTGGTGCAAGGTAATGACTAGAAAACACATTAGTCATTTTCACATACGTATATACATATTATACACACCAATAGCCACAGACCATCAGTATCAATTCATGATAAATGGCTTAACACCAATATTTTCATGTCACGATTATACTCATCTAACACCAGGCATCAACATCAATATCGATTCATCTACAATACACAATGGCACCATAATATCATGTTAATCACAGCACTCACATACTCGTAAGTATCAACATTTCCATATTACTTCACCCAATTATTATCTGTCATAGGACAAGTACCAAAATAATCCCGTTAGCATTTCTCAAATACTAGTAACATAACACGTACCTTGTCATTTACGCATTTTGACATCCATGATGTTTCTGTCATCAAACACTAATTCCTGCATCATAAGTTTCTCGCAGTTCTATACACAACATGCTACTGCACATTATCACATAGGGTGATTGAAATTTAACATAAGAATCAGTTGCATGCTTTATTGACGCAATTTATATCAATCTTTAACTCATCCTCGAAACATAATAATTCATTAATCATGAATATTCACAATGAACACATGTCCACACATGACATTCGTAGTAATCACGCGTCATCCCGTGACATACTCATGCCATCCCGTGACACACTCATTAAACTCATGTCTATCTGATTGTATTCCATTCAACATAATAGGTGATTAATCAATTATTAATCCCACCACATACAAAACTAGCATGCTTTCACGACAATAATTATTGTCACACAATGATTAACATCTATTTTCAATATCTCATCACTACACACCGTAGATATGAGAGTGCTATCACAGAGGTTACACCCCTTCTTGCCTTATTACCGCAATAAAACATGAATGACACATCTGGGTTCCACTTCAATTCTATTATCAACTTTTCTACATGTACATGATTTCAAAATCAATATGAATCAACAAAATAATTCGAATCAACATATATCAATATGTTCAACCAACTGAAACGG